>JAAXCT010002245.1:0-86091 GCA_012490785.1 Eragrostis nindensis | reverse complement strand
TCCTCATCCTCATCACCCTCAAAAAGTGCAGGCATCACGGGACGCCTAGTTCTTTGGCAAACTTCAGTTTCGCCAATGGCTTGGGGCTCAATCGTGGGGGCTCGAACATCGGCTCGCCGATAGAAACAGCAGGATCGCGGGCAGCAGGGGATTCATAGTCGTCACCAAAAGCTCCCCTCCGGATTGCTAAAGCCTAAGCCATCAATGACGCAGGCGGGAAACCCTCTCCCGCACCTTTTCGGCTTCCTCAGGCCGTGACCTTTACCACCGCCAGAGGACATCTCTTCCGTCCATCAGCTGCCGACCGTTGACTTCAACCTCTTCGCCTTCGTTGAGCTTCCCCCTTCATCCTCGTCAGCAGCAACCAAAGAAGCTATGCGCTTCCTGAGATTTTGGCGTTTGCGTCCTCAGCCGCCTTAGCACCTTTGGAAACTGTCGCCTTCGACCGAGACGTTACTCTCAGTCGCCAATTTCAATTTCTCACGAGGAAGGGCCTGTCGGGGACCTTATTCTTCCTCCTGACGGAGCCCTCACCATTGTTGAAGTCTCCCAACCCGTCCTCTCGACGAATGTGGCGTTGATCACAACTCGCCTTTCTTCCTTCGCCCCTTTTTTCACATGGCGCACGACACGGTTTGTGTGCTGACGCCATATCATCATCAAACACACGATTATGCGACCCGTCGAAAGAGTGTTTCCTCACACTCTTGTCTTTCAGCAAGAGTGAAAGGACCGCACAGCACATGGCAGTCTGCTCCACATAGTCAACAAAGCAATTCCCACTTATCACCAGCTGGTTTCGCCAAACCAAACAACGGAGCCTTATACGACAGCTTCACATCAGCGAGGCGATGCACCAAGAAGTGGTGTGGGTTTCACCCTTCTCGTATCGGCAGATGCAAGCGGCAATAAACTCTTGCAACAGCATCACGTCCGCCACCTAGCTTTGCAGCCGTGCAAAAAGCAGCACAACACTTTTCAAAACCTTCAATCTCCTCAAAATCTGGAGCTGGATTCACATTGATACTGCAAGATCGACTGAAGAGAGGGTATGTTTTTCCCCATCATTGCCAACGACCCCAGGAACTTCGCATATAAAACCACTAGTCTGCCCAATCAACCAGCCATTTATTGCGACGGCCACCAATCAGCTCAATCTGCTCGAATTAGAGTTCTTCGAAAAAGAGCGAGCTTTGAAGGTGATCTGCCATACTGACCAGAGTAGCTCTCTTCGCCGAAAACAACAACGCGGGGACTTCGTTGAACATCAAAAAGCGCAAAATGCCCTGAATCCAGAGACCACCTAACTCCTCACGGCCCAAACTGGACTTCGAGAGCTGAACAACAGCGTTCGGATGCAGGTGATGCAAATCCAAATTATACCTCTGCAGAACCTGTGCAAGAAAGAAAACGCTGGCAACCGTAATCCGGCCTCGTAGAAGTCCCAAAAAAAACAATGCCTCATTATTGCGAGGCGTGGAACCTCCTCTCCTCCAGAAGGTCTAGCTTTTCCGGCCTCGAAATACCGAGCTAACATATTCATCGATGACACTTTGAGTAACTTTCGTTCGCCCAAAACGAAAGGTAGGCTCCAGTTCAGCAGCCTTCTTCCCCACTAATCAGATCCATGCCATTGGCGATGCTGGAACGTCGGAGAGACCTTCGTCTTCCTCGATCGACCCGCCGGCATTATGGTGGCGCGTCCCTTTCGCTGCAGACGCAGCAGGAGAAGACTCAACATATGTCTCCGAACAGCGAGACTCCCCAAACTTCTTACCTTCTTGAAAATCAGAAGCAGCCTGAACATCATCCGCCATCCGTAATCGTCGGAACCTTCCCACCACCCCACTTTTGTCTTCCAAACGGTCACTAGCAAGAGCGGCAGCCTCACCAAGATCACCCGCGGCAGCCTCTGTTTCCCGAGCAGCCATCTTGATCCGCGGCATAAGCACTGAAAACAAAATCAAAAGGGGTCACTATCCAATAACAACTCATCGAAAAAATAGCGACCCTAAATAAAAGCGAAAGGAAAACTAACATGACAGCCTGAGAGGACGCGACCTACCAACGACAGTGGCGCGAATCAGAAACCCGAGAAGAACAAGACCTCTCGCCAAAAATCTCGCAAACGAAAGGGTCGTGAGAACCACCCCCTCCCCTCTCCCCTTTATAGCCCCCTCAATCACAGCATTTATGACCAGCGCCGGACTTTTGTCTTTACCTGACAAACGTTAAGAGGACAGCTAATCCCGACGATGGGGGGTGACGTTGGACTTGCCCAAGCCTAGTCTTACAATTCAATCGCGGGTCGGCCTCTCGAAGTTAGCCCTCGCCCACGAGGGGCTACTGTTGGGGACTAGCATCGGCGCCATTGGTTGACCTCGCCATATATAGACGCTCCCCTGCTAACGCGGACCTCTTCAAATGAATTTTGCTTGCGTGCAGGTTCGTCGCAGGCGAAAAGGCGGCGAGAGGCGATAATGGCGAGGGGCTACAAGAGCGAGGGGTCTTATGGGCCCCTCCTCGATTGCCCGACCGCCAAGCCGGGGATAAAGAAGGTCAAAGTCCTGAAAGTTCGAAAGACTCCGCAGGCCAACCAGTGACGTCATCAGGCTAGGGTTTCGGTGAAGGAGTTAGACCCTAGGTGGAATACCATTTGTACCCTCAGGACATTTCTGTACAGATATTCCATGTTATGGCTAGTGGACCAAGGGTATTTTGGTCCACGCAAAATGACCTTTGGCCTCTCTATAAATACCCGCCCACGGGCTCATCGTAACGGGACCGAATCCATAGAGAGAAAAACACTTGTAATGAAATGCTGATTCCGTTGTCTCTTGAATTCGCGAGTAGGCTTCGCCTTTATGTTGAGTAGAGCTCGAGAATTCCCTCCGATAATGAGAAATCCCAACAGCATGCTTCCCTTAGGACACACCAGTGGGGTGGGAGGGAGCTTAACATTAAATGTTAGCTCAATCCATTAAGTACGAGTTTCAAGTTTCTCCTCACCATGACCTACAAAAATGCATGGGTGATCTTTCAACCCCCCCCCCCCTTCCCTCCCCGGAAGTCTGATAATTCGCATGAAGAGACAGATTGTACTAAGAAAAAAAAGACTAAAGCATAGAAAAAAAATAGTGCATCAGACACTTAGCACCCAAAAAAAATGTAATGCAGAGCAACAGAAATGGACAGTTGTGATATTATTCTTGTTTTAACTTATTACTTGTTACTTTTAGAAACAATTGAACCTGCCAAACAGGATCAAGATCAACCTCGTATCTTGAACCATCAGCGTTGTTGCTAATTCAAGTTAAGAAAAGCTGGTGTCACTTGAGAAATCACACCAAAAATTGAGCTTCACTAGTGAAGATAATAATCAAGATCATGTTTAGAACCAATTTATATAGAATTTCTATCTATATGACAATAGGAATACAACTTTAGAACCAATTAAACGTTGCTGTATCGAATATCTTTTTTGAGACATTAAGTGGCATAAACCAAGCTACTCAGCCCCTAACAAAGGTCAAAACGACCGACTGACCGCTACATGAAACCTTAGAGATGTCTGACATTAACTTATTCGCAACAATATCTCTAATGTTTAAAAATATACAAAAACTTCTAATACTGAGTAAACAGGTACCTCAATTCGATGAATCTCCCTGATCTGATGAGGAGAGACCGCAGCATTGTATTTCAGTTCATTTATTTTCCTGCCAACAGAGAAAGCTCACATGCAGTTTAACATATGTTAGCACACTCGCTATTATTACTAGTTACGCTACAGGATATTACCATCAGCATGATAAACAAAGCAATGAATACTAAAGCAAGATTGTATTCCATGAGTGCTCAGTGCGATCCAATAAAGTAGTGGTTTCTCAAGCTACAGATTCTTGATTAGTACATTTGCTCCATTCCTTGTCGAGACCGATGGATGCAGATATAGACGATAATGTGTTCCTCTTCACATGATTGCTACTTTATAAATATACAAAGAAGCGAAAACACCAACTTGTTCCCCCAATTTACTCAACCCAAGCTTAAACTATGATACAGGAAACTTGGACTTAAGCTAACACCAGCACATTAACTGAAGAAATCCTTGTCGCCATCAACTGCTCTCATCACTCACAAACCTCAAAGGAGATTTCCACTGAGAGCTACTTCTGCTCTCTGGTATACGCTTTCTATCACAGACACTGACACACTACCAGCTCCGGCTTCGCTGAGGCTGCACCCACCCTTGAGAGTAAAATGAAGCTGACTCACAGTGGCAGCACGGTGCCACTGGAGCGGCATTCCGTGAGAAGAAGAATCCCAGGCCACTGCTTGACATGGACCTGCCAATCTTTAACCGGCTTGCCTGACAAAGAGATGAAGATGTCCCTGATGCCTCCTTCTCCTTCACCTTGAAGACCTTCATCTCTGGGCAATCGGCAACTTGCAATTCGACTGCATTTCATCATCGTGAGCTTCAGGCACAGACACGAGGAACAATGGCGAATCCATGGATGCGGAGCGCCGAATAGGGTTGGAAGTGGTCCTTCCACAGTCATCCGCTGCAGCTGTTGCGCCCTCACTTTGATCGTCTGAAGAGACCCCGAGTCCTCAGAAGCCGCGGCCTGCGATTCCAGTTCCGACAGCGGCATTTCGTCAAGCACTTCGCGCTCTTCCTTGGCGCCATCCGCCTCAAGCTCTGGGGCCGCGGCAGGGAGATCAGTGGGAACCACGACAACTGGGGAGCGGGCAGATCGGGCAACTGACGTGGGCTCGGAGCCAGGTGTCGATGCAGGGCGCGTGGAACGGGTGCGCGCATCGCGGAGGAGGCGGACAGCTCCCCTTCGCTGAACTCGCCAAGGCACACCGCGCAGTCCCCGCCTGCCCCACGCCGCCGCGGTACTCCACGGCGGTTATGGACGCGATGGTGCATCGTCGAGCCCCACCGTGCGGATATACCACACGTGGTGCACCACCCCGCCCCCGCCGCCTCCCTCCTCGTCTCCATCGCCGAACCAGTCTTCATCTGGCAGCGCGACTGCCGCAGCGGCGGCCGCGGCGCGCCGGCGCCGCCGCAGGATCCGGCGGCGGCGGCGGCGGTAGAGGAGGAGCGTGGCGAGCGCGAGCGAGAGGAAGAGGAAGGCGGAGAGCAGGAGAGCGGTGAGACGGGGAGGAGGAGGTGCACGGGCGCGTGGCGGTCGGCGCCCGGCGGGCGCGCGGGGGAGCACCGGGATGGGGGGCGGCGGGGGCTCGGCGAGCTCGTAGCAGGCTGCGCCTCCGGGGCAGAGCCGCTGGCACTCGAGCGGATTCTCTCGCACAGTGACGGTGACCGTCGAGTCCGGGCGCACCGGATGCATGGCTACCTCGGGTCGAGCTGCGGCGGCGAGGGCTCGGCGGCGCGCATCGGGTTTGGGGTGGGGTTGCCGCGTGCGAGAGCGAGGCGGTGGTGGTGGAGGTGGAAACGTGGAGTGGATTGTCGCTGTTGGGTTTGGTATAATGGTTTGGCAACAAGCGGAGCAATGGAGGTGGTACTGGAGCGCATGGGGCTGCCGCCGACGGCGACGGCCAGTGCTGAAGAAGGCTGCGACTTTAGGTGCACCCACACTGACTGGTGGGTACGGGAGGCCAAGCTAGTTGACGTGGGACACAGTCAGTCAGCGATTGAAGCGTGGCTTCGTACCACTTTCCTGGTGCACTTAAACGTCAGCTAGTATTTGGATTGCGAAAGTCAGCAAATTACCGGTGTTCGTTGACCGAGATCAGCCTCTGGTCTTCTGGAGCAGTAGGACTGGAGTGGCCTGTTAAGGCTCTCTTTCAGTTTTCAGCTGGCTTTTTTAGCTGAAAAATTAAAACAAACAGTAAATTTTTATCTAATTTTGAAATGCTGAAAAGCTAGTATCTAATAAAATAAACTAAAAGCTGAAAAGCTAATACATATTACAAAAGTTAACAATATGAGCTTTTCCAAAAGCTCAGAAGCTACAGCTCGAAACAAACCGGGCCTAAGTTTGGATCGTCAGTTCAGTTTCATCTTCGACAGCCAGAAGTAAACTCGAGAGAAAGTCTAGATCAAAAAAAAAAAAAACTCGGAGGAGAAAGTCAAGGAATTCATTAATAGATCGGTATCTGTCCTAGTCGCAAAGTGCCAGTAAAAAATGGTTTAGCTATACTATGCAGTAAGGGTAAATTTGTACGAGGTGTTCTTTGTGTAGGCGCGGCTCGGAAGTCGGAATTGTTAGGCAAGAGCTGGTTAGTTAAGTGAACCATGGTTTCAACGCAATCAACGGGGAATCACGCGTCACGTCCGATGAAGACAAATATATCAGAGGTGTTCTTGGGCATTTACCTGTTCCAGCAGCAGATGGTTTGAACTCCTTGTGGTAACAGAATGATTGCGATAACAACATTTGACTAAACTCGGAAAAGGACGCGCCCTTCTTTTGAATTTTTTTCTATAAAACGTCGGGTCGGGTATATTATGGCCCATTAGCCGGCTCACATCAGCTGGGCTCTCGTCGCAATATCTGCGGGGCTCGACCTTTGCAACGGCCGACGGGCCGGGCCGCGCTGCCGCATTCAAATTCTGTGGCATAGGGCCAGCAGCAGCCAACCTCATCACGGCATGCTCAAAAAAAAAAAAAAGCCAACCTCATCACGGACTGATTACGGTTTTGTTAATGATCTCGTGTAGTCGTGTACAATTGGTTTCAACTCTACTCTACTGCGTCGTCTTTATCTCGAATTATTGGTGTGGCACGATCCAAAAACTTTGTTTAATGCTAGCGTGCGCAATTAAGCACGGAATCCATAGCTGACCCGGCGAGCTAATCGACTCTACTCTCTTGTTCGGTTGTTCCTTTCTTCCCTTCGAGCTCACCCAACCGGTCCTCCATGGGGACCCTCACCCTGCCGCCGACCGCCGCCCCGGCGGCCAGGTCTTGCAAGAAGGCTCACCGGAGTATGCGCCCGCAACCTTTGTATTTTCTATCCGGTTATTGAGAGACATGATATAGATGTGCAATTTAGAGATTGATTGGTTTTTCCTCCTCCTGATGCAGCGAGCGACCAAGAAGCCTGCCGCCGATGCTGCAGATCCGAGAGGTTTGGACTCCGGGTACGTGGCTTCCGACAAAGAACTGTGATTTTTCGTCCTTTTTGGGACAAGGACTGGTGGGTTTGTCTGACGCGGTTGATTCCGGTGAACAGGTGGGTGGTTCTTGGGAAATCGGACATCGTCCCCGCGGATTTGGCCGCGGCCGCCGCCGCCGCCGGGCACCAGAGCCTCGGTTTCACGCCGCTGCCGATGCTTCCTATCTGGTGGGAACTGGGAACAGCAACGTTTCTGTATCTTAACAGTGTCTTTCGATTTGTGATTGACATTGTCAACTTCTCCCAGGGCGCAGATGATGCTTGGGGGCGTGGTTTATACGGTTGTGCCCTTCTACAAGAGGGCCAGGAAAGTCGAAGGTATATACGTTCAGATAACATAGCTCTCAATTTTCGCATGTAAATGGTGCTTGGAACTTTTGTGGTAGTTTGATATGTTCATATGATTTACAAGCGTTGTCTCTAAAAAAATATGATTTACAAGCTGCTGCGACATGGTCATATACTCTGAGTCTGATTTTAAACTACTTGTTCCAATGATTGATTTGTATATTAGGTGAAACGTTAGACAATGTGGAAACTGCAAGTCGAAGTTGTGGGAGCGTGTTGCTGAGGTTACGGAGAAGTAGCTCTGCTAATGCGGCCAAGTCCTTACCAAAGGATGGATCTCTGCAGAAGGTGGCAGTGGAGATTGAGTACATTGCTGAACTGGTGGATAAGGAGCACATAAGGTTGAAGCCGTCATTAAGAAGGTTCGTGATGCTTATCCATGCTCTTAAAGTCTTCTCGAAACAGAATATTTCAACATACCGGTTTAGAATCTTTAGTGTTTTCTATTTGCAATTGGCCACACATTCTCGTTTGATAGTATAGGTCAACTGTGGAAAACACTTGTCCAAGAAAGCTTACCTAAATCATGACCAATTCAAAGGAGGACCTTATGTTAGCTTCTTTGTAAGAAAACTGAGGATAGATTCATTCTTTTCTATCAACTCCACATACTAAGAATTGAAGTCACTTGGTGGGGCTGTGGGAAGTCATGCACAAACTTGTTAGTGAAAAACGGGTGTGTCGTAGATGTCTTCCAAGAGCACCCTCTATCTTGTGGCCAAGAGCAGAGACTCTTTCGTCTCCTTTGTTTCAAGAACATTCAAACTCAAAGAGCATGCCTTGGTAGCTTCAACCCAATTTTATGCAGGCATCAAGCTGAACTGTACAGTCTGCGTTGCATCTAGCTAAGATGAGAAACAGTTTGCTTTCATCATGTTGAGACCGATTGATCTTACAGATCATGGTTTCTGTTCGTGAACAAAAAATTCGAAGACAAAAAAAATATAATCACACACAAGGGCACAAGACACACGTGTAGCGAGAAACCATATATTTCATTAAATCATTGGATTTACAAAATACACAGTTTACAGAGCTTTGTCTTCTCTTGTCTTCCTGCGTCGATGCTTAAGGAAGATCTAACTTGAGAGATTGTATAGTTCGCCGATTCCCGGGGATTTGCATGCTTCCCGGTTAATTACATCTACAGAGCGAGTCTGTAGAACACCTCCGATTAAGCTGCGCATAATGGTCGTATCTTCATGTAGAGTGTTGCTCGTCCATGAACAATATAGTGTGGATGGGATGGGTGAGATGTGGGTGGCTTTTATATTGCCGAAACCCAGTCATAACAGCACCATCGCCACGTCGGATGTAAACGGAAGATGTCGATGAAGGGGATGACTTTCGCCTCGTCGGTACCCAGTCATGTATATGCCGGTCTTCATCAACTCGAACGGAAGTGTTGCCTTTGCCTCGTCGGTACCCAGCAACGATGTGTGTTCGATCCCGTTGTATGGGACGTGTCGGTGGAGTGTTGACTTAGTTTCTTCATTACTCAGCCAAAGTTTCGTCTAGCCTCGTCGGCACCTAGACGGAATGAATAATAATGATGCGGCCTTTATCTCATTGAGACTTAGCTTGGGTGTTATATGAATCATGGACACGCGGCGTTCCATATATCACGCATTGGATGATGCTTACTGGATGATAGACATGCACTGCACACGTTGACAGTGCAGTCATCAAATTATCTTGTATGGAGACTTTGCTCGGATGTTACTTAGAGCAAAATCACACAACAGCTGTACTCGTATGATGGAAGATCAAAGATTAAATCGTCGAGCCTTCCGGCGTGTGGTAGCTCTCTTTAATCGAATCAAGTTTACAAGTTTCTTGCACTTGTACAACTAACAAGAACATCGCGAGCCTTTCGGCGTCAGGTAGCTTTCTTTAATCTTTAATTGAATCTCAAGGAGCTACACCATGATCATATTTGACATCACGAGCCTTTCGGCCTCGTGGAATTTTATTAATCTTTTGTACAGGGCAGACTAGACCGTTGTCGGTTCATAGTCATCTCTGGCTAGCGTAGGAAGATTTCAATCTTGTAAGGGGCTGAACCATGTTAGATTCATCGCCATCTTGAATATTAAGTCAGCATCATGGAATTTTCCTTCATCATGCTCTCTTGTTAGAGAGATATCATCGTGAGCCCCTTTCGGCGTCACCTTCTTGGATCTTTTGATCATCGATACGCCGGCCGATAACACTCTCGATCCCATGTTAGGGACGAGTATAATGATGTGAGCCCCTTTCGGCATCACTGAGGATGTATAGAATTTCTTGATCATCACCACGTTGGGTGCTCACCAGAGGACATGGTTGCGGGGAAGACGACGCCCGGCTTGACGGAGGCCATCGTCGTGGCGGCGCGCTGGTCCGGCGTTGGAACTCCGGCGTGTGCTTGACGCGGCGAGTTGCCGCACGTGGCCGTGGCTCGCGTTGCGGCGAGAGGGCGACGTGCGCGCTCCTCCGGCGGCGGCGTGAACTGGTTGATGATGAGGGCGTGCTTTGGCGGCGCTTGCGCGTGGTGTTTGGCGGCAGCGTCTCCGTCCCTAGCTAGTAGGGTTCGGCTTGTTTATATAGGCAGAGTCTACGTCGGTTAGCCCCAGGAGATACGTATCCATGAAAATCTGAGTTCAAAACTAACTCCAGCATTATCTCCTATGCACGCAGGCTTTATCTGGAGAGTCTATTAAAACCCGCGTATCTGGTCGGTTTATTCAGGAACATCTAAACTGACATGATCTTTCTTCTGGAAGTCTAGCACGTGCAAAGCTTTATCTCCAATTACGCACACGACTCTATCTCCAGTACTTATCCCATTTTTTTTTTTTTGTACAAGCGATGCAGCCGCGTACATACACGTACAAGAATCCTTCATGCACACGTAGGCGTCCAGTAATTAATTAGCATCGCCTGGTTGGGAGTCCAATATAATCAAGAATGAACTAAGGACCATATACTCGACAGCCCTGATTAATCATCAGAATATTATATTGAGGAACCCATAAGCATGAACTCATTCGAATAATTGTAAAATGAACCTGGCGTATATAAGTCCCACTGTATATACCAATGAATTGCAACCTCATGTTTATTCTCATAATAATTTTTTTCACTGAACAAATGCCCCCGCCGAGTCGAGTTTATGCGCGAAGCAGCAGACAGTCGACTCGGGGAAATCACAATACTAACTGAGAACGAATACGTATGGCCGCATGCATGCCTATACGTTGTGCGTAACTCCCTTCCGATTCAAACACCGGACAAGTCCATGCCTGCCTCTCCTGGTGGTATAGATATATCAGGATACGTAGATAGGATGGCTTGTTCCCTACAAACCGAGAGCACGGCTGTAGCAGACTTCTTTTGCTGACAACACGGGGCGGCATCACGTGTTGAGAATCGGCGAGATCACACCCGGCGACCTTCGTGTTGACGCGAGACAAACGCCTTGCCGGAGATTTATTTGCACATCGCTACGCTTCTGGTGAGTACATGGCCAATATCTGGTTCTTACACGAACTTGTTTACCCAAAACTAACAATGCCGGAAATCAACTATGATGCTGTTCATTCTCTTCTTGTTTTCTAGATTTTGAGGCTTCCTTGACGGCACGTCATGAAGCACAACAATAATCAGCAACGAACTCATAAAGACGAGCCGAGGATTGACAACGCCGAACCTGCTTCCAGACGATCGCGTGATCGCAACATGGCCAGGGAAAGGCCACCGGAGCCAGTTAAGGCGAACCAAGTGCCCGATAACAGCAACCCTAACAACCGTCAAAGCAAACATGAAGACAGAACATATCCACGTCGTGATGCTTCGAACGCAAGGCGTCGTTTTGTTGGTGGAACATCCTCTCTGGTAATATTAAATGGAATCAAAGAGATCCTTTATATTTCATATCTGGCTAAACTGTGCTTAACTCTTTTCTCTCTTTTTTTTTTTTTTTTTTTTTAGAACATGAGCCCTGGCCCACGTACGTTCTATACATTGTACAGTGGACATGCCCAAGGTGCGCCACAAGAAGAACCAGGGGAGGTGTACCTTTGGCGTAAAGATTTTGACTTCTTTGAGGATGCGGACCCTGTGGTGCCTCCCAAGCATGACGGAACTAAAGTTGAGCGTGACGATAAATTAAACGACTTCATAACCCTAGTGGCCAACTGCTTGAACCTTGGTCGCGGTCGAAAGCTTGTTATAGAGCCTGATTACGAAGTTCTCGGGAAGGCACAGCGTGAAAAGCACAAATGCCGTGTTCCATTGCCTGGGAGATGGCTATCGATGCCATACAGTGACACTCGCCTTGGTATCAGAAGAAAGCCAAGGAACCGCCGATACATGATTCGACTGGTTTAGTGGCTTGTGTCCATCAAACATGGGACTCGCTTTCAAGGTCCAACACAATACCCCAGTTTACTTCAACATTGGCTCAAAAATTCATTCAGCACCCCTCCTCCAAGTGGTTCAATAATCGTCAGCCGCAGCTCCAGCTCAAAGTAAAGGTAAACCGTTAAAATGTAATATGGGCAAGAATGATGTTGGTGAACAAGGAAGACCAGGGTATCTTGAAGCAAATCGGTATCTACCGGGGAGTACTAGCCTCCCTTTACCATCACCGCACTGATCCATCCTTGATGGCTGCATTTCTGACGTATTGGAACGTCGACGGGCATACTTTAATAACCAGTCAAGGAGAGATGGGATACCCTTTGCATACAATCTCTGATGCGATGGGCATACCAATTACAGGGCGCCTCTATGAAGAATTTGTCCCAATTTCTTCTGAAATCCATGGTAATCTGAAATCCCTTTTTGCCATTTATGCCAATTTATGTCCAGGGGAGATGCAGCCTGGTCCAGGACTAGTGACCCTCTCTAATTGGCTGGATCACTTTTTTGATGAGCGAGCGGATACTTTCGGAAGTTCCATGGCTGATCTTTTTGCTGATCCCAAGACCCTTTATCCTGAAGTTATATTTTCATGTCAAGACTGAAGGCGACCGCCCCGCTGCTGCTTTGGGCACCGAGACATTGCCTTATCGAGTGGCATACCCCCACACCGTGTATCGAGCGGCATTCATAGCAGCTTGGTTGTGCACCTACTGCATTCCTATAGAGTCTGGCCGATATATCCGACCCGAGGTGTTTATCATGGCAGTGAAGATGGCGGAAGGTGGCCGTCGAGCCATTGGCGTGGCAAGCTTAGCCTTTTTATACCGCTGCCTAGATAACGTTCATGACAATATAATCAGTGGAACAAGGTCGGCAAGCGAGTGCCGCCTTTTTATTCCAGGCCACTTCATTATGGGTTGGTTTGCCTCCTTCTGGAAAAGAGTTCAGGAATCAGCATCCAAATATTGCCCGGTCACATTTCCACCTTTTGTCATAGATTTGGTCCGCATAAAGCCAATGGGTATCGAAGAAGCGCATCATATATTCTGGGATTTCGATGGCGATGGTCAAGGACTGCGTTCATTGGACTTCTTAGGTCGGTCCTCAGTGCGTTTTCCTGAAGGATACAGAGCAGTTAGCATTCGAGATGGTCGGACAAAATATCACGGTCCACCATTTGCTATATCAATTTCCGCCATGGAGCTACTTATGAGTAGTTGCCTGGCGGTGTCACCCATAGACGAGGGGAACATTTCGACAATCTGGTTTACTGTCCTCATCGATTTGCTCGAATGTTTAACTGTGACCAGCTAATCCCGGACTTTGAATTCTATGCTACTGATAACATGACACCCAGTCTGAATTTTCGAAGCTATTCACCAACCAGCCGTGAGGAGTCACTTCAAATTTGTGTACGCCGTCATCTCTCTTCTTATACACGACCGGATGGTCATACTTTCTTTGCACAACCATTCAAGCGTGGAACGAGATGTTCGTACTATTATATTATCTGGTGCAACAAAGCTTTTGAATTCCTTAGAGAGCCAGAATTCTTTTGCGACAAGATTCATATTTCTAGCGCTGTCAAAAGTGCAGCTGCTGCTGGTGCAGGTATAATCAAGCTCTTCCTTTATTTTATCCTTTTTTTAAAAAAAAAAATTATTTTCTACACATACCACGTTACCACATGCTTTTTCTTTTTATCTTCGTATAGGAGAGGAAGGCTCCAGCAAGGATCCCGTGAGGCAAACGGGAGTGGTAACGTATGTTCTTGAAGCAGAGACATCGCTTGAACAGAGACGAGAGCAGATACCTCCCACCCCTGTTCTGCAAGACGACCAAGGAAAGGAATTAACATGGCACAAGCACGTTCCGGTCAGGAGAAAGCCCCTGCGAAGACTTCACCACAAGCAACTTTACCAGCAGCGCCGAATCCGTCGATCCACTCAAGTGAGAAATCGAATGGCGATACTGAAATTCTTTCTGCCATTTCCGACGAGGAGTCATCATCTACCCCGGATAGCAAAAACACTTCTGATCAATACCTTTTCACTGGTGCGTCAGAGATGATACAAGATTTACCGAGAGATATCTCAGAAAAGATGACATGCGACCAGCGACTTTGTGATGAAAAAACAAGGACAGGGGCACCTCCTTCATCAGAGTTAAAAGGTGGAACTCTAAACGCGACAAATGCCAGCGCACCTGATCAAATGGCTGCCTTGACAGAGCCACCGGCACTATCCGAGCCTCTGGGGAAGGAAAGTGTTGTGCCTGCTCAACAGCCTATTTCAGAGCGACTACTCCCAGATAACGAAATGGAACAAGAAGCTGTGCCTCATACTGTGTCCTCTCCTCAAAAGGACTTAAGCTAAGGAGTAGAAGCAGCAGGTGACGCATCGAAACGGAAAGCAAGTGATACTGGAGACATTGACTCTTCCATTCCTAAGAAAAAGAAGATAACCAAGACAGGTATCTTTTGTAACTATCACCCGCCAGTTGATTTACCTATACATATTTGTTGACTTTTCTTCCCTCTCTTCTTCTCTCCTTTTTCTTTAGCAGGACCAGAACTAACCTTTGAATCTGAGAAATTGTTGGCTGATGTCGAGCAAGTGTGTGAGCAAGCTTAAGAGAGAAGCAAGCATCAGCAATAACATCAGAGAAAAACCCAGCGATGGTGAGCTCGACATTCAAAAGCCAGTATCCATACCAACATTGTCAGGCACCCCTTCGTCGCGTTATATTGAATACGCTCGCAGGGACCTAGAGCGCTTTCAGGGTCATATTCAGGAACGCCCTTTCAACAAGGATGCTGTGATCTCAGAGATAAATGAAAATATGGAATTGTGGGGTAAGTGGTTTAAACCACCCCCTCCAGAAATACAAAAGTTGATGAATGGGTTCAGCGCTCTAAGAGAGGCTCTCACCAATGATCCACAAGCATCAGCCGCCAACGTTACTGCAGAGCGGGACGAAATGGGTCGACGTGCTAATGCCATCAAGGCATCCTATGATTCTGTATCTGTAGCATGTTCTTCTATGGTTCAGATTACAAAAAGTTTTGACGAGCAACTTACGTCACAGGACTGCAGGTTGCGTCAGTATTCAGCTCACATCCAGGAGTTGCGAGCAAAAATAGCAGAATTGAATGCTCAATTGAAACAACCCGAGGGTGACTACAACCGGGAGTCTCTGGTGAAGGAAAACACGGCCAGTTGTTTGGCTCACCACAATGAGAGATTAATCTGAGTTAGAGACATTCTCTATACAGAGCAACGAGCAAAAAAAGAAATTTGAGGAGGAGCTTGCCCCTCTCACTGATGACGGAGGCCTTACCCGACAAGTCCGTCCTTTAATTGATTTCTTCCTGTCCTGTTCGTAAGAGCCAGGAGCGTAGTTTCATTTACATTCTTTTTTTTTTAGCAGCGTAGTAGACTTTGTAAAATGTCTTATATGCATTCAGTACTGTAGCACATACTTTCAGTGTCAGGGTACTTTCTTTACGGCACTAAATCATCTATGCCTAGCGATCATGTGTGTATAAGACCCTGGCAAATAAATTATTTCTTCATCTAGCAGCGGTCATGACATTAGCAACCAACTGAATAGCAGATGAGCGTATTGAGCTAGCTCTCTCTCTCCTTTTTTATTCTTTTCTGCCTATCACTTCACAAGTAACACTCGTGAATTCAGCAGATGAGATTTAGCAAGCGCTCGCATGGCTAGCTAAATCATGAATGCTGTAGCGTAAAGCCATACCACAGCTCTGATGATCACATACATGGAAAAACGATGATGAGATTTAATTAGCAAGCAGTTGTGTAGCCGGCTAGAATCACATACTGTAGCGCAAGATCATGCCACAGCTTTAGTAATCCATTTATATGATAACAAAGATGATGAGTTCTAGCGAGCACTTGCACTGCTAGCTAGACTTCAACCATCAAGTACAAGGTTTACAGACCATAGGTTACAACGAATATCCATGTTACAACCCTTACATAGGCCTAAAATGATATAAGTTCCATTGCGACCAGATGCATTGGTGCCAGCCAATGAAACCTTTCATCAAGATAGATGCGACCACATAACAGCAGCGGTGCCAGCCATCAATCCTTGACGTGTTCCACAGATCCACAGTCGCCGCACTGGCCTGCTTCACTGCTTCTAAACATGAATTGGCTCGTGTCCGAAAATCCATGAACACACCACATTCACATGTACTTGAGCCATGATTTTGGAGCAATAATGCAGTACATCCATTTAGCACTGACTATAAGCAAACTTGCCTTGTTTTTCCTGAAAGAGAGAAAGAAAACCGGAAGCAAGAAGAGAGCAACCACAGCTCTTTTTTTTTTGTTTAGAGATCAGCAACGTTGCAGCCTCTAAAAATACGTGAACTTGTATCAAAGTGTGAGAGATGTAGAATACAAAGATTTTTTTATTATTTTTTTTAAAATGTCGGCTCTTCTTTTGGTCACCAAGCTAAATGGTAGCCAGCAGCAGGGGGTCACCAGAGGACGTGTTTTGCCTTGCCACTTCGTCAATCCGACTTTCACTTGTACATCAGCTTCCTCGTGATATTTGTGAAGTAAGGATTAGCACTTCGTCAGGACCCCTTTCGGCCAGATGAACATCCACCGAGCTTCCCTTCAGTCATGTGCCTCGTGCTTTGTACTTCTGTCCAGTAGGAGATGTAGGATATGGCAAAAAATCTCGGGTAAGGTTAGGGGGATTAGTCATTTTTTTTTAATTGCCTTTACTTTTTGCCGAGGATGGTGAATAGCTGCCCTCCGCCTTCAAACACTCTGCTTGACTTGATTTTCTTGATTGGCTTGGAGCTTTGTAGCACATAATTGTTTCTTGGAGATTTGATGAGCAGGGACTACTTCTTTGGTGACCCTTTGATAATTTCTCCGTTTTTGCTTGAGTGTATCTTCTTGTGAATTTGGAGGGTAGCCATCACCTTTGGTGTCTAAAATCCTCGCAGGCTAATTTGTTTTATTGGGCCCTTGTTACCGCCTCATAGGGTGGCATGCGGCTGCACACTAAACCTGACTTTTGTCAAGTTAGGTAGCCCTTCCATGCTCTTTTCACTATAGTTTTTCCCTAGAGGTGTTGACATCTCCCTTGGACTAGACAAAAGCACAAGCCATGATGAACCCACGACTTTCAGAGTCAACTCAGAATCAAAATTCACTTGCCGCATTTTATCCCATGTCGGTGCATACCATGTGCTTTGTGTTGAGGTCGCTTCAGCACAAGTTAGATCGGTTGGGACATTCCCTGTCCAGGGTCACATCCTCTAGAAACAACCAACTGAAGGCTAACTTGGCGACATGTATAAGAAGAGCCCTTTGATGTGTGACTTATTATGTCATTTTTTTTTTAAGAAACATTTTCTTTTAACAAGAGAAAAAAAGAAAAAAAATGTTTAGGGGAAACAAAAGAAAACAAGAGAAAAGAAGAGCAAATGCTGCGCAGACCCTTGGTCACGCAAAGTATTTCTTCAAGTATCTCCCATTAATAGGCGGCATGGGACGAACTCCTTGATGATCCACTAGCTGATAGGCACCACCGTCATATACTTGCTCAATAACAAATGGCCCTTCCCACTTTGGCTCAAATTTTCCTTTTGTCCTGTGCGTCACAACGATTGGGCGTCGAAGAACAAGCACGAGTTCACCTTTTCGGAACACTCGTTGCTTGACAAGCTTGTCATAAGCTCTAATCATATTTTGGCGATATAATTCCAGATTTTGGAGGGCTTGAAGGCGCCCTTCTTCCAAGGCATCCAGTTCTTCGAACCGAAGTCGAATTTGTTCATCATTTGTAAGCTCCTCATGAATGGCAACCCGTAGGGAGGGTAGCTGCACTTCAAGAGGTAGAACTGCTTCACTCCCGTAAACAAGCGAGTACGGGGTGGCTTGTGTGGGGGTACGGACGGTGACACGGTACGCCCATAAAGCTTCAAAGAGGCGATCATGCCAATCTTTTTTATTCTTGGTAACGGTCTTTTTGAGTATCTTGCCAAGAGTTTTGTTGAATGCTTCGGCAAGTCCGTTTGCTTGAGGGTAGTAGCCAGTGGAGTAGTTCCACGTGATGTTGTACTTTGCTATAAATCTTTGCATCTTGTTGGATGTGAAAGCTTTGGCATTGTCGGAGGTGATACGACGTGGAACTCCAAAGCGATATATGATATGTCGCTCTAGAAAATTAATAACGTTATCAGATTTTACCTCCCGTAGTGGAATAGCCTCTGCCCACTTGGAGAAATAATCAGTTGCAGCAAGGATGTAATGATGCCCCCTGGCCGATGGAGGTTCAATGGAACCAATAACATCAATTCCCCACGCATCAAACGGCCAAGATGGGACTGTAGGATGGAGCGGAACTGGTGGTAAATGCTTGAAGTTGTCATGGATTTGGCAACTATGACAAGACTTTGCAATTTTAAGGCAATCAAACATGATCCCAGGCCAATAATAACCAGCCAACTTGATGCTATGATACATTTTTGCTCCACCTTGATGGCCACCGCACACTCCATGGTGTGTTTCATGTAATATTTGATCGGCCTCTTCTCTTGATACACATCGTAGTAGTAGTTCTTGACCAAGTGCTCGACGATACAATACCCCGGCCTTGTAGATGTATGAGGGTAGGCGCTGCTGCAAGCGACGCCTTTCCACTGAATCAGTTGGTAGAATACCATGATTAAAATAATCAACAAATGGCTTACGCCAATCACGCTCATCAACGGCCATTATCGTGACATGGTTGACTTCATATTCCTCTGGAACAAGCTCCAAGACAGCTGGTAGAAGCCACCGTTCTTCAATTTTTATGTGAGCGGGCTCCCCATTGGGGAGCACTAACGCTGCTGCAAGTTTAGATAAAGCGTCAGCTGAAGCATTTTTGCCTCGTGGAACATGCATAATCTGAATATGATCAAACTTTTTCATGAGCCGTTGGGCCGCTTTGTGATAGGGCACCAATTCGGGCTTACGTACCTCATACACATCATTAACTTGTCGAACAATGAGTTGAGAATCACCGTAAGCTTGCAAATTCCGAATGTCCATGGAAAGTGCAAGTAGGAGGCCAAAGATGAGGGCCTCATATTCTGCTTCATTATTTGAACATTCCTCCTTGATAAGAGAGAAGGAATGGTGAATTGTTTCACCTTGTGGGGTCTTGAATACAATCCCTGCCCCAGCTCTTCTCCTTGGCGTGCCATCCGGATCAACTTCTGAACGAGAGGCTCCATCAAAATAGAGTTCCCATGGTGACTCGACATCGACAGCAAAAACGTCTTCATCGGGTAAGTCTACTACTAAGGGAGAGTCATCAGGTACGGGATGTGCTGCAAGAAAGTCCGCCAAAGCTTGACCTTTAATTGCTTTTTGTGGAACATAAGTAATGTCAAATTCCATCATAATTACAGCCCATTTTCCAAGGCGTCCCATGAGGGCCGGTTGATTTAGCACATACCTTATAGGGTCTGCTCTTGCTATGAGTTGAATTTGGTGCGCCAACATGTAGTGTCGCAACTTCTTTAAAGCAAAGACAAGGGCCAAGCACAATTTCTCTATGGGAGAGTAATTATTCTCGGCACCCACCATGGTCCGACTTAAGTAGTAACACGCCACTTCCTTTCCTTCATCATTACGTTGTGCAAGTAATGCACCAACCGAAGATGGCTGCATAGCAATATAGAGAATAAGAGGGCGTCCTTTTACAGGAGCTGCCAAAACTGGAGGGTTAAGTAAATACCTTTTCAGGCTATCAAGTGCATTTTGACATTGTTCATCCCAATGGAATGGCACACCCTTTTTCATCAACCTTGTGAAGGGTTGAGTACGTCCGGAGAGATTAGAAATGAAGCGTCGTATATACGCCAAGTGACCCTGCAAAGATTTGAGGTCACTCAAATTTTGAGGAGGGGGCATTTTAAGTATTGCCTTAATATTCTTGGGTTGTATCTCGATGCCTCTATTATGGACAATGAAGCCTAAAAACACACCTGATTGTACTGCAAAGGCGCATTTCAAAGGGTTCATCTTCAATTGATGCTTTCGGAGACGATTGAAGACAATACGAAGATCATCTTGATGATTATGACGTTCTCTCGACTTCACCACCATGTCATCCACATAACATTCAACTGTTTGGTGGATGAGGTCATCAAGTACGACAGTCATGGCCCGTTGGTAAGTGGAACCAGCGTTCTTAAGGCCAAACGGCATGACTGTATAATAATAATTTCCTTTTGGCGTTCGAAACGCGGTATCCATCGCATCTCGCTCATCCATTTTTATTTGATTATATCCTGATGAACCATCCATAAAGGATAAAGCACCATAGCCTGTGGTTGCATCAATGACCATCTCTGTGATCGGGATAGGGAAATCATCTTTAGGACAAGCGCGATTTAAATCGCGAAAATCAACGCAAACACGAACTTGCCCATTTTTCTTCATTACGGGCACAATATTAGCTAGCCATCGAGGGTATTGAACCTCCTTGATAAAGTTGGCTGCAATTAATTTCTCAACTTCAGCGATGATATCATCTTGTAGCTCTGGGCGAAAGCGACGTGGTGCTTGCTTCACTGGCCGAAATCTTGGATCAATAGCGAGTTTATGCGTAGCAACATTAGGGTCAAGCCCAGGCATTTCTTTATATGACCAAGCGAAACAGTCTCGAAATTCCATGAGGAAATTTCGATAGCTTTCTCGCCCTTCTGGTGTAAGGCTCGCACTTACAAAGATTGGGCGTGGATCTTCTTCTGTTCCAAGATTGATTTCAGCTAACTCATCAATGGTGAGCTGACCGCCATCTTCAATTTGTTGAGGAGCAGGGGCAGCATCGAGCACTTCACCCTGCTCACCCACGTTCATAGCTCCATTTACCTGCGATAGAAGATAATGTTCATCTCTCATTCCATGGCGAGCATTTGCTGCAGCGCGAAAGGAACGTGGCTGATACAAAGTTAAGTAAGGATTACCATCCTCCTCATCAGAGGTTGGATCATCCATGTCTTGTTTGTTTGTGATGACAGAGTTCATACGACACATCACTTGTCGTGGGTCGTTGCATTCGTCATCTTCACTAGCAGAGGAGTCACTATGAATGTATCCCAAACCATATTTTGGTTCAGCCTTGTTCCTGTTTCTCCTCTTCTTTTTTATCAACTTCTCTGCTTGATCCCACCATTCTTCACAAATAGCAGGTGGCGATGGTAGCCGGAAATTGCGCTGAAGTTTAATTCCAGATTTTTCTAGTAAGTGAACCAATCTTGGATCAGCTTTAATTGTGTTTACAGCCTCTTCAACATTAGAAGTAAATGTAGGTAACCTAATGACAAAATCACAAGGTAATACCTGTGGAGCTTTATAGAAAAGTGTTGGATATGCAACACTGTTGGGTTCTTGAACTACCCACACTTCTAGAGGCGTCGCAACAGATGTATACATCGATGGGGGCTGTTTGAGATCAGCTCCCCGTATTTCTTCAATTTCTGCCACTCTCCTCCGTACAGTACCTTCAGGAGGAGTCGTACTCTCTTGAGTTGGGCTTGTGTTTGATTGCAATATAATAGGAGGTGGCAGATTATTCTTGGTCGTGGGGAGCTTAGGAGCTCCTTGAGCACCTGCAGAATTTTGTCGCGTGAAGTCGTCACTCGGCAAGGATGTTAAACTGAGTAAAGGGCTTTTATTTTCAAGCCCAACATTTTCAAGAGGTTCCACAACAGACCTTAAAAGAAGGGGAGCAGAAGATGGAACTCCCGCTCCTAGTAATAGTGGAGGTGAAGGTGTAGTAGAGGACGATGCGGGAATCTCTTGACTGCTTATAGGTGCACTTTGGGAGCAACAACCGCTGAAGGTTGTCCACGTCGTTTAGGTTGTTCTTTTCGCCGACTTCGTTTATTAGAATTATGTGCCATGAGGGCATCCAACTCCGATGATGGCGTAGTGCCGGAATCGACAATAATATCAACAGGAGGGGTCACCCGTCCTTGTTGAACATATGATTCTACACTGGTGAAGTAGTACTTGGCGTCGGCATGATGTGACTCATGAATAGTATATGGGGCAGGATTAGCAGCAATCCGATGTTGCCCGCCTTTACCATCAAGAAATTTTAAGCATTGATGGAGGGTCGAGGGGACTACTTTGTACTTATGTATCCATGGTCTACCCAAGAGAGCCGAATATGATGTATTTGAATCAATGACGAAGAACCGTGCCTTGAAGCTAAAGCTGGACATTTGTATCTTCACAGTGATAGAGCCCAGCGCAGTTGAGGGTTTATTATTGAATCCACAAATTATCACTTCCGTGGGCTCAAGGTCTTCCAAAGTGAAGTTAGCTCGAGTCAGACTTCGAACAGGCAAGATATTCACAGCAGAGCCCGGATCAATAAGCACACGTCGCAGATGAGCGGCGCCGATGTTCCCTTCTATATAGAGAGGGCGGTTATGATCATCATCCTCCACCATTTTATCTTCTTCAGAAAATGTGATTTGATTAGCTTCCAAAGAATTACACAGTACGTTGTGCTTTGCCATGACTACTTCATAGACTTCTGGTTTTTGTAAGGCTTCAATAAGAGCTTGACGAAGATCAGGAACGAGCAGAAGTGCATCATATACACTCAATAAAGCCGGTATGCGCTTTAAATGTGCAACCACGTTATAATCAATTTTTGTGCCGACCCACCATCTGCCCTCGGTGTGGCCACAGTATCACCTTGAGCGGGAGCATCTTTCACTTTCTCAGGTTTCGAGCTTGAGGTTTTTGAGGTTCTGGCAATTCCTTGCCACCCCGTAAGTTCATATGAACTTCCTCTTGATCAGTATTTACAGAGGAAGTTTCAGCTTGTAATGCCTCACGCTCACGAGCGGTAAGTCCATCGTCAGAGCCGGAACTAGTTGCATCATTATATTGGAGGATCACATTGCACTCCGCTTTGGAATTTTGTTCCTCTTCATTTGGGGATTGAGAAGGCTGTCCCCAGTTCTTGGGCATGAACTGTGCAAGAGTTGGGAGTGTTCGGCCCTGTCGTGGGAATTGTTCATCCCCTTCAGACTTAGGCACGAATCTATGTGGCATGCGACGACGACTAGGATCATGCCATCTTTTTGGTGCCATTACATAGTTTACATTTCGTCTTTGAAAGGTCTTCGGAAAAGGCTTGTAACGCGCAACAATTTGCCACTTATTAGCATTGATCGTTGGAGTATCTTGTGGAAGCTTCAAATTAGCGAGCTGGTGCTCAACTTGGGCCAAAGGCACCCAATTTCCCTCTTCAATGGAACCCATAGAACTTGGTTCAATAGTCACCATGTTTACAGCATGATAATCAGGACTAACAGCATCAGGTTGAAGTGCTAACCTTTTCTCATCGATGGCTTTTTGTAGCCATTCTTTAAAAGCGATACAATCCTCAATAACATGCCCAACATATCGATGGTATGGACAGTAAAGAGGATTACTGGTCATTCCAACTTGATCAGGCCTTTGGGGCTCTGGCAGATTAAGATGATTATGTGCCACAACTTGATTGAAGAAGCCCTTAATCATTGTTCGTCGAAATATATATTGCTTCTTGAGAAAATCTTGAAGGGTTGGGCGCTGTCTGTTGCCTCCTGGAGCTTCACTCCTTGTACCTAAAATGGGCACATTTCCTTGTTGTGCCGAGGAGCTCACCCTCGTTGTGTTAGTCTCAACTGGTGGCTTGGACTTGCTATTACTTTGATTATTGGGCTTCGTCGTGGAGTTAAATCTCTTGGTGTTATCTGAAATGTTAGCATTCTTGTACAACTCCATAATTTGAGGAGACTTCTCAAATTCAACTTTTGTCTTAGCCACCGCCGAGCTAAGACTGCTGAAGCATTTAGGTTCGCGTCGAGATACTTCTAACGACCAATGTTGTTGCATACCATGGATACACATAGTAACAGCTTCTTCAGGGTGCATTTCTCGTGCAAGACGCACATAGCTATTGCGAAAGCGAACTATGTAATCATCAATGTTCTCATCTCGTCTTTGCTTAACTTGCAGAAGCTCAACGATTGAGAAGTCCTTTTTTATAGACACAAAGTGGGCTTTAAACAACTCTTTCATGGTTTTCCAGTCGGGTATGGAGCCTACAGGCAAGCGACTATACCAGTGAAAGGCTGACCCAGTCAATGTGTTTGAGAATTGTCGTAACAAGAGAGAAGGAGTACGAGCAGTATCTCCACACATGGCCTCGAAGTGTGCCAGATGTTCTCTTGCATCACCTGAGCCGTCGAATACACGAAACTTGGGAGGCTGCCATCCTGATGGGAAAGGCACTAAATCATGCCACGATTCATATGGTTTGTCAAGCTCACTTTCAGAGGTTTGCGGAGCTTGATCAATAGTTATTTGTCTCATCTTCTTATCAACCAGGTTTTCAATGATATCATGATAATCTTTAAGTGTATTTGGGAGAGGCGCGGTATTGCCAGCAGATGTATGTTGAGTTGGAAAAATCAGAAACCTTTGGCCTCCGTCAGTTCTGTGCATATTTGCTTCACGTTCTAGTTCCTCCACTTGAGGATCTACTTGTGGAGGATCCTTTTGGGGAGTGCCACCCGCCGTTTGTTTAAGAATCTCAACAAGCTGACCGATTTGTGCACTCAATCCATCTATTTGTTGTTGTTGTTGAAGGAAACGTGCTTCCAACACTGGATTCATCGCTCCTGATGTGCTTGTTTCATTAGTGCCTATGGGAATGCCATCCTTTAGTTTATCTGGGTCGACTCCATCACCATCAACGCCCTTGCTTTCATTAATAACAACATGAGCAGGCACATCATTTATGTTATGTTCTGGTGTCATCATCTGACACTACAGAATGAGCAAGATCAGAGTAATGAGGGGAGTCAGGAAGTTCCTCTAGTGATTCACTAGAATCTTTATCTGACTCTTCTCCTTCAGTATTTTCTCGACTAGCTTGAGAGTTCCCTACTCGTTGTGAAGCAATAACTTTCAATCTGGTATTAGCACCATCACGTTGTGCAACACTTTGCAATGAGGTGGAGTCATGTGGGAGGCGTGACTCCAACTCGGTGTAAGGACGAGGATATAACTCATCTTGTGGAGCTTTCCCTGCTGTTGTCGAATTTTTCGACGATATAGGTAGACATGGCGCTGTCGAAGATGTCGACATGTTTCCACCCTTTTGACCATCAGTTCCATTAAACCACTTGCGGACCTTTCCTAAATTAGGAAGAAGTCCCTTGGAGAAATTCGCCTTGGGATTAGGTACTATCTCTTCATCAGATGGGTAAGAGAACTCATGTGTAACTTTGGGAGGTACCCAATTGGAGTCATCACCTTCTTCAGGGGAGAGTGTTGTGAGAGTGCCACATGTGACGAAAGCACCGTTAGAAGCACTCTCATCAGTAGGGGTAGCATCTTTCATATGCACATCATTCTTTTGGGCAGGAGGCGTAGGACTTTGCTCCTTGCTCTCAGTATTTCCTTTCTCATCTGCCGGAGCAGTGGGTTGGACATTCATTTTGTTATCTCCTTCCATAGGAGTTGAAACTTGCGTTTCAGTCTTGGAAGCATTTTCATCGAGTTTCTCAAAGGAGGCGACATCCTGTTTAGCAGCTAGTTCCCCATTTCGAGGCATAGCTACCTGCATATTTCCTTGGAAGTCCTTCCGGGGCCTAGGCACAAGACGCTCTACCAAGTATTGATACCTCTCATTTTGCTTCAGGGTAGGGGAGAGGCGCAATGCAATTTTATCATAGAATGGGTGGACCTGTCCATCAGGTCGCACGCGAACACGAACATTGCTAAGTACCAGTTCTTGCAATTCTTCATACAAGGCACGGCGATTCTTTCGGCGATTTTCGCGTTTGCGTTTATTCGCCGCTTGAGCGTATGGAGCCGCTGGCGGTATTGCTGGTGTTGGTAGTAGAGGTGGAGCAGCTTGCGGACCCGAGGAAGACACAACTTGAGCAGGTGTGCTTGCTGGGTGCTGTACGAACTGTTGAGGAGGTAATATTTGGCTTTGTGACTCGGTACGTACAGCAGATGGAGCAGCAGCGTGTCCTGGGTGATTGCCCCCAGAATGGTGTCGTTCTTGATTTGGCGATACTGGTCGAGTGATGGCGAGGTGGCAAAGGTGCCTGCCTAGACCGGTAATATTGTCTGGGCGGTGAATTTCTTCGCGGAGCTAAAGTCCTTCGATCATTTTGAGGGCGATAGTTTGAAGTGTGATACCTCGTACTAGCCCTGTGTGATGATTCGGCAGTTTGATCATGACGACCGGGGGTATGGTATGTTGACCTGCCCCCAGCTTGTGTATATTGTTCGTGAGAGCGGCGGTCAGGGGAGCGATAGCCAGACCTGCCCCCGGCATGCGCGGTCGAGTCGCGACCTTGGAGCCGTTGTTCAATTTGTCTCATCTGAGCTTGAAGCTCGTGGAGCTGTTGTTGGAGTTGATCAGAGGGTGGCGCCGGCACCTCATTAGGCAGCACAGCAAATTTATTTTTATCATTGTTAGAGCCGGTTGTGATGTTATTAACCGACACTAACATGGTAGGATCAATAAAGTGACCATTGTTGCGTATGGATGGCTTACAGCCAGGGAAATGAGCCGGGCGTCTCAGGGTGCGTGCCCAGAACTCGTTCATTATAGCTTCTCTAATGAGAGTTTTCAATTGGTGAGGCCTCTTAACCCTCAATGATAGCACATATGGCTCACGCACAGGGTCTGGATATTCAGCACCATGTGGTTCTTCATCACAAGAAGTGTCCCAGGCGACACGGTCGCTCAGCACAGCACGTAACTTCTGTACTTGGCTTCTCTTCCTTCTGTAATTGCGCAGGGTATTGGCGTTGCCTGCAGATCGTGCTTTTCGCACAGACCAGGATAACTTGTAAGCAGCCATATTAAGCGCTTCAAGGATCTTGGTTTCGTCATGTTGTTCAGCGCGGAGCTTCTCCGGATTTTTCAGAAGGACACGAGCATCCGTCACTGCGGTCTTCCTCTCATCTCTTGCCTTTGCAGCTGCAACTTTGTTGGTCTCTACGGGAGTAACCTTGGCAGGGTCTTCGGTTTGATGGTAGTAAGTCTTGCCTCCGTACTCGAGGACTGCCATGGGTGGGTATGTCCCGAAGTGGCACAGGAGCGGGGCTTGACAAAACCTCATGGCTTCATCAGCGGAGATGGCTGGAAAGGACGCTCCTGCAAGAGAGGATCCCTTGATTAGTGCGCTATGTAACCAAGCTTTTGCACACGTATTTAAAATTAAACTTTTTGTATAACGTATATCCAGTGTTGTACTGATGAGTAGATAGTGAGGCAGTGTTCATGCCCCCTGCTGTTGATGACTAAGATCGTAGCAGGGTTTATTTCTGTACGGGTAAGCATGGCGTGCTTTTATTTTAGCTAAAGCACACACATTTCCTTTAATGGCAAACTGGCCATGATCAAACCAGCTTTAGTGGAGAGAGACAGCGTGACAGAGATTCTGTATTTCTAATGAATCTCATATCACACTAGTCTGTTATTGAATTCACTTCAGCAGGCAAATTGCCTTGCTGGAGAATTATGCATGTCGAGCTATTGTTTACTATAGCAACACAGCATGCAAATTGGTTAATCATTCTCTAACTCTCATCGTATCTTCTGCCGTGATTACTTTGTCTTGGCCAGAAAATCTCATCAGCTAGGAAGCATCATCCAATGCAAGAATAAATTCATGACTCGTAGTCAATGAGTATATTTTATTGACGACCATTGAAGCGCAGCAAAGATGGGAGGAGAATCAGGTCCCACTGGGCGTGCCATTTTGTTCGTGAAAACAAAAAATTCGAAGACAAAAATATATTCACACACAAGTGCACAAGACACACGTGTAGCGAGAAACTATATATTTCATTAAATCATTGGATTTACAAAATACACAGTTTACAGAGCTTTGTCTTCTCTTGTCTTCCTGCGTCGATGCTTAAGGAAGATCTAACTTGAGAGATTGTATAGTTCGCCGATTCCCGGGGATTTGCATGCTTCCCGGTTAATTACATCTACAGAGCGAGTCTGTAGAACACCTCCGATTAAGCTGCGCGTAATGGTCGTATCTTTATGTAGAGTGTTGCTCGTCCATGAACAATATAGTGTGGATGGGATGGGTGAGATGTGGGTGGCTTTTATATTGCCGAAACCCAGTCATAACAGCACCATCGCCACGTCGGATGTAAACGGAAGATGTCGATGAAGGGGATGACTTTCGCCTCGTCGGTACCCAGTCATATATATGCCGGTCTTCATCAACTCGAACGGAAGTGTTGCCTTTGCCTCGTCGGTACCCAGCAACGATGTGTGTTCGATCCCGTCGTATGGGACGTGTCGGTGGAGTGTTGACTTAGTTTCGTCATTACTCAGCCAAAGTTTCGTCTAGCCTCGTCGGCACCTAGACGGAATGAATAATAATGATGCGGCCTTTATCTCATTGAGACTTAGCCTTGGGTGTTATATGAATCATGGACGCGCGGCGTTCCAATATATCACGCATTGGATGATGCTTACTGGATGATAGACATGCACTGCACACGTTGACAGTGCAGTCATCAAATTATCTTGTATGGAGACTTTGCTCGGATGTTACTTAGAGCAAAATCACACAACAGCTGTACTCGTATGATGGAAGATCAAAGATTAAATCGTCGAGCCTTCCGGCGTGTGGTAGCTCTCTTTAATCGAATCAAGTTTACAAGTTTCTTGCACTTGTACAACTAACAAGAACATCGCGAGCCTTTCGGCGTCAGGTAGCTTTCTTTAATCTTTAATTGAATCTCAAGGAGCTACCCCATGATCATATTTGACATCACGAGCCTTTCGGCCTCGTGGAATTTTATTAATCTTTTGTACAGGGCAGACTAGACCGTTGTCGGTTCATAGTCATCTCTGGCTAGCGTAGGAAGATTTCAATCTTGTAAGGGGCTGAACCATGTTAGATTCATCGCCATCTTGAATAAGTCAGCATCATGGAATTTTCCTTCATCATGCTCTCTTGTTAGAGAGATATCATCGTGAGCCCCTTTCGGCGTCACCTTCTTGGATCTTTTGATCATCGATACGCCGGCCGATAACACTCTCGATCCCATGTTAGGGACGAGTATAATGATGTGAGCCCCTTTCGGCATCACTGAGGATGTATAGAACTTCTTGATCATCACCACGTTGGGTGCTCACCAGAGGACATGGTTGCGGGGAAGACGACGCCCGGCTTGACGGAGGCCATCGTCGTGGCGGCGCGCTGGTCCGGCGTTGGAACTCCGGCGTGTGCTTGACGCGGCGAGTTGCCGCACGTGGCCGTGGCTCGCGTTGCGGCGAGAGGCGACGTGCGCGCTTCTCCGGCGGCGGCGTGAACTGGTTGATGATGAGGGCGTGCTTTGGCGGCGCTTGCGCGTGGTGTTTGGCGGCAGCGTCTCCGTCCTAGCTGGTAGGGTTCGGCTTGTTTATGTAGGCCGAGTCTACGTCGGTTAGCCCCAGGAGATACGTATCCAGGAAAATCTGAGTTCAAAACTAACTCAAGCATTATCTCCTATGCACGCAGGCTTTATCTGGAGTCTATTAAAACCCGCGTATCTAGTTGGGTCGGTTTATTCAGGAACATCTAAACTGACATGATCTTTCTTCTGGAAGTCTAGCACGTGCAAAGCTTTATCTCCAATTACGCACACGACTCTATCTCCAGTACTTATCCTTTTGTACAAGCGATGCAGCCGCGTACATATACGTACAAGAATCCTTCATGCACACGTAGGCGTGCAGTAATTAATTAGCATGAGCCTGGTTGGGAGTCCAATATAATCAAGAATGAACTAAGGACCATATACTCGACAGCCCTGATTAATCATCAAAATATTATACTGAGGAACCCATAAGCATGAACTCATTCAAATAATTGTAAATGAACCTGGCGTATATAAGTCCCACTGTATATACCAATGAATTGCAACCTCATGTTTATTCTCATAATAATTTTTTTCACTGAACAGTTTCATAGGTTACGGAAACGTTAAGGACTCCTTTGGAACACATGATAGGTAAAACACGGGAATAGGAAAAACACAGGAATTGAAGTGGCATGCTTTTCCATTCCTACAGGATATCAAAACACAGGATTTGGGAGAAGAAGCCCTTTGGTAGCACCATAGGGAATTTGCACACTACTAGTTTCTTCACTTTGAATTTGAACAAGCATGTATGATTAAGAATAATGTTGGTCTCAGCAATCATCTAGTAAGACCAAAATTTGTAGGTATTAAGAAAATCAAAATTTTCCTTTCTCTTTCCTGCGAACCAAAGGATGTAGTAGGAAAACGTCCATAGGAAACGAATGCTACAAAAATCCTGTGTTTTTCCTCCATTACAAAGCACCCCTAAATAGATCTAATGTCCTCCTCACCTATGCAGATAGAAGAACTGAGTGACAAGATTGACGCCGCAGTAGAGCCTGTCATCGAAGAGCTCGAGAAAGACTTTAAATCAAACCCAACATCATCGAGCGGATCAGGTGCCCAGATATAATAGTTCATGTTGATTCGAGCGGGAAAGTGAAATGTTCCTTGTAAATATTGTTGATTTTTTTTTTCCTTTCTGAATACCGTTCATGTAAATATATGCTTTCCATATCCTGTAAACTAGAACAGCACCATGATTACAGTAAGGCATGGTCATGGTGTGTGCTGGGCGCTCGAATCTGGAGTGTCCCGAAAATGTATTGATACATATGCACCGAATGTGGAATCTTATATCGCTGTTGTATCACAATGATTCCCCACTAACGCAATTATCTCGTGTCAAGTTGAATGATGAGGTGAAATTTATCACCCATTTCTTTAACTCAGACTTTGGAAATGAGTCTTCCCTTACCAAACATGTCTTTTGTTGACCCAGACCTTGATATTGCTTGGCATCTGTTCTCAGGCGAGGATGCTAATCGCGTGCATTCGTTGCTCTAACTTTGGCATCAGTTCTCTGCCCAGCCATCACTCTCTTCAATTATTTGAGATCAGAGATAATTCGGTTAGATTTCCTTATATATTTTCAACACCCAAAAGTCTCTTGGTCCATGATTTTTATTTTTGGAGCGTGAAAGAGATCTGATATCAAAAGAATGATGCACTTGACAAAACGAAAATGACAGCACCAGGGCATGCCAATTCCCTTCTGATGACACATTGCATTCATTCATCATCCACTTCTGAAGAAATTAGTCAGAAGGGTAAAGGAAGAAAGAAACATATAAGAAACGAGCAATCGACACGGGGCAATTATTTTGTTGTAAAGTATGTATTTAGCAACAGTTTGATCTATAAATAGACCATACGACCTCAGGTCAGGTGTGCAACATCAACAGTGGTGAGTTGGTGACTGGGTCATCCTCGCACTGGCAACACATTACACATCGCCAGGCAGGGCTAAAGGTCACCATGCCCAACGCTTCGCGTCTCCTGGTACTGCTCCTGGTCGTGGGCTACATGGTGGCGCTCTCCTCGGCAACGACGTTCATCGTCGGCGACGACCAGGGCTGGACGATGGGTGTCGACTACATCAACTGGATCAAGGGCAAGACATTTGCGGTCGGGGACAAGCTAGGTGAGTACATTTAGCTCGGCTTCTTCTGTTCTTCACGCCTGCCTGCCTTAATTAGTAGAGAGACATAGGTAGAATTACACTGCCGCTGCGCATATGCATGTGGCACGCCGTGTGGAAAATCGATTGCAGTTTTCAACTATGGGAGCGAGGAGCACACGGTGACGGAGGTGCGCAAGGACGACTACTTCGCCTGCGCCGGCGGCGACGCGCTGAGCAACGACAGGAGCGGGTCGACCAACGTCACGCTCACGGCCCCCGGCACGCGCTACTTCATCTGCAACATCCCCGGCCACTGCACCATCGGCATGAAGATCGCCGTCACCGTCGGCGGTGGAGGCCCGCCGCCTTCTGCGGCGCTCCCTGGAGCCACGTCGACCGGCGCCCCCCCGGTTCCGGCGATGCGCTCCGTGGTCGCCGCGGCCGCCGGTGCTGTGTTCAAGCTCGCGCTCTCCTGATGGAGCACCACACTGGTCGCTAGCGACTCTCGGCAGCAGCAGTCATGGTTTGCGTAATCAGCAATTGACCATATTTCTGTCATTTGGTTTGTGTACTTTGTGTGTTTTATTCTCTCCGTTTTTAAATTGTTGTCACCTCCCGTTGACTTTCTGAGTTACATTTAGCTACATTCGTGCGTGTGTTCGATGGTCTCGCCTCCGGCCTCCCATGATCAAGCCCAAGATGCTGGCTCTGTCGCGATCTAGTTTTGTAGCAGAACCAAACTATGCAGTTGGGAGACTACCAAACCAGTAGTAGGGATAAAAATGGATCGGATATGGACGGATAATACTTGTCCTGTATCTTATTCTATATTTTTTATTCAAATTCGGAGTCGAAACAGATAGTACCAGATAATGATCATCGCATTTATACACTGTCTCATATTCGTTGTTCAGAGCTAGAGTCGGGCACATATATTGTCATAAGGTTTCTAAGGATGAAAAATAAATAGTAACGACACAATTAAAGTGGGAAAGGACACGTTGGTCGTTGATATACATGTTAATCTCTTGATTTCGCATCATATTTTTGGTATACAATCGTTATAGACTCCCTCAAATCGATATTCGGATTCGAAACAGATATCATTTGTCCCGTATTCTATCCCGTTATTATTATTATTATTCGGACTCAGATTCGGATATAAATAACATGGATAATCATTGATGCATCTTATATTTGCCTATATTAATTTTATCTGAATTCGGTCATTGTTCAATAGAATATTATCCGTTCCGTTTTCACCCTGAAAACAAGAGGGAGGACGAGGCACCACAACCCGTTGGAACAAAATGGGCTGGTCTGGGAGCGTGCATGCACTACCGGGCTCAAATTTGTAGCCCACAAATACATATTGGCTTATAAGAGTCAGCTTGGTGAATTCAGAATGCACGTTTGAGGCCTAACTAAATGCATCTACAGCTGTTTGCCTTGGGCCACTAACAAATTTTCTGACCAAGCCGTCTCGTTCCTCTAGTATTCTTACATTTCAACTGAAGATGTTCCTCAAAAAAAAAAAGATTGAAAGGTGTCCCCTTCTTATAAAACTTGCATAACATGCTAGTTGCCATTATAAGAAAAACGAGGCGGCTATTTTGACTTCCAATCACACGGAGAAGAGAAATCCACGTGCTGGAAATCATTATGTCGTTCTCTGAGAGAGAAATGACAAAATAGAACATCTCTTTTTATCTAAAAAACTGATAAATGACAAGGCATACCATTCAATGTATCGGCTTAAGATAACAAAATCATTACCGTTGGCAAGTCATTGCCGATCACCTAACGCGAATGGGACGACCACACGTGGTCTATGCACCACTTGTGACCTCGGCAATGGTCTTCGAACTGTGACGTAGTAGCAAGTAGAACAGGTCAGCCCCGTCTTTTAATCCAACATGCGAGTATTTAATTAAGGCCCCAAGGCTTTTTATAACCTACTGCATGCGTGCTCTGGGTACCATCAATCGATCGCCAGATCGCAGAACACAATTACACATCCATCCCAAGGACGCCCGCCTGAGAGCAGCAGCAAACTAGCTTAATTAGCATCAACCATGGCGTACGCTCGAGCTCGGTTTCTTCTTCCTGCCCACCTTCTTCTCCTCTGCCTTCTGGCCGTTTGGGCGCTAGCCGCCAGGGCAGACGTCCCCGCCGCACTGCGGCCAGGATGCGCAACGAGGTGCGGCGACATCGACGTCCCGTACCCGTTCGGCCTGGACCCGCAGTGCGCAATCCACGACTTGTTTGTGCTCAACTGCACGTCCGTGGACCGGACAACCAAGCTGTTTCTCGACACTCTGGAGGTGATAAAGATCTCTGTGGCCGATGGTAAGATGTGGGTGAAAAACTGGATCTCTCGGCAGTGCTACAACGAAACCAGCAACAAGTTGGAGGACTTCATAGCATGGATGAACTTTACTGGCTCTCCTTTCATGTTCTCGGCAGAAGATAACAAAGTCATTGCCATTGGGTGCACGAGCTTCGCCGCCATATTGAGCGACTCTGTAAGTGATTGGCCTCCTTTTATTTTGATTATTATTTAAATTAATATATATTGCATTCAAGTACTTCAGTGGTTAGTTTAATGATACCGTTGCTTAATTTCACATACGAGTCGTCCACAATTTTAACAAACTGAATTACATATAAAATGGTTTAACATTTGGGATACACAAGAAGCCTTCATATTTGCTTGGAAATTACCATATTAGTAAAAAAATATCACCCACTCGTTACGAAAATAGTATCCAACTGCCATTATAAAGGAATGATCCAAAATTATGTACATGTCTAGCCACTATTGCCATGATTAGAAAATATTCATCTTCCTTAAACATTACATGCATTTCAAACAGTACTGTTGCAATTCAAATAATAACTAGCTTGATTTAAAAGGTAAAAAAATGGAACCATTTAAGGGATAGTTAAAAATTCACAAGGGTCGGTACACACCCAGAGAAATGCGGACCGGTAAGAGAGAATTCATGCATAGGCATGCATGGACCCCGCGCCTCAAGGTCACCGAAAACTCAAGGTTGCAATGTTGGGAGCACGATTGAATAGAAAGAAAATTGAGAATAAGTGTCCATAGAGCAGAATTTACATGAGTAGATTAAACATATAATAGCAATGAACTTATCACAGTACAAAATATTCACATTTATGCATATCAAAGAGAAATGTAACAGTGAGTGAAAAGAAGGACGAAAACAAGGTGAGCACTAATTAAACATAAATGTAGGATGATATAAAAGTACAAACACAGTTTGGATAATTATAATGTGCTCAAAAAAAGAGTTGGACAATTATAATAACAGTTGCAATTGAGCGGTAAACTCCATTCGTTATACAAAGTTTAACTTCGTGGATACAAAATGGAAAACAATAACTACTTGATGCATATGAAACCGATCCAGTACATAATCGGGTGCTTATCAACATGCGACCAAGGTCGGAACACCCCCAAGAATGGATCATGCTCTGGTGCTGGATGCTGCCAGGCAGATCTCCCAAGAGGTGTGACGTCTTATCATGGCTTCCTGTACTCCGACTACAACAATAGTCAAAACCGTGGGACCCCATGCAACTATGTTGCGCTGATGGAAGCCAAGTCTTTCCACTTCAGTACCACCTATCTTACCACCCCGGCATCCTTTGACATAAGTAAAGCCAGGGCTCAAGTTGTGATGGACTGGGGAATTACAAGAAATACATGTGAAGAAGCCAAAATTGACAAGAATACGCCATATGCATGTCGCAGCAATAACAGCAATTGTGTTTTTAAAGAGGTTGGCTATGGATGTAGGTGCTCTAGTGGATACAAAGGCAATCCATACATCATAGATGGATGCACAGGTACTCTTCATGTCTATTGTTTTCTTTTTATTTCCTATGTTAAGGAATATATCTCAACTTTTTATTTGTTGTGATGAGGAAATATATTTTAACAAGCAAATTTGTGTTTTCAGATATTGATGAATGCCTAGACAATGTTACTTACCCGTGTGTTGGGATATGCAAAAATACACCGGGGAGTTATGATTATTCATGTCCACGAAGAAAACATATGATGAATGGTGCTTGCATGCCTCATTCAAAGACCATTTTGGTGACGCCTATTGTTGGTATGTTTACAGGAGAAAGCTACCATGCACTGCACCTTTCTTACTTTACTAATAATTGGATTTTTGATAGTATATCTAGTACTGCTTAATGCTTGGTTGAAGAAAAAATATATATCAAAGTGATCTGTTTGTATAATCATATGCAGGTGGAAGCGTTGGGTTTGTGGTCCTTATGATTGCCATCATTAGTGCATACTTAATCCAAGAGAGACGAAAATTGCGTCATATCAAAGAGAAGTATTTTCGACAGCACGGTGGTTTATTGCTATTTGAGGAGATAAGATCACGACAAGGCGTTGCGTTCAAAATTTTCTCAGAAGATGAGTTGCAACAGGCCACGAATAGGTTTGATGAAGAAAAGGTCATTGGCCATGGAGGCCATGGAAAAGTCTATAAGGGAGTTCTGAAGAGCAATGTTGAAGTAGCAGTAAAACGATGCATTACTACTGATGAGCAACAAAAGAAAGAATTTGGCAAGGAAATGCTTATCCTATCTCAGATCAACCACAAGAACATTGTCAAGCTCCTTGGATGCTGCCTTGAAGTTGAGGTCCCCATGTTGGTGTACAAGTTCATCCCAAATGGCACATTGTTCCATCTTATCCATGGAACCCATGGTAGATATATATCCTTGGCCATTCGCCTAAGGATTGCCTATGAGTCTGCCGCAGCACTAGCCTACCTCCATTCTTGTGCATCCCCGCCAATTCTCCACGGTGATGTCAAGTCTACCAACATCCTCTTGGATGTTGACTATACAGCAAAAATTTCCGACTTTGGTGCATCCATCCTAGCACCAAATGATGAGTCACAATTCGTCACACTTGTCCAAGGAACTTGTGGGTACCTCGACCCAGAGTATATGCAAACATGCCAATTAACGGACAAGAGCGATGTGTATAGCTTTGGAGTAGTTCTCCTAGAGATGCTCACACGCAAGAAGGCCTTCAACCTGGAGGGACATGAGCATGAGAAATCCCTAGCAATGGAGTTTCTATCAGGAATGAAAAACAACAAGCTTGAGAATATCATAGATGATCAAATAAAGAATGATGAGAATATGGAGCTTCTAACAGAGATTGCATATGTTGCAAGGCGATGCTTGGACATGAGTGGTGTCAATAGGCCGTCAATGAAAGAAGTTGCAGAAAAGCTCGACAGCTTGAGGAATGGCATACATCATCCATGGGCGTATGAGAATCCTGAAGAGTTGGATAACTTGCGTGGAGAGTCGTCTATAATCAACTCGACAGTTGTTAGTACATGTAATTTTAGCATAGAAAAGAAAGCTGCTATAGGCCTAGAATTTGGGCGTTAGCTAGGTACTCTATAGCATATGGGTTCTTCTCTCACGTCCCTATTATTGTTAACATGTTCAGAAAAAATCCAAACTCACCCACACTCGCAAATTTCACATCTAGGTCTACAAACTTGGATTGTCCCGCGTTCTTATCTACGTCCACAAACTAAAAAATTGCTCATTTGAATCCATGAACGTAGTTTATTGTACAAACATATTGGTCCATACCATTTAAGAGTGTCGTAATGAAGCTGCATCAAAGGTCACACTTACAAAATCTCTCTCTCTCTCTCTCTCTCTCACACACACACACACAAAAATAGAATCACAGCACCACCGCAAAAATATCGTGCCACCCACTATGTTCAGTCCTTATCCACCCAAGAGAAGACGCCACATGTAGCTTTTCCACAAGCTTCCAAAGCCGCTTGTGGTATTGCCTTCTTCTCCTTCTTCTTTTTTGTGAAAGAGAGGGTGTACTAATCAAAGCACACAAAAGTTTGTACATACTCATACAACTTTGACCACCAATCCTACTGCCACTAGGATCAGAGATCACACACAATTATGACTCGACAAGAGTTCTGACGCAATGGGAAAATCAAATCTCCTAACGACAAACTCCTTTCTCCTAATCGAAAGCTATATGCTATAGCTCATGTGGTAGTGTCTTCTTGAAATGCAAGCGATAGAGGCAGGAGGGCAACGACCATTACATATGGGGAGGGGGAGGAGAAGTAGCAGCGAAAGATTTGAACAACACGGTGACATAGGCTAGCTAAGCAACGAAGGCATCCGAAAGCAAGAGGCTTTGGCCATGAGCGACACGCGGTGGCTGGCAAAGCTGATGATGCCGTTGCTTGCATGTATGGATCCATAATGGCATGGAAACTAAACCTATACTACACTCTAAAATTGTATGGACCATGGTTGTTGGTTGAATAATCAAATTCGCAGAGCTAGTTGTGCAATTTACTTGTTCGTAGACCCAGATGAGATCATGCACAGACCATGTCCACGGATCTAGATGTGCAATCTATAGCAAGTTCCTAGACATGGATAAAAATGCGGGACAAGTTCACAGACTAGATGTGCAAAACTTTCAAGTTTGTGAACTTAGGTATAAACGTGAGACAAGTCCATAGACCGCTAGTAAATTTTACTCTTTAATCTAATTTCTTTTTCATGTTCCTGGTTTTCTGAAGTCGTCCTGCACAGTGCTCCAGCTACCAGGTCCGAGCGTCGTAACCCTGAACGCTAGACCTGCCCCCATATCTCTCAGCTCCGTGCATAACCTGTGTGACACTGTGACAGTGTGAATGAAGTACTAGTATAAGTTAAAGAAACAAGCACGTCCCTTCGCTGCCCAACCTGCACTTTGGCATCAGTTCCCTTGCCCGCGGGCCATTCTAGTTTCGTTTTCTATAACACGGCATTGCTGAACGGAAAGATGATTCGGTTATACGAACATTTTCTGTTTTGAATGCCCTCGAGGTCCTGACGTGTGAATTTTCTGTTAGTGAGCATCTCGAAAATGCGCGTGTTCTGATCATACAAAAGGCCGAGACTGCCAGAAGCCGCACAAATAAGACTGCCCAAAGATGCCACCAGCTGGCTTAAGCACCACTTTCGCGTTCCCTCTCAGAAGCTTTGAGTAGCGCCAAAGGCATTCCAATTCCATTCTCTTCACACACTGCACCCGTTCATCCTAGCTTGACGAAACAAATACATCTGTAAAAAGAAAAAAAATGTTGGATTAAAAAGAAGAAAGGACTAATCAATTGACACGGACGAATTCTTTATTATATACTTTATCTTTGAAATTTTAACAACCTTTATGATCTATAAATAGACCCTTAACCTGGGGGTCAAGTGCGCAACAGAACTGATCTGCCCCGCTCTCGCTCCTTCTTCCATCGTGCAACGCATCCTAAGATAATTAAAGCCAGTTAATTAAGATCGCCATGGCCAACGCCCTGGCTCTCGTCGCGCTGCTCGTGGCAGGGTTCGCCGCACTGGCCTCGGCCTCGTCGTACACCGTCGGCGGCAAGAGCGGCTGGACCACCGGCGTCGACTACACCACCTGGGCCAGCGACAAGTCGTTCGCCGTCGGAGACAAACTAGGTGAGCGAGTTCTGCTAGCTCTCCTTCACGACTCATGATCTTGTCTTGCTCCTAGTCCTACTCACGCCCTAGCGCCTCGTTGGAAACTGCGCAGTGTTCAACTACTCGCCCAAGGCGCACACGGTGACGGAGGTGAGCAAGAGCAGCTACGACGCCTGCTCCGGCACCAACAAGGTGAGCGACGACGACAGCGGCACCACTGTCGTCATGCTCACCACCCCCGGCATGCACTACTTCATCTGCAACGTCCCCGGCCACTGCCCCGCCGGCATGAAGCTCTCCGTCATGGTCTCCGCCACGCCCTCGAGCGGCGCCACGAGCGGCGCCGCCGAGGGCGCGCTGGTTCCGGCGATGATGAGCTCCGTCGTCGCCGCGGCGGCAGGCGCTGCGATCAAGCTCGCGCTGCTCTGACCGAGCACAGATAAGCGGTCAGCCCCTCAGGGAAGAGGCAGTGCATACATACAGCAAGCTACGTTTCTTGGTGGCCGTCGTTGACGAGTCGTGAAATCTGTAAAATTTCCTCGTTTCTGCTACATTTTGTGCAATTGTTGCTTGATCGTCGTGCAAGATGCACCTGTTGTATGTAAGTTGATTAGGTCTGCAGTGGCCTCGGTGTGCTTAATTTCATGGCTGTGTTATGTGTGCGTGCGAGGCAGGTGCATCAGTCTGTTTTTTATCGTTTAGTTTTTTAATTTATTGGGGTGTCTTTGTGTGACTAAAATTGATTCTCGTGTGTTTCATCGATGAAAGTGGTTTGTGTTGAGTCGTAACACATCGTCTCGGATCCACTGTGATCTTGTAGGTCGGTAACAGAGCGATTCCATTTCCGAAAAAGTAGAAGAAAACGGAGGAAAAGATGGAACACAAGAAAGGGATCTTGTCAGTTTGACACTTCATGCATATACGGGTCGATAGAAGCTTCTTAATAGCTGTCTGAAAAAAAAAACTGCTTTTGTTCCTGTGGATCAACACCAGAAAACTCTTGATCCTTTCATCCTTTACAATCTGAAACACCTGCATCAGCACGCTTTGCAAAAGATGAGGCGTTGAGAGAACTATTAGACGTCGTGTTACACAGACAGACGGGGAGCATCACCACCGCACTAATTAAAGCCACTTATACCAACGAATATTTTTCTTCCATGTGCAACTTGACACTGGAACAATAGTCGATCGACGTAACAAAGATTGAGTAGAACTTTCAGTCAGCAGCTAGAAGTTACAGCGAACCGTGATGCTGAAAAACTAACGCATCGTATGCTGCCGAGGGTGTTGAATTAGGATTCCAGAATAGCCGAGTCATGTGAGGGCTCGTCGGCTCGACAATAAGCCAATGGGCCGGTTCAAACAAAAAGAGAAAAGACATATATTGCCTAATATGGTTCCGGCGACGTGGGTCAATAATGGCCTGCATTGACAAAAAGATAAATTCCTTATTTGACATTGAAAATTTGTTTTAGTTCCTTATTTTTTTTAGAAATAAGGGAAATCCCCTAGTTAATTTCATTCACATGAAACCAAGTGCGGCAAATCCAGTACATCACTTGGGGGACTCAGCCGATGTGCTGCCCCGGATATCACTCTCTGTTGCATTACTCCCTCCCTGGCTTAAGCCACTCACTACTCTCTCAGAATGACCAGCTACTCGGCTTCCAATCTCCAGGTCCTCCACGATATATGACAATCTCGGCATCTCCTCCGATTCTTAAAATGGGCTTAGTTCCTTATTTCTCTTCCATCAAAAAGAAAAGTTTCTTATCTGTAGCCTAGTGGTTACAAGAGCCTCAGTAGCAGCTGAGGTCCTGGGTTTGACTCCCTGCGAGAGCAAATTTTCTAGGATTTAACGGTGTTGTGCGTTTAACGGAAGGCGACGTGGCCGTCGACAACGAGGCGCCAGTGATGACTTCGTCAATCTTAAGTATTTGCCGGCTCAGTCTCCGAAGATGCTCATGAAGGTAGGGTTTGCGTATGTGCGTTCATAGGGGTGAGTGTGCGTCCGTTGTGAGTGTCTGAGTTGTACTGTGTAACCGAAAAAAAAAGGAAATTGAACTTCCTTTGTTTCCATCTATCTAAACTTTTATGCCTCAATTTAACCGCGAAAAAAAACTTTTATGCCTCAATTACCACTGCCGTGAAGTCCGTTAGCTATTTTTCCATTGAGTTGCGTGTTTATCATTTAAGTGACCAAACTGCCTCTAAGCGTGTGCTGACATCTCTCCCTGTTCACAGCTCTCTCTTCTTCTGATCTATCTCTCCCGACCAGAACGCCTGTCTCCCTCTCTTCTCTGCTGCAATGCGGTAGGGCGGCACAGCTTGGGCTCGCGAGAGCACGACGGGGCGCGGGCCCTAATCAACTTGGGGTCCACGGTGAACAAGCACAAGAAGTTGCTATTGCTGCCACTATCAAAGCTACAGAGAAGAAAATGTTTGTCGGAAGAGAAAGCCTAAAGAGAAGACAAAGAAGGTTGCACTTGATAGCCCAGCAATGGGAACCAGAAGCAAAATTAAGTTGAGAGAACTTCGAAAAAAAAAAAGTTGGGAGAAGCTACTAGCCCAGCAATGGGAACTAGAAGCAAAAGAAGGCCGAGCCTTTTGAATCTGTTTTAGCTTGTGCCTGTCTGTCTAGAATCTCTTTTGAGCCTGATGTAATGTGTGTGCCATGGAGCATGATCCTTTTGTTGGCCTGTTCAGGACCTGTTTTTAATATTGTTTGCTTGATTGGGATATGAACACGTCTTCATTAGTCTGTCCAGAACTTGATGAAATGTGCATGCCATGTGAACATACTTCTGAACTTTATCTATTAACTTATTATTTGGCCACGAACAAGAGCTCTCAAAGCCTAAGCATGATCACATTAATTGGAGAAAAAATAAACAATTACCCACCACTGACATTTTTTATACCAAAAGTACTTAATAATTGTTTTTAAATTGCCCACCACAACCATGCATTAACCAGCAAGCAAATCAATGGTGTGCCGTGGTGTAGGGAGCACACGACGAGTGGGTAGACATAAATCGAAGGACAAACAAGAGGTGGTCTTTGAAAAAAAGGAATTTTCAAATTTCTTTTTTTTTTTTTGAAAACGAGCGTAAATCGAAGAAACCACTCGGCTTACCTTTTTCAAAATTTGAAAAAAAAAACTGCAAAAACCGCTCAAACCGAGTGGTTTACCGATGAAAATCGCTTGGCTTACCATTTCACCTTGGATGCTACGAGTGGGTCGGTCTAGCTGTACCACCAAAATTTGAAAACCACCAAAACTGGCAAAACGGTCGAGCCACAATTTGAACATCTCAGTCGGTTTTGTGAACCCCTTCCATGTAACGAGTGGGTCGGTCTAGCTGTACCCGGAGAACAAGAAGGTGAGCCCAGAGAAGGGATTGAAATCTTGAAAAACCAGAAAAACCGAAACCAATGTAACCGGATTGGTTACTGACAAATTAAACTGGTTGGTAACCGAGTATGCTACAGTACACATGTTCGGTTTTTAACAAAAACCAGATGTCCAACGAACTGAGCCTGACCGATAAGTCCGGGTATCGCGATAACCGAACTGGTTTTGTCGGTTTTGTAAACGTCACGAAAAACCTCCTAATGGCACTAGAAATCGATCCAGGGTGGGCACCGTCAAAATGACGCCTTACCAGAGCGTTGTTCGTGCGTTTGCTTCATCGCACCACCACATGGAGCACACTTATCCAAAGGGCCCACGCCACATGGTGGCTGACAGGTGGGCCGCAAGAACAGTCAGAACGAAGCAAGATGCTACCTGATTCATTTGAATCGATTAAATTCTGCATGAAGCCTCTTTTGCCGAATGATCACAGGTGCAGAAGAAGCAGGGAGCCCTACGCTCACAATCTTGCTTTCAGGAGATGCTCCACAGCGCACCCGAAAAGAAATTTAGTACTATGCTGCGAGAAAGGCCAATTCTGTAAAGCCTTTCTTTTGCCGTGCTCCCCACAAAGCTTCACTTCATATGCCTCATTAGCTGTTTCTCCCACTACTTATTATTAATGTTTTTGTAATAGCTGGTGCGCATAGCTAATTTAGTTCTGCTTTATTTTCAGTTCAATGGATGTATTTGTACCGTTGGATTTGATTAACTTACCCGCACGGTTGAATGGTTTGTGGTTCTACTACAGATCAAGCAAAACGGGGGCGTCTACACAAAGGTCAGCGCAACTTGTGTTTGTCCGGTCGATTCACCCTCTAACAGTATTCCTTCCTCCTTTCCCTGGGCTCCCGTCCGTCTCCCCGCGCGGCGTGGTCCTGCACCTCCCAGCGCCGTCGCGGCCACTGCGTGCCATCATCGCCGTCGCTTGCGCCGTCGCTTGCGCCGGCGATCGCCGGTTCTGAAGAAGGAGAAAAAATGATGGCCCAACGAGATGAGTTAGCAACTTGGTGTGATGTGTCAGCAACATAATGTGATGAGTCAGCAACATGGTGCGATGAGTCATCAGAAAAAAAATAATGAGTCAACATGATAGGATGATGAGTCATCAACGCTCGTCAATGAGTCATTAATCCTAAAACATAAAATACCAAATAAAGAAAGAAAGTCGAAAATAAAAAATGATCGCAAGTAAGCTAACTTGCGGTGACCGCTCTATAGTCAATCGCAGCAAAACGCAACAAAGGCTGCAGTTTGAATATGAGCGACTATTTTTTTTCGATTACACAGTACAATTCAGAGACTAATAACGCACGCACATTCACCTCTATGAATGCATATACGAAAACCCTACCCATATGAGCATCTTCGAATACTGAGCCGGCAAATCCTCAAGATAGACGAAGTCACTACTGGCACGCTGTCGACGGCCACGTCGCATACCGCTGAAATCACAACGCCGTTAAATCCTAGAAAATTCGCTCCTACGAAGAGTCAAACTCAGAACACGAGATGCTACTTTGGCTCTTATAACCACTAGGCTAGCCCTATCGCTACTATTCACCCTTTGTGGCTGCCCAGCGCTGCGTGACCCCAACCAAACACCGAGGAAAAGTGACGGATCCTCTCGTATATTTAATGATACATCAATTCGTAGCAAACAATTCGTAGCAAATCAGTGACTTCTATGAGCAGATGAATTCGTAGCAAATCAGTGACTCGTGCTAGCTAGCAAATGAATTTGTATATGAAGCTACTCGTATAGAATTTACCCTTTCAATGATTCAGAATGTGGAAAAGGCGATTTTGATAGCAGTCTTGTTTATTTATCATCTGATACACGATCAAAACATATGTGGCTTCAAAGTTTCACAATGATACTATCAAGACAGGTAAAATGAATTCGTAAGTTGTCGTTAATAAATATAATAATTGTCTAGAATAGCCGAAGTAAGATGGCAACGGGCGTGGCGCCTGCGGATAGCTGCTTCCTAATAAATTCGCACCCACGACTTGATTCCTCTATCCATTACCATGCCCGCCAATTGCAACGGGCAGCGAGCGACACACGAGCCCGCCATCGATCGGCGGACAAAACGTGCATGTGGTCATGCCCGTATGCCCGGCGCGATGGTGATGGCGAGGCATCCACGGCGGAGCGCGGCTTGGGAAACGGTGGCAAGCTCCATGGATATGAGAGGAGGGACGAGCACGGCAATGTAGGTGAAATAGGCGATAATTGATCATTAACCAAGGGATGGTTACATAAAGACGGAAAGCCAAGTATATATGGCAAGCCCTAACACAATACTACTACATACGGCGCCCAATTACAATGATTATGTCTAACAGTAGGGTTGGGAGGCGAAGGAAGGTGGCGAACCGGCCAAGAGATCGCCCCATGGATTAGAGGAAGCAAGCAAGGAACGATGAATTGCAGGCGAGGGGAGCAGAGGCGGCAGCGAGAGCCGCAGGTGCAGGTGCAGGGTCGAGTTCCTCGAGGACCCACGATCGGCGGATCGGGAGCTTGGACGGTGGCTGGATTGAACATGGTTGCAATTCGTCTCAAATGCCCCGTTTTGTGTCTTCTGTTGGGTCGCAACTCGCAAGTCATGCTCGCACCCGCATCCGCGGGCACGAGGGTAAACCGTGGCCGTTGCCGTCTTTAAGCCGAACCATCCCTGCTAGGGGTGAAAGTGGTGTGGATAATTATCCGATCCGATCCGCTCTGAATCCGAATTTTGAGGATTTAGAGAGGCATTTTACATATCGTAGAGGATCCGATCCGATCTGAATCCGATTGCATACGGATGCGGATTAGGATATGGGAGTAGCAAAATCCGACGGATATGGATTAGCCGATATATCAAAGCGGATTATCCGAAGCTCAAAATAGGATTATCCGATAAGATTAGTCAATTTTTATTTGTTTTACATGCTTTCATAATATTTTAAACTAAAAACTTGTAGTTTTGGTGGTGGGATTTCCTTGGCTAGTGTAATATTGCTACTAGCTAGTCTACATGCTTTGATGAATTGTCGATCAACATATAATTCACTACTAATAGATGTATCAAATCCGATATTTAAAAAATCGCTTCCAATCCGCTTCCGATCCGAATCCGTTCCATTTTCGACATCCGAAAAAATCCGTATCCATAACCGCATCCGCATATTATCCGCTCCGCTCCGAATCCGATGAAAAAATATGGATTAGGATATAGGAAAGATGTTACCGATCCGATCCGATCTGTTTTCATCCATAATCCCTGCACATGCTAACTTTGGGATCCAGATCATCACGGAATATCATACTACGACGAAGGGTGTCGGTCACACCAACTGCAGCCTCTTTTGATCTTCTCATTGTTTTTGCATTGCTATCCTAGAAACTTTTTTGCTGTTGGCCTAAGAAAGTACTATTTGTTTTTGGCTGGTTGGTGAGCGCGCACAGATCTGGATGGAGCATAGTACATGTCCGTTGACGAGCTGAGCTAGAGCTTGGCCAAGCAGGTTGGAGTATAAATAGACACTCCAACCTGTGTAACAGCAGTGATCTGTCCCTTCATATCCTCGTCTGCCCCGCTCTAGCTCCTTCCATCGTGTGACACATCATAAATTAAGATCGCCATGGCCAACGCTCTGGCTCTCGTCGCGCTGCTCGTGGCAGGGTACGCGGCAGTGGCCTCGGCCACGTCGTACACCGTGGGCGACGCGCAGGGCTGGACCATCGGCGTCGACTACAACAGGGCTGGACCATCGGCGTCGACGCGTAGGAGACGAACTAGGTGAGCGAGCTCTGCTCCTTCTGTCCATGATTCATCTTGTCTTGCTACCTACAACAGCCAGTATGTAGACGACACGACACATGATGCATCTGCTCACGCCCTAGCGCCTCGTTGGAAACTGTGCAGTGTTCCACTACTCGTCCAAGGCGGACACGGTGACGGAGGTGAGCAAGACCAGCTGCGCAGCCTGCTCCGGCAGCAACGCGGTGAGCAACGACGACAGCGGCTCCACCGTCATCAAGCTCACCATCCCCGGCATGCACTGCTTCATCTCCACCGTGCCCGGCCACTGCCCCAGCGGCATGAGGCTCTCTGTCATGGTCTCTGCGAGCGCCACCTTCGGGGCCCGCTGGTTCCGGTGTTACAAAACATGTAAGACGGTAGTTTTTTTAGAAAATGAAATATATTCAATATTCTAGCCTCTGCACCGACTAATGCATGTAAGACGGTAGTTTGAGATATGACTCCATGGTTTATATCTTGTTGTATGTTACAGGGATTCCCGCTACTGTAGTCTCAAATAACTGTGGACCGTTCACTTGAGTAGATCTCGAGACAAAAGATAAAATCTTGCATCATATGGTGCAAGACTTTACCATAAGTATTATTTTTATTTTAGATTTTCTGTTTTGGAAAGTAATTATTTCCATCCTTGTATGGAAAATGGTAACAATTATTTCCATAAATATTTTGGAAAGTGAGCAACGTGGAGCCATGTATTTTGGAATGTAATTATTTCCATAAAAAGATAAAGTAATTATTTCCATCCGTGGCACTCTACCTTGCTAATAATTATTTCCGTAAGTATTTTAGAAAGTGGAGCAACGTGGAGCCATGTATTTCGGAAAGTAATTGTTTCCACAAAAGATAAAGTAATTATTTACATCTGTGGCATTTATTTTCTATTTTCTATTTACTTTTTATTTTAAATATTCAAAGGCTGAGATTGATTTTTTAACTTTTGCACATAGAGCAAGAGTTGGAAGAAGGGACTACCGTAACACTGCCCTGTTATGGACTGATCTAAGTTATAAATCAATCAGAAACCATGTGAGCCATATCTCAACTACTATCAATTATAATTGCGCGTGAGGGGTGTTTCCTCACGTTATACTCATTCCATTCTTAATTTGTTGTTGCCGTTGACTTTTTGAGTTTTGTTTGATTTTTTTTTTTTTTTTTTGATTACAGCACAACTCAGACACTCACAACGCACGCACACTCACTCCTATGAACGCACATACGCAAATCCTACCCCTATAAGCATCTTGGAGAAGTACTTAGCTCTTTTCAATTGATCGAAAAGGTCATCGATCTTGTGGTGACTTCGTTCGAGATTGACGAAGTCACCACTGGCGTCTCGCTCAAAATATTAGCTCAAATATAGGTTATGTTTTTTTGTAATAAAACAATTCAAAACAAAATATGTGATAATTTTAATTTTTAAAAAATAAACGAATGATCATTTTGTGCAATAGTTGCTTGATCATCGTGGAAGATGCACCTGATGTATGTAAGTTAGGTCTGCAGTGGTCTCTGTGTGCTTTCATGCCTGTGGTTAAGCAGGGACGGACGCAGCAGGTTGCTTGGGTATTCCTGGGAATACCCGACAATCTTGCCAATTCTCTTAGTAGGTATAGAGAGATGGAGACGCATGCATGTACGCATCTAAGCAGCTGATTGCTTATACATGTATCTAAACAGCTGACTGTTCATACATATCTGCTTGGGAACACCCAAGTTTCAGCTGCTGGGTCCGTCACTGGGTTAAGTGTGCGAGCGAGACAGGTTCATCATTGTGTCTGATCGTTTAGTTTTTTGTTTGGGTATCTTTGTGTGACTAAAATTGATTCTGTTGTGTTTCCATCGATGAAGTGGTTTGTTTTGAGTCGTAATACATCATCTCGGATCAACTGTGGCTTGTCGGTCAGGTAACAGAGCGATATGGCTGTCCATTTCCGAAGAAGTTTATTGCCATGAATTTCTTCGCTAGCGACGGACAGTGTATCAAATAGCGTTCATAGCGGCCGCAATAGCGCCCGCTATAGCGGTAGCGGTGTCTAGACGCTACTGCTACGAGGTAGCGCTCAGCAAATAGCATCTTGTAATTTAGCGTCCGCTATTTCACTTTTCAAGCCGCTATAGCGCTTCAGAAACTGCTATAGCGGCCGCTATTTGGATGTTATAGCAATTTTTTCTCAGATAACTTTTTAAAATACCATTTTAAATAAAAAATAATTGAATTGATTTTATTTGTACACGCTATGCTCCTAAATTTGAAGCAACAATTGCCCAGGCAAGTGTATATATTTTTCGTGATGAGAAAAAGTAATATTATACTCACTATTACACATACTTTTTGGTGTTTTTTGAGTTATCGCTAAAAATAGACTTTATCTTTAGCCTTTGTTCATTTGAACTCAGGAAGTTAAAGATTTGTAATAAGCAAGGTTATGTGTGAAAACATATATAGAAGCCGAAACCTATTTTTATTTTCTAAAATAAATCTGAAATAGTTAAAGAAACGGAGAAAAAGATCGAACCAAAAAGGGCTACATGGAACACAAGAAAGGGATCTTGTCAGTCGACCGACACTTGGATGCATACGGCTCGATAGAAGCTTCTTAATGGTTGTCTGAAAAAAAAAATACAAAATATGCCTACTCCTTTCGTTCCTGTGGATCGCCCCAGAAAACCCTTGATTCTTTCATCCTTTACTATCCCGCCGGCATCAGCACGCTTTGCAAAAGATGAGAGTGAGAGAGAACTAGTTGACGTTGTGGTTGCGTGTTACAGAGACAGAGCAAGAGCATCAACACTGCACTGATCCCCGAATAACGAACTTTTTTTTCCTTCCATGTGTAACGTGACAGTACTGGAACAATAGTTCATCGACGTCTGAAAGTTGAGTAGAACTTTCTGCCAGCAGCTCAAAATTACAGCGAACTGACTGATGCTGAAAAACTAATGTATCGTATACTAGCGACAGGAGAGGTCCGAGAGGATTCGGATTCCAGGATAACCGAGTCATGCAACGTATCTTGATTTCTTGAATCTTGAGGACTCGACAAGAAACCAATGGGCAATGGTGTTCGTTCAAACAAAAAAAAAAACAATGAGCAATGGGCCGTATCTAACAAAAAGGAAAAAGACATAAACGGGCCTGATCTGGTTCCGGCGACGTATGGGCTGCATCACTTAGTACCGTGACAATATCATCAACTGAAATTCGGGAAGGAGTATCATGGTGATTAATTTCCTTTCTGAGAGCAAAAAAAAAAAAGAAAAGAGATATTTGTTATTCTAGCCTCTCCATCTCGAGACAGCTATAATCAAAACAAAGGAGAAACTCCAACCAACACTAATAGAATTGCTGAAAAAGGAGCCAAAAAAAAAAAAAACAGCTTCTTGTAGCTGAGTTAACCACGCGAAAACTTTTTGAATCCTGGAGGGCGTATAAAGATGCCACCTCATTCCATCTGAATCAATTCCATGGGGTGTGACTAAGGCTGGACGAAAAGCTCGGAGCTTGCAAGCTGGCTCAGCTCGCTCCTCGCTCGGCTCGGCTCGGCTCGGCTCGAAGTCAAATGTTAACAAGCCAAGCTAAAGATCTAGCTCGTCTTGTTAACAAGCTAGCTCGAGCCAGCTCGTGAGCTGCTCGAGCCAAATGAGCTGAGAAAGATCTAGTTCTGAGTCATATTTTTCAATAATTTTAGTTCTCAAGACTATTGTGTGAAAGTCTCAAATACTAAAGTGCAAGTTAATTTCTATTTTGTAGCATAATTATGATTACTTGCATTTTAACAACAAAATTTAAGCATAACATCTACAATTTGACGTCGATCATCTATAATTCCCAGCTCGTTGAGCCAAACAAGCCAGCTCGCAAGCTTACTGAGCCAAGCCAAACTAGGTTTTCAGCTCGCTTCAATAACAAGCCAAACTAAGCTGGCTCGTTAGACAAACAAACTAGACCAAGCCAAGCCAAGCCGAACTTGGCTCGCTCGACATCTAGCCCTAGGTGTGACTAGCCTCTTTTGCCGAGCGATCAATGGTGCACAAGCAGCAGGGAGCCCGACGCTCACAATCCTGCTTTTAGGAGGGGGATTGCTAAAATCTGCCCGGGTATTCTGTTGGCCTTTGTCACCCGAATTTTCGGTCGTCTGATGTGCTTTGCGATCCATGCTGATGGCGTCAGCATCTGCTTGTTGACTCGGCTGCCTCCACTTCGTCCGCCTTCATTTCGCCTGCACCTGTTCGTGTTCCTCCCCTCCTGCGGCTGGATGCTACTGCTAGGGTTCGTCCTCCTCTCCTTCCTCCTCCTCTCGAGTTGATGATGTTCCTTTTGATTCGCATGTCTCTAGTTGTCGATTGGGTGTTGCTGATGTGTTTGGTGCGAATTTCTCTGATTTGGTCTCTTGATTTGAGTCGATTTCCAGGGTCTTTGTAGTCTATTTATGCCGCGGCAATAGGAATAGGCGGCCTCAGCTGGCTGGGTGTTTTGATGCAGATCATGCCGCGAGGGTTCTTCCTCCTCTCCATTTTGAAGCTATCCCTATGGATCCGTGCGATTCTAGGTGTCGATTCCATGTCGCTGATGCATTTGATTCGTCGTCCTCTTAGTTTGATTTGATATGATCTGTTAGGGTCGTTTGATTCTAGTGGATTTCCCATATTTCTTCGTAGGAATGTATGCCGCTGCAGTAGGAATATTGGACTGTGTAATTGCAGTATTATTAGACTGAAACAGATGATTCGAAGCCCGCTGATATCACACTTATGTGCCTGCATGTTTTCTGGAATATTGGACGTCTCCTAGGTCTATGCTCTCAACTGTCTTCAAGCCCACTGAAATTCTAAAGACCAAGATATTGCCAATATGTTGATGTTCTTGCCTTGTAATAATAGGACGAAGAGCCTTTGTCATTGGTTATCCAGGTAAGATCTTCTTTTTTCTTTCTTTTTTTTGAAAAAATTCTGTAGTTCTTTCTGTCCGAACCTGGCTCTTGTAGGTCGATGCACAAATCAGAGCTGCACTAGCTTCATGGTACAATAGCTCTTGTTAGTTTAATCTTGCCTCCGTTCTGGAGCAGTAGGGCAGTGCTTACTTTTTCAATAACTAGCGCATGCCTGTAGTGCTATTCTTGCAGTAGCTTTTGGTTATCATGTAAGTCCCCTATGAATCAAGCCTCCTGTTGCAATACTTATAAAGATTATTTACTAAAATCTGATGCTGATTCTGAAGTATTGGCAGCAAGCATCATGTCCATTTCTTTTCAAGCTTTTCCTAAACTTTTGTATAAGCTGCTGCATCATTTCACTTGTTTCGATTTATTTAAGTCGACTCATTTCTTGTTATTTTGCACTTATTTGATTTAGGTATTTCATCGACAATGGTCAAGTAGTCTCTCACTCTCCTTGCTGCGCTACTTGCTCATGGAGCGGCATACCGAAAAGGGAAAAACTGCCTTGTTTCATCCATATCTTCTAAATTTCAATATATCATCTGTAATAGTTTTGTTTTGTAAATTTTGTTTTGTCCTTTGTTGTCATATATCTGCACTACTATTCCCAAATAGTAGTTGTGTGAATAAACGAGATAAGTCTTCAAAATCATGTACCAAATACTCAGTTACATGGCAACATTACCTTTGTTACAGTATACTAGTATATGTAACTTCCATATTAATGAGGTGTAATTGCGGTTCAACAATCCGAAATTACCTCAATTGAATTTAAACTTTGATGTGCTTGATTGGTCACCACAGGCATATCTGATTGTTGGTAGCCTTTGTTTCTGATTGTTCTAACCTTTGTTTCTCTAGCTCTTTTACTTTCTTCTTAAATGTGCAACGACTTGATGCATTTCTGTTTATCTGAAGCATGCCCTAATATCTTGTTTTATCTGATCTTTGTGAGATCTCTTCGAATTCTACTATTGCACACGTGGTGGTTTCCTCTCGGTCAATAAGTGAGTTATATCTTGTTTTATGCTTCTACATATTAATCAAGTAATATTTGATGGCTAAATCTCTAGTGAAGTCTTTTATATACTGCTCGCATGGATTAGTTGAACCTTCCTCTGCATTAGTTCTAGTTGTTGTATTTGCATTAATACAACCCCTTGTTGCTATGAAATTGGCAATAAAAGCATATACTTCAAGTTTATTTTATTTTTCAGGTATGTCAATTTATTTTTCTGCTAATACCAGAACAATTCACTACTTTGCTGCCATGCGTTGGTTACAGATTATCGTTTACTCTGATTTCCATATTTAACCTTTCAATTTTTGTTAGTTTGCCTTTGTGGGATCGGTGCCCCAAACACTCTGCATTTTATTCCATAATAAATCTTTGTAATTTTTTGTTACTTTGCCTTGTGGGATTGGATCGGTTCCCCAAATCCTCTATATATTGTTTTCTATTTAAAAAAACTCTGATAATTTGTATTGTTCACTTACAAATATGCGGATAATAAAAAGCTTCTGTACTATATAATTATTCCGTTCTCATGATAGCATAAGTTTTAGCATGTGAAGGTCCAACCGTGTAGAAATGAGGCACATTCTAGGTGAGTGATATTCTGACGTGGTTGTCAATTTCTCTATTATTTGAATACTTGTTCCCGACAAATGTTGCATGATTTTTTTTATTTGATCTGGTTGCCAATTTCTCTTTGCTGCGTAATGCAGAGAAGGTTGATTCATGTAGTTGATTTGATCTCCATTTCTAATCTTATAATATCTTGTTAAAGTGGGGTTTAGAACCACTTGAGATGTCATTAGAGAACATTCTCTTGTCTTGATATCATAGTTTCTGCTCCAGGGGTTAGATGCCCTGCATTTTGTATCTTTATTATCATTTGATAACTATATTAATAATTAGAATTTTTGTGCATTGAAAATTTCTCATTATTTTATTCGATCTAATTAGCTTCCACATGATGTATTCTGTGCATGACTTAGTTTCATGTTTCATGTACAGTTCTCACCGTCTCAATTACACCTATAGCTTATATGTATGTACTATGCATTTTAACTGTATGTGAGGATATTTGTTTGAAATTTTGCCTTGGATTGGATGATGCCCCCAAATCCCTTTCTAAATCTGTATTTCATATTAAATTTTTGAAAATTTGTTTTTCTAGAATTTTGTTATTGGTTCAGGCCCCAAAATTCCTTTGTAAATCTGCACACCATAACAAATTTTTGATAATTTGTTTTTCTGTTTTAGTGGGATTGCCTGAGAGGCCCCTAGGTCCCTTTGTAAATCTGTATTCCATAATAAATATATGAATCTTTGTTTTCCTTGAATTTTGTGATTGGATGGGACCCTTATTCTCCTTTGTCATCTCTGTAGACCATAATAAATATTTGAAACTTTGATTTCCTGGGTTTGTAGGACTGGAACAGCCCCACAACTTTGAATAACTTGTTTTCTGATATAGCATCAGGCCCACTAATCCTTGTGTAATTTTGTAGACCATAATAAATTTTTGAAGCTTTGAATTTCTGGTTATTTTAGTTTGCATCAGGTCACAAGAACCCTTTTAACTTTGTTATTCCTAAAAAATATCTGCATCTATGAACATTCGCTTCTGTGTCTTTTGAACCGTTCAACTTTTGTTATCCATAAAATTGTTGTTTATTGTTCTCATTTGTTTCGATAGAAATTTTGCATAATTTGGTAAATCAGTTGACAATATTTCAGACCTAAACATACACCTTTATTTTAGGTGTAATATTAGTGTCCTAAAGGTGTCACTATTTATGATATTGCTGGAAACCTGTATTCCTTTTTTTTTTTGTAATACTTTTGGTCTGAAGTGATATGATTACAGTTTCCATGTACTTTAACTTACACTTTTTATTTATCTGTACATCAGGAGGTCGTTAACTGTATATATAGTTTTTACGTTCAACTTTGGCCCCTGTGTTGTGATTTATTGTGCCCCAATAATATGACATGCTGCTACTTGATCATAATATGTGTTATGTTATTCGTCTGTAATCAGTATTATTCTTTCGTTTTATTTATAGTCTTATCTCGATCGAATAGTGAATTGATTTTTGTTTAATCTGTGCCTGCATCTGAAAGAGCAATCTGGGTACCGTCTGATTTGTATTGATCCATGTCACACATACAATCTGTTTGGAGGATTTTCACAATTACCAAAAAAGAAAGTTCAATAGGACATACATTGGTTTTGAAATATTTGAATTGACCTTTGATCCATGTCACAATAAAATTTGTGAAAGTTACAGTTCTTTGGATGGTTTGCTATTGAGACATTACGAGTATTAATACATTCGTTCAAAAACGTGTTGTCCTTTTTTACTATCATCTTAGGGTCAGGTTTAGATGAAAAATACAGTCCCCCTAGCCTATTTTTACAGGTCAAATTTAGGTGTAATTTCTGTGATATTGAACTGTACCTGGTTTTAATTTTGAAAATTTGACTTTGTGACATTGAGTTTGGTTCCGAATCCTTTATAACTCATGCTGATTCAGAAGAAATGTACATATATAGGTCATGTGATCTTGAGTTTGACCTCTTCTTTGGCTTTGATGATGTATCTCCTGGATTCTCTCATCTTTTGAATCTTTTTAATCTGGTTGATCATGTGCCACTCTTCTTTGATATGAATGTGTATCCTTTTGGCAGAGAAGTTCAAAAAGCTCTCTTTCCTTTTCACCCTTCTGATCGTTACTTGAGCTACTGGCGCTACTTTACTGGCCATTTCCGGTTTCGCCATAGTATCTTCCTGTTGGGATTTTTGTATTCGGGGTAGCGTCCATCGCTCTAGTGGGTTTTTAATTTGGGATGGTGTTTGTCATTTGTATTAATCTGCTACCATTTACTGTTTTCCAAACATTGTTCTCCTTCATGATTATAATTCTGAGGAATGTATCTTTTGATTATGGACCTTCATGATTCTGAGCTCTCTACTACCAGCTAGATGAAAAGGCCTAGGATGCTGGAAGCCTGGAATCAGGATGTGTACGTTAGGAGGGTTTTTTAGATGCCATCATGGGTTGAATCACTGTAAATCTGGTTGAAGTACCTTAATTAGCAAGCAGAAATAGGATGAGCCTTATTTGGGTGTCCAGAACTTTTTATATGTATAGTCCTACTTACAGCTTGGTGTTAGAAGTCGTAAAGGACCAATTTGGTATTACAAATTGTTTTATGAACCTATTCTGAATGCCATGCACTTATGTATATTTAATCTTCTGTAGCCTTTTATTTTGTCATGGTTACCTTCTTTTAGATTTGAAACTGATTAGGCCTCATCATATGATTAAGGAGCTATTATGTCATTGCTTTGCTTGTACCTTCAGTGAGCAAAGTTCTGTTACAAATTTATAATAGCTGTGGGTTCTTTCTTTTTTTCAAGCTTGATGTCAACGAAGCCTAGTAGACAATCTGAGCCTGAAATGTTGTTGAAACCATGCTCTGATCTGATCCATCCATTCAAAATCTAAGGGTTACAAAATTCGGGTGCCAAGGATGCAAGAAACACCCGAATCTCAAAATGCAAAAAATCAGGTGTTTCCTTGTCTTGGAATACCCGGGTGCCAGGGGACTAAAAATTGCCCGGGTGACATGTAGACAGCCCCTTTAGGAGATGCTTCTTCACAACGCACTCTGGAACAAAATTTAGTATGCTGCAAAAAAGGCCATTTCTGCAAAGCCTGTCTTTTGCCGGTTGCTCCCCACAAATAAAGAAAGAAAGCGAAAGAGGCGTAGATCTTCTTTACAGCACCAACGTCGCAACGAACAAGCGCATAATAGTGCCGCGTCACAGGAAGCTGTGGTTCAGCCAGGGCGATCGACGAACCTTCATTCGATGGAGAAAAAATGGCTGTTTCAGAGTCTAAAGTGAACGTGTTCTCAATGATTCCGTGTGGTGTGCGCCGCCCCTCCTAGCTAGCCCAGCCCGCCCTTTCCAGAACAGTCGTCGCAGAATCATCACCGAGGCATCATCGGAGTCTCGGAGAGTATCAGCAACTGCGTCGATGCATGTAAATTTCACGCAGAACCGCGTGAGTTCCCTCCAAGATGTGCCGTATATCATTGCCATCGCCGTACCATCTGAGCGAACTGATTGTAAACTACTGTACACGAGCCGGCCCGGCCGCGGACTGCGGGCTGCCGGACGAAACTGACCGATCGTACCAACCCGGTGACGCCGCGCTGCTGTGCTGCACGGGGAGCGCGCACCCCAGCTGACGCGTCGTTGTAGCAGACTACCAGTCCGTGGCTGGGTACGGGCAGGGCGGCGCGGCAGCCGTGCGGACCGCGGCCACAGCGCCGGACGGGGCGCGAGCAAACGACACCGTCGTCCTCGGCGCCGCAACCCGCGGACGATGCCTCTCCTGCACTGTCGCGTGCTCGTGCCTGAGCCGAGCAGGCGCAGGTGCAGCGCGCGCGTGGGCACGTGCTGTGCCAGCCCCACGGGCCACTGCGCGCTCGACACCTCTCGCCATCGGCATCGCCCGCCGTTCCCCCACCGACCGCGCGTGGTGTTTTCTATTCGCTCTGCAGCTGCTCCACAGCTGGCCGCGCTCGCGCGCCCCGTCCTACTCGAGTACTCGACCACCCCAAATAGGGGTGTACAGACTTGCTGAGCGCGCTCAGATCTGGATGGAGCACACTGGCCCAGATCCACGCCCCGGCTCGATCTGCACCCTGCCTGGTCCTGATGGCCGTCTGGTGAGCTAGAGCATGGCCAAGCAGGCGCAATATTTGCGAGCTAAGCTAAAGCTGTACTAGTACACACTTACACACTACACGCTTCGAGATCATGATCTGCTGAAACCAGCACGAGAAAATGCAGAGATAACAGTAGTAACAAACTATAGTCGTAATAGTAAATGCAGTGAGTGTGAGCAGTATGGAGCTGTGAAAGAAAGATATACGGGGGATTATACAAATGGTAACACCACCGAGCTAATCAACCAACCAATCTGTCCAAGCCACAATCCTACACTGTAATGAACACACACAGCCGCCGTCCTACTGAATCGAAGAATGCCGAATGGAATACGGGAGGATCAAAAAGAAGAAAAGAAAAAAGCTCAACAGCTCAACACGGACAACAATAATAAATTACAGCACGGGGGCGGGGCGCGGGGATCTCTCAGTAGAACGCGGCGGCGGCGGCCACGGCGGCGGCGGCGACCCACTTGGCGGCGGGGGCGACGCCGGCGGCGGCGTTGCCTGGGGGCACCTCGGCGGTGGGAGACGAGGCGGGGCCCTCCGGGGCGGGCGCCGGCGGGGAGCTCACGTCGGGGGTGGGGGCCTCAGCCTTGGGCGCCGGGGCGGGGGCCACGGGAGCGGGGGCGGGGGCAGCCGGTGCCGGAGCCGGAGCCGGGGGAGGAACGGCCGGGGCCTGGACCGGGGGAGGAAGCACCGGGGCCGGGGTCGGCGGCGGCGTGGCCTTTGGCGGAGATGCCCTGGGGGCCGGCGTCGGGGTGGCGGCCGGGGCCTGGGCCGCGGCGGCGGCGAAGAGCATGGCCAAGATCGCGAGCTGGAGACGCGCCATTGGAGCAGACAGAGAGAGAAAAGCCTTGAGCTTGTGGTGGGAGTGTGAGGCAGGCGCTTGAGCTGGTGCGTATACTATAATGGTGTCCGAGACAGTAGAGGCCGAGAGCTTATAAAGAGGTAGAAGACGAGGTTAAGACGCGTAAATAGGACTGGTACCAGGGGGGTTAGCGATAATTTCCTCGGTGACTTGCCGTTGGATCCGTATTGCACGGCGCGGATGCCTTCTCTGCTTTTCCGTGTTGGTTTGGAAGGTCCGGCCGGATTTTCTTTTTTTCCTTTTTTAAAAGACAGGAAGTTCAGTTCAGGTATGCAGAAAAATCTGGAAATGTTGATTCGCTGCGTGCCTCTTAGTTTTCTTTCACGCGGAAATTTCATATGGTCGGTTGTGATCTGGCACCTACTGTACGTTTGGTCGTGCATTTCGGACTCAAAGCCTGGAAAACGCGGCAGAGTGATTTTTTTATTTTTTATTTTTGCTTTTTGTATATGCTGAATTTTTCAAGGAGTCCATGATAATGACTAGTGTGCCGAAATGGAGTCAATCAATTCTCGCGTGCCCGTGTTGATCAGTTCCAAATACCAATTGGTCCCATTTGGCCCCGCAAAAGTGAATTGGACTGTTTTTTGTGAATATCCGGCAAAAGTATTTATGATTTGAAGGGAAAATGAAGTTTAATGTCACTAGCCGTTGGTGACCACTTTCATGTAGCAGTACCAGCTAAGATTAGTTGCCTAGAATATTGCCTTTAGGAGGAAATGATTGGTGAAACTAATCAATCAAGCCCACGTTCGCCCTCTGATTTTAAATTCGACAACTGTCTAACAAGATTTTGCTCGCGTAGATGTCTAGTTTGATTTAGCTATTGACTTACCATAAGATACTTCCAGTGATTTCTAGCCTAACCAGATCCTTCCAACGCCAAAGTAACACTCCTCTAAAATGGTCAAACTCCCAGTGACTTTCAACCAAACCAAATGTCCAAACCTTCCGAAACCTACACTCCTCCATGACGTTAACTTGATGCATTGGACAAATTCAGTATTTCTAACCTACACAAACCCTTTGAATCCTTACAAAATATACTTCACTTCAACATTCAGAGAATTGGGTACAAATCACACTGTCAACATCTGCAGAGACTAATCGCAATGCTTTATTTTAAATGAAATTTAGAAAAAAAAATATCACTTATTGATAAATCACAAAGTCAGCCTTCTCAAAGCAAAGATACGCCTCTGCATTATGCACTTCCCCCATTTGATCAACTAGAGGATTTATTTCTATTTCCAATTTGTCAAGTGTTCTGACAGTCACTAAACAAAGTAATCCTTCTTATAACTTAAACCCAGATCATAAGAAGGTTAACATGTCTAAAAGTTTCCATCTCTGGTAAGTTTGGAACTATCTATTTTCAATGAAAACTGTATATCCCCCTACATGTAAATTTCCTGCTTATAGCCACTGCTCAAAAGGCATAGACACATTCCTCATGTCCATACAATGATCATACATGAAGTGATGTTTGAACGGATCTTACAACCAACATGGAGATTGAATTTTTCATTTAGATGTGCACCGTCATATATGTCCATCAAAATGTGCTGTGCCCAGGTTGGAAGATTCCAGCCTGCCAATCGGCAACGGCGACACCGACGTACTAGCAGCAGGACAAGGCGCCCATCTTTCCCAGCGGACGAACGACTTCACGGTGTCGAGTTCGCAACATGACAGCCACAAACTCACTTGAAAATTGTAAGTTGCAGCCATGTCCCCATGGGCTGTACGTTCATGAAGTAGTGTGGTACAGTTGGAATAGTTGTGCATGAAGATGATAGGGCAGGAAAGTGGACGATAGCTATCACAAAATTCTATGGCTGACATCTCGACGTGCCGAGCTACTGTAGATTAATTGGTAGAGCACCTAGACTCATTGGGTGATTACAAAGATCGAATGTCATCATCCACGATAAAATGGCTGCTATGGGTTATTTTATCGATATATTTGTCTTATGTGTTTGTATCTCCTTGCTTGCCAAATATTTCAGTTGAAAACTGTAACATGATCTCCTTATGGTGGAAGAGTAAAATAGATTGTCGGTCCCTAAAATTGCCTCATGTTGTCAACAATGGGGCGGGAATATTCTAAGGCTGGTAGCAAATTATAAGCATATCAAATCTTTAGTTGGTGTATGAACATACACTCACTTTGGTGGCCAGTTAGGAGACCAGTTTGGCATTGATTAAGTGCCAGAGTGGTTGCTGGTCATCGATAATGATTGGTTGGTTTTCTTATACGATCTGCACAATTCCGATATCCAATCGCTCTCATATACTCCCTCCGGTTTTAAATTGTTGATGTTTGACTATTTTTGAGTGACCATTCATCTTATTCAAAATATTTAAAAATTTGTCATAGATTTTGTTATGACTAGTTTCATCACTAAAGGAAATTAAAATATTACTTATAATTTTGCATATTTTAAGCTAATATTTTGAATAAGACGAATGGTCAAACGAAACTCAAAAATAGTCAAACGTCAACAATTTAAAACCGGAGGGAGTATAGTAATAAAGTGGCGTTTGGATTCAGGGAAATGAACAATGGGATAGGGAATGGGTTATGAATCAAAGGACCAGATGTAAAGAGATGGAAAAATGAATGGTTGAGATTTTTCTATCCATTTCCCTTTCCCATTCCCAAGGTTCATTTCCCTGTATCGAACACCACCTAAGAGGCAAATCATGATGCCAGCCACAGCTTGCAGAGACTCACCATTAGTAGTAGCCCCGTGTCCCTAACAGAACAGCAAAGTACACCAGTCTGTCAGCTAAAGGCATTTGCATCGTTTCATCACCTTTGGAACCTGAAAGGTGTTTACCAACCAACGATTAAGGATTCATCTTGCCATAGTGGGAGCTGTTTGCATTGTTCAGGTGAGGTGAATTAAGAACTCAACCACTTGTCTAGCTGCGGCATTCCCTGGCCCAGCCCTGTCAACGGCATGTTATCTTGTCACGTCGACGCCGGCTGTGCTTTTGGCTGCCCTGGAGAACAGGTTGGAGCCCTGCTCTTGCTCCGGAACCCTGTGGCATGTTCCCATTTCAAATGCAGATTTTCAATTACTAAAACTTTTCAGGCAAAAGATTTTGTCAGTCTTCTACGTAAACATCGGGCAGCAGAACTTAATGGCTTCATCAGTCCAAGTAACCAGATCGGGCAAGAACATTAAACGGACTAAAGATGGGGCGGACGGAAACTTGCAGCTCCAATGTGCGCATCGTGGTGAAGCCTGAATATTTTTACTTGGTTTCAGAGAACTGGTGATTGTTAGTGAGTGCTGCTGATCAATGAACTCAGGATATCGTAAGATTGTTGATTCAGTTCAGCACTTTTCCAAATAGCTGATGTGGTTGACTGGTTTCAGCTAAACAGATGTAGTAATTCGGTTCACCACTTGTCTAAACAGATATCCACTACGGCATTCCCCGATTGCATGCGGTTCTGACTGCTGCGAATTGTGACTGCATGCGTGATATGGATCGGAAAGCTCACAGCAACCATGGGTGGACTGTAAGACTGACTCCAACGGCTCAGACCCAAATGGGACACCCAAACAAGTGAATGGGTGGTCTTCTAGCTGCAAGGGCACCACCCAATTATGTCAATCTCCAACGGCAGTCCAAAAATCGGGTCGGCAGCCTCCTCTTCCAGCTCAGGCCGCCGCCGTCGCCGCCGCCAATCGAGTCCCGCCGCCGCGCGCAGCCGCCAATCGGGTCCCGCAGCTGCAGCCACCGCCTCCTCGCGCTCGCACGGCCGCCAGAGGAGGGCGAGGACGAAGGGAGAGGAGGGCGAGACCGGGGGAGAGGAAGGCGAGGACGATGGGGACGGGAGCTCGAGGTCGTAGATGATGGAGGCAGACGGCGCAGGGGAGGACGCGCTGGTGGCAGGGACGCTGGCGAGGAGGAGAAGGGGAGCGCGGGGGTGGGGGCGGAGATGCTGCCGGCGGCGTGGAAGAGGAGGGGAGATGCGGAGCGGCTGGAGGCCGGCGGCGGGTTCCGGTCCTGGTAGTCCTCATCGGCCGCGACGTGGTCAACCTCGCCGGCGAGTCGGGAGAGGTCGCCATGCAGCTCCGCATCGCCGCGGCTCGCTCCACGGCGCGGGATCCAGGCGGCGCGGATGGATGGGGCTTGGGTTTGGGGGCGGCGGCGCGAAGGAGGGGGAGGAGGAGGCGGCGCCGGGGCGACGCAGAGGAGAGGTCGGCGAAGAAGAGGAGGAGGTGGTGGCGGCGGAGGCCGACGAGGAAGAGGAGGCGGGGCCGGAGGCCGTGGGAGGAGGAGAGAGGCTTGGTGAAGATTGAGCGAGCGCACGGGTGCGTGGTGACCGATTAGTGGGTCGCGCGATGGACGAGGAGCAAAATAGGTATGACGTTTGGGTGCTCCGTTGGAGACATGTTTTACACATTTTAAGACCCATTTTTGGTTTGGGTCACCTTATAGGTGACCCGTTGGAGTCAGTCTAAATGAAATACCGACCACCCGTCGGTAAATCAAATAGTGACCACCTCTGGTGCTCTGGTCGCAGCGCACGGCGGGAGGCCGAGGCGAGGGATGGTGGAGAGCCAGACGGTAATTCTCCCGATTATCTAGTAACCTTCTCGTCCGATGCTTTGATCGAATTATCTCACTGCATTGGGTTGATTGAATCTGCTAGTGTTATCAGGTTAGTTGCCAGTTATCCGATATATGAGATCTATTTAGAACTGTTAGCAAGATCGGTGTCGTTATTGCTGTCTCGGTTAGGTCCGATCCTACGCGATGCTTGTCTGATGAACATAGTATAAATAGATTAAATATATTCGAGTCATCTTAGATTGATTTATCAGCTGGTCTTCCACTTAATTATTTCTGATAGAACCTTATTGCTGTCTCGGTTAAGTCCGATCCTACGGGTTTTATTGGAATAGTTCTGTGACGCGGCTTGGCCGATAGATTGATCTAGAGTTTGATCGGGACGTAGCCGATTAGTTACTATAATCATTCTAGATTTATTTATTAGTTGATCTTCCACCTAATTGCTTTAGTAAGACCTTATTGCTGTCTCGGTTAGGTCCGATCCTACGGGTTTTTGCTGAAGTAGTTCTGTGATGTGGTTAGCCGATAGATCGATTTGGAGTTTGATCGGAGTGTTTAGCCGATTAGTTATCACATAGATCTTTGTTTGAAATCTTTGTGTTCATCATTGCATTGTTTGGCTGGATACAAAGCATTTGTTTAAATATCTAGAACTAGCCGATAGCTCACTGTGATTTATCAGATCTGTTTCCCTTTACTGTTCAATAGCCGATGATAAGAGGCCGATAGGGCATACCTGATGGCAACAGTCGATTGTTTTTATTTGTCTTTATTCATATCATCGACTGTTTTTCAGCGACATTCAATCGTCGGCTATACATCGGCCGTTACTCGGGCCGGTGACCCAAAGGATTTAACTCTTTTGTCTTTTTTTAGTTTTTCAAAAAACTGACTGGCACGCTTCGGGATTTGCACGGCGTACAAGACTTGGTCCTGCACTGGAGTTAAGCAGATCTCCCAGGCCGTTTGTGTGTGATTTTCGGGTCAACACACTTTTTGGCACGTCTGGTGGGACACGTTCAGTTGAAATCATGTCGCAAGACGGGACACCAATCGACAGATCCAAGATTGGGGCACATAATGTCATCCAGGTGACAGAAGATCAGCTGAGTGATGAGCAGAAGCAATTACTCTTGAAGAACATGGAAGACTATAAAGAGTTGTGTCTGCAATCATTCAAGAAGACCAGGGGAGGTGTGGTCCAGTCCAATCCTTTTCCCATGCCGGTTGTCGTGGATACTTCCAAGAAACCGGCAGGGCCGTCAGATGATAAGGCAGCAGCTGATGAGATCCAGAGGATGGTTAATGTTGCTGTTCAGAAAGCATTGGCAGAAGAGTCCACGCCATTGGTGGATTCTATCAAGAACATGTTTGAAGATGCCCTAAAAGCTGCTAGAGATGCCAGGGTAACAGAGGAAGCACCTGTGCACCCTCCACCGCAGACGTCGGCTGTAGGGTCGTCTCAGGTTCCGTCCGGAAATCTGAGTGATATGATTTACACTGCCATGCATCAAGCGTTGATCAATCAGTCTGCAGTATTGATCAACACTCTCAAGGACCTCATTGTCAAGACAGCCGATGGTACAATCTACAATGAGGTAGGAGGTGGGCCGATGTACTATACTCCTCAGAGAAGTTATCGGCTGCCTCTGGGTACTCCTACGAGGGACGTGGGAGGTCGTACTTTCCAGATTGCAGAGCAGTATGCGCCTACTGGTTCTGGAGGTAATCAAGTGTGGCTAGATCAGCAAGGTCCATCGTCAGCAGCAAGGAACTCGGGGGCAGATGACTGGGCCATCAAGATTGCTGACATAATGAGAGATCAGTTTGGCTTGAAGTCGAAGGATCAGACTTCAGTATATCATCGGCCATATCCAGAGTGGTATGACAGGACTCCCTTCCCTCCGCGGTACAAGGTTTCAGATTTCTCTAAGTTTTCTGGGCAAGACAACACGTCAACCATGGAGCATACCGGCCGTTTCCTCGCGCAGTGTGGTGAGGCTTCGGCTGATGACATATGGAAGATTAGACTGTTCCCTCTGTCGCTGTCAGGTCCGGCTTTCACATGGTTTGCGTCATTGCCAGCTGATTCTATCAAGGAGTGGCGTGATCTGGAGCAGAAATTCCACAAATATTTCTATGGCGGCACTACCGAGATGAAGCTCACAGATCTGACTGCTGTTCGCCAGAAGGCTGGAGAGTCGGTGATGGATTACATCTAGAGGTTCTGGGATGTTCGCAGCAGGTGCTACAGTTTAGCTTTGACAGATCAGCAGCTAGCCGATTTCGCCTTTCAAGGACTCATCGGCCCTATTCGGGAGAAGTTTGCATCTCAGGAGTTTGAGAGTATCTCCCAACTGGCTCAAAAGATTTCGTCTCATGAGAGCCGATTCCAGAGTGCTGCGAAGGGTAGATATGCTGCATATGCCGATTATGCAGTTGAATCTGATTCTGATGAGGATGGAGAAGAAGTGGGACTAGCTGAATGGACTAGGGGCAAGAAACCGGTGGCATGCCCGTTCATCAAGCAAGCTGCGGCCCAAGAAAGATATGACTTCGATGTGAACAAGCTGGACAAGATCTTTGATTGGTTGTTACAGGAGAAACAGATCCAGTTGCCACCGAATCATGTGTTGCCTCCACCTGAAGAATTGAAGAAGAGAAGGTGGTGCAAGTGGCATAATGCTCCTTCGCATACTACCAATGAACGCAGAGTCTTCAGGCAGAGTGTTCAGGCCGCAATTGAACAGGGTCGCATCAAGTTTGATGACCAAAAGAAGTCCATGAAGATTGACGGAATCCTTTTCCTGTGAATATGGTGGAGTTCGGTAGTTCATCCATGATTAACAAGTATCAGAGGAAGAGAGAAAGGGATGACTATGAAGAGCACAGATCTCAGGACGACTCGCATTGGGATTGTCCTTTCTTCATTATTGTTGGGAGGAAGGCATGAAGTTGCCGCCGATTGAAAGGTGCCCAGACTGCAGTAATCATTCAAGGAGATTGTACCGTGAAGAGTCATCTCATGTCTATGCTAGACAAGAGAGGGTTCCGGCTTTTGATCGGCTGTAGGAGAGTTGGACGTCACGTCGGCCGATGAGAGAAGCGCCACGTCGATCAGACAGAGAATTCAAGCCCTCTATTCATGATCGGCTAGGGCCAAGGCAAGACGACGAGGCTGAGTTTCAGGAGCTGATCGATGAAGAGCAGCAAGAGCATAGGCCTAAGCGTCAGCCGCAGTGGTGTCCTACTGGTATTTTTTCCAAGAGTCAAAAGAGAAGGGTACAGAGACAGCGCTACAGGGAGATGGAAGCTGAGTTCCATAAACGTGATGACGATGATGAGCGGCGTCCGTGTACCAGGAAGGAATGAAGGCCAAAGGTGGCGTCTGAGGTACAGAAGTTGGAGGCAGCGGTCAATGTTTGCATCATGCCGTATGAATTCAAAGCTATTGATGATAAAGAATTTGATGATGGAACAGAGGCTATGGCACAGTTGGTTCTTGATCCTCAGCAGGCTGTGTTTGACAAGCTAGAAGAATCCAAACGTCGGCACATGAAAGCTTTATATGTCAAGGGGTATGTGAATGGTAAGCCGATGAGTAAGATGTTGGTTGATGGAGGTGCTGCTGTCAACATCATGCCGATGACCACCTTCAGGAAGTTGGGCAGAACTGATGATGATTTGATCAAGACCAACACGATACTCAGGGACTATGGGGGCAAGACGTCAGAAGCAAAGGGGGTGCTCAATGTGGAGTTGACCATTGGAAGCAAGACGTTGCCTACTACGTTCTTTGTCATTGATGGCAAGGGGTCTTATACCATGCTGTTGGGGAGAGATTGGATTCATGCCAACTGTTGCATTCCTTCCACCTTACATCAGTGCCTTATTCAATGGGTGGATGACGTGATCGAGGTGGTTCCGGCCGATACCGCAGTGTACGTCGCTTCGGTCGATTTGGGTCCCATGCGTTTGGAATGCATGGATTGTTTTTCTGGCAAGGTTTGGGATGGAGAGTTCTTGGAATTCACCGATGACAGCGTGGAGTTAGTGGATGATTTAAATCCCAAAAAGTTGCTCTGACAGGCGCCACAGTGGACGCCAAGGAGGAGGGCAAGTTAGGACAAGGGTTTATTTCGGCCGATAAGCTAGAGGAAGTAGATATAGGTGATGGTAGCAAGCCTAGGCCGACTTTCATCAGTAAAGGATTATGTAAGGAATTTAAAGTTAAACTAATAGAGTTATTGAAGGAGTACCGAGATTGTTTTGCATGGGAATATCATGAGATGCCAGGCCTTAGCCGATCGATCGTTGAGCATCGGCTACCTATCAAGCCTGGATTTCGGGCACACAAGCAGGCTCTAAGGAAGTTTGAGGTTAAGGTTGACGAAGCTATCAAACAGGAGATCGCCAGATTGTATGATGCAAAATTCATACGACCATGCCGGTATGCTGATTGGATATCAAACATTGTTCCAGTAGAGAAGAAAAATGGCAAGTTGCGGGTGTGTATTGATTTTAGGGATCTGAACAGAGCAACACCTAAAGACAGTTATCCAATGCCGGTGGCTGATACATTGATTGATGCTGCGGCAGGACATAAGATTGTCAGCTTCATGGACGGTAATGCTGGTTATAATCAGATTTTCATGGCTGAAGAAGACATTCCAAAGACTGCCTCCAGATGCCCAGGTGCGATTGGTTTATATGAATGGGTAGTAATGACCTTCGGCTTGAAAAATGCTGGTGCTACTTATCAAAGGGCTATGAACTATATATATCATGATTTGATTGGCCGATTGGTGGAGATATACATTGACGATGTCATTGTGAAGTCAAAGGCCGTTGATGATCATATAGCTGATTTGAAGGAAGTACTGGAGAGGACCAGGAAGTATGGTGTTAAGATGAATCCCAATAAGTGTGCCTTTGGAGTATCGGCTGGACAGTTCTTGGGGTTCATTGTGCATGAACGAGGAATAGAGATTGGTCCAAGAAGTTTTGAAGCCATCAACAAGTTGAAGCCTCCAACAAATAAGACTGAGTTGCAATCCCTTGTGGGGAAGATTAATTTTGTGCGGAGGTTTATTTCTAATCTGTCAGGGAGAATTGAGCCGTTTGCGCCATTGTTGTGGTTGAAAGCCGATCAAGAATTCAAATGGGGGTCTGAACATCAGAAGGTGTTGGATGAGATAAAAGAATATTTAAAATCTCCTCCAGTATTGGTTCCTCCTAAGCCTGGTATTCCGTTCAAGCTGTATTTATCTGCAGATAAGAAATCAATCGGTTCTACGTTGGTGCAAGAACAAGAAGGAAAAGAACAGGTGATATTTTATTTGAGCAGAAAATTGCTTGATGCTGAAACTAGGTATTCTGATTTGGAGAGATTATGTCTCTGCCTTTATTTTTCTTGCACCAAATTGAGGCATTATCTTCTTTCGGGCGAATGCACTGTGATATGCGGAGCCGATGTAGTCAAACACGTCCTATCGGCTCCTGTTTTGAAAGGAAGGCTTGGAAAGTGGATGCTTGCTTTAGCAGAATTTGATTTGAGGTATGAACCCCCTAAAGCTGTTAAAGGTCAGATTTTGGCGGATTTGATAGTTGAACATAATCATGTTGAGCCTTTGCCATGGATTTTGTTCTTTGATGGATCTGTTTGCAAAACGGGATGTGGTATAGGCTTGGTTCTTATTTCGCCTCGGGGGGCATCATTTGAGTTTGCTTATTCTGTTGATGCTGGCACTAACAATCAGATTGAGTATCAAGCTGTGTTGAGAGGTCTTCAATTGCTCAGTGATGCTGGAGCGGATCATATTGAAGTAATTGGGGATTCGTTGTTGGTACTTCGGCAACTTTCTGGGGAATTTGAGTGTAAAGATGAAAATCTGCGGTTTTATTATGAAGAATGTGTATTACAGCTGCAGAAATTCAGAGATGTGAAGTTCAAGCATGTTCCCAGAGAGCAGAATATGGAGGCCAATGGGTTGGCGCAAAATGCGTCAGGGTATCGGCTTGATTATAGGTGTATTGTGTCAGATGTTCCTGATGTTGAGGTTGAAGACTAGAGGGTTGAAATTATTGCATATTTGAAGAATCCATCTCAATCTGTGTCCAAGAAGGTTAGGTATCAAGCTCTTAAATATGTGTTATTGGAAGAAGAGTTATATTATCGAACCTTGGATGGTGTGTTGCTAAAGTGCTTAGATTCAGAAGAGGCAAAGTTGGCAATGGCAGAGGTACATGAAGGGATTTGTGGGACCCATCAGTCAGCGTACAAGATGAAGTGGTTGCTAAGGAGGGCTGGTTATTTCTGACCGACTATGCTGGAGGATTGTTTTGAGTATTATAAGGGTTGCCAAGATTGTCAGAAATTTGGTCCAGTCCAAAGAGCTCCTGCTTCGGCCATGAACCCCATTATTAAGCCATGGCCGTTTCGGGGGTGGGGTATGGATATGATTGGTCAAATTAATCCTCCATCAAGCAAAGGGCACAAGTATATTTTAGCTGTGACCGATTATTTTACTAAGTGGGTAGAAGCTGTGCCTTTCAAGAATGTGACTTCGAAAGATGTGATCAATTTGTGAACGAGCACATTGTTTATCGGTTTGGAATCCCTCAAACGATTACTACTGACCAAGGTTCCATTTTCATATCGGAGGAATTTCTTGAATTTGCTGCAAGTTTGGGGATTAAAATATTAAATTCCTCTCCGTATTATGCTCAAGCAAATGGTCAGGCAGAAGCGTCCAACAAGAGTTTAATCAAATTGATTAAACGGAAGATTGACGAACAACCAAGGAAGTGGCATACGACATTAGCCGATTCGCTGTGGGCCTATCGGATGTCGTGTCATGGGGCTACGCAAGTGACGCCTTATCAGCTGGTGTATGGACATGAAGCAGTTCTTCCTTGGGAGGTAAATATTGGGTCTCGACGGATTTCGTTGCAAGATGAGCTTACAGCCGATGAGTACAGAAACTTAATGAATGATGAATCTGAAGATATAGTACAGCTTCGGTTGAGAGCCATGGAGAAGATTGCTCAGAATAAAGCTCGAGTTGCGAAGCATTATAATAAGAAAGTCGTGTCTAAGCAATTTTCTGAAGGAGATTTAGTTTGGAAACTTATTTTGCCGATAGGTTCCAAGAGTAACCGCTTCGGTAAATGGTCCCCAAATTGGGAAGGTCCATTCAAGATTAGCCAGTGTTTGGTTGGTAATGCTTACAAGTTGCAGAGTTTGGATGGAAAGGAATTAGAGCAAGCCCTTAATGGAAAATATTTGAAGAAGTATCATCCAAGCATCTGGGTTAATTCTTGAAGAAATAACATACAAGAGCCGACAACGCGTCGCCTACAGGAAGCCGATGACTGCTAAGCCGATGCAACGGCTAGGCACATCGCCTCTAGAAGAAAAAAATACAAAGAAGCCCAAAGGCAAGGTACAAATTCTTGCGCCAAGAATACACACTGCGGGTTCTGCTGTCCACGGTAGGGGATGGAAGTTCCTCACCTTGTAGAATGTTGGAGTATCCGCCAGGTGTTGGCACAGGGTAGGATGGGCCAATGCTCCAGGGCACCAGGAGAGGAGCAAGTTCATGACCTCATCACGTCGGAGCGGATGTTGTTCCTGAGAAGGAACCTTATCTGACGAAGAACATGAGTTCTTCCTCGAAGTCTGAAGAGGAGCCGCTGTCCTTGAAAATTAGCTCAAGAGGGATAGTGTCGGGTTGAAAAAGATTGGAGAAAAGCAGAAAGAGGATGAGAGGCTGGAGTGAAGATGCAGAAGGGCAAGGGAAGTTTTTGGTTGCTATCATGCGCATTGGGTTGTATCGCTAAGGTTTTGTGAAAGGGATTTTTCTTGCTGGCCATTGTGTGAATGATTCTGGTGAAGGAAGTTGGTCCTTTTTATAGGCCAGGATGTGAAAGGAGATAAGATCATGGAATAGTGAAAGACCTGTCGCAAATTAAAGTGATTGGTACGGCTTGTTTGTTGAAAGGGTGCACGCCATGTGAAGACAAAGGTACAGTTCATTATGTCAGGTATACTGTTTTCACGTGAAGTACCACTTGCATTAAAATAAAAAGTACGGGCAAGAATATGCGGCAGAAGATTCGCGCAAGAGACAAAAGGCCGATGTCTTTACGTCGCCTTTGAGTTCAAAGTGTTTACACAAATACTTTGGGATTCAAAAGAAGTTTTTATTACAAGACTAAGCCTACAAGTACTCCTGGATCTTGCCGATAGCATTCTTGCGGATCTGCTCGATGCTGTTTATGAACTTGAGGTCTTGCTCCATCGAGCCGATGTCTGGATGAAGTACCAAGAGCTGCTGGCGTGCTAGATCCTTGGCCGATGATAGAATGCTTTCTTGAGTCGTTATTTCGGCAGGTAGAAGGGCCAGTTTGTCTTCTTCGGCTTTGATCTCTTGTTCCTTGGCTCTTACCGCAGCTTGGAGATCTTCAAGTTCTTTCTTCAGCCGATCCACTGCAGTTTGGATCTCTACAGGCTTGTTCATCAGCTCGTTGAGCTTGGTTTGCTCAGTCCGGACCTGTGAATCAGCATTGACCAAGGTTATCAGACAATCAGATCTAGCGGCCCTTTCTGCCATCCGACGTTGGACTTTGATAATTTCCAACTCGTGGTAGTCGATGTGCGCGGCAGGGTGCAGTGCTTCCAGGAGATCATCCGGAATCAGGCGACAGATCTCATTGAATCGGCCTAGAACTGGGCCGATGTTGGATGTCAGCACCTCAAGAGTGGGTTCTGCTAGCCTTTCAGGGATTTCCCTCAGAGTTGTCTTCACTTCGTCAGGGAGGTAGGGCTTTGAGGAAGCCGATGAGTCCAGGTTGATGGCCGATGTATGAGGGTCTGATAGCTGAAATGAGAAAAGAGTGATGGTACATTCAACATAAAATGACGAGAAGAGAAGGGTTAGTTTGGTTTTTCACCGTTCTTTCTGTGTCAGCGCGAGGAGATGTTGGTATCTACATGAGCACCAGGCCGGTTGGGAGGTTGAACTCTTCTTGAGGGGTAGAAGTATCTTCGGCCGATGCATGGAGTTCTTCAGAGCCGATGGCGGCATGATCCCGAGCTGGCGACTCCTGGGTAGTCGTGTTGGGGGGATCATTGGCATTGAGATCCTACAAAGAGAAGTAAGTGTTATTTAATGCGATGGAAATATGAATTATTTAAAGTGCATCAGTTGGAAAGGTACTTGTGCAGTATCATCGGCAGACGGAGTGTTCGTTTGAGATGCAAAGGCCGATATTGAGCTTTGGCGGACCTTGCGAGTGGCTTGACGTTCAGGCTGTCGGTGAGGGGCAGGTACAGGTTGCCTTGGTGCTTGATAGGCCGGCTTACGCTTCGGAGCTGTAGGGTTGCTTGCAGCCGATGCCGCCTTTCTCTTCTTCGGCGCTGGTAGAGTAATATTCGGGACAGCCAATTCCCGGAGGTATTGAACGGGTTTGCCGTCGCGGCCGATGGGAGCTTCTTCATCTGCAGACTGAATCAAGAAAGGGAATGATCAGCGTGATTATTCGTAAGCTCATATGTAAAGTATGAATATGAAATATTTGAAACTTGAGGTGAAAGATATGTTGACGCCACTCTGTCCACCAGGAGTTGAAGGAACTTGAGCTGAAGGGCTTCAGGATGATGTCAGCATAGTTGCCGATGGGGATGTCATCTGCCAAGCGGGCTAGTCTCAAGTATTCTGTCCTATCGGCAATAGGGGCCCTGATCTTCAGTTTGCCGATGAAAAACAGGCCGATGGGGACTTGACCTAAACCGAGCTGTCTGGCACAGACGGAAGGGTGGTACAGCTCATAAGAAGGTCTTTTGCTTCGACCCGAATGGATCTGAGTGGGAAGGATGCAAGGTTTGATATATGCGAGGAATTGGGTTTGTGATTCTTCATCTTGCAGAGGATTGTCAGGGCGGAAAGAGGATCGTACATCGAATTCCATCATATTCTGGTATGGGAACCAGATGGTCACTTTGGAGCGGAAGCCATAGTAGAAAAGCCTAAACCAAAGGCGCAGTGATTCAGCCGATGATTTTTCGCCAGGAATGACGGCTACTGCTTCGCCAAAAGAAAGGCATCGGCGTCGGGTTAACTCCTCTGATTCTGGCTGAACGTTGGGAAATGTTCTGTTGTCAAGAGGAGGAAGATTAGCAGCTTGTGAGGAATATAGGACAAGCCAGAGCTGGATGAACCACCAGGGGCCACCAAAATTATCTACAGGTTGGTTGGTAGATAGTTTTCTGGCTACTTGATGCAGAAGATGATAGGTGGCGCCAAGTAGATATTGTCCTAAAGGGAGTTTTGTGCCTCCTGCCAAGAATTCTGCCAGGTTTTGCATGTTCTGTGTGGGGCCGCAGGATGATCCGCAAAAGAGATACCTGTCTAGCCACATCATTAGAAAAGCTGCGTGTTCTTTATCGGTTACTGGCCCTGTGACATTGTTGTATTTGGTGATGAAGCCCTTCCAACCTCCAACGTTTTTGGTGGTGAAGTTATGGGTCAATTTGGCTTGCAAGTTGTCAGGAGCATAGGAGGTGGCAATGTCAAGATCCGTGAGCATGGTCACGTCCATAAGGGAAGGTGACATGGGGCCGTGACCAAATGTATATGCATTAAGGGCATCAGACCAGAAATAAGATGAAGAAATCAGCAAAGGATCATTTCTGGTCGTCTCAGCGATAGACAAGTTGATGCAATGGTCTATGCCTAAAGCAGTCCAGCGAGAAAGTTTGGCTCGGCGAACTCGGCAGTACCAGTTTTTCCAGCCAGAGAGAGTACTAGGCCAAGATCTAAAACTGGTGCTCCAGTGAGAAGGGTTCAGCAAGGTATTTTTAAAGGGGATCCTAAAAGTTTCGGATCTGATGAAATGAGAGGGATCCTCATCGCCCATCGGCCCTAAGAAATAGAATCTCGGAACGGAGGAAGGAATCACGACCTGTGACCTAAGGTTCTGAAAAGAATGCAAGAAAAAGGAAATACAGTAAAGAACTAATGGCGAAAAGTAATCAGACCTAGGGTTGAAGAAAATAAAGGGGGATCAGATGCGGAAGCAGTGAGTTACCTCAAGGATGGAAGCGGTAAGCACCGGCGGACATCTCGTCCGGGCCTCGACATCGGAATCGGAAGAAGATCGATGCGCCATTTCTTGGTCTGTGACGGCGACGGCGCAGGAGAGAGAAAACCGATGAAGAGTGGCTTCCTTGAGAAGGGAGTGGAGGAGAAAGAAGATGAGGGGTTGGTTCCGTATTTATGAGGGTCGTAAGCGGTCACTTGCTATAAATGTGCATAAGGTGCTAGGAGATAAATTCGACGCACAAAGATTTTGTACCCCGAACTTGGCGGGCATGTGTTGACACCGGATTTTAGAAATCCTTTGACACGTGGCGAGAAGATAAGGCAAGAGGAGATTGCATCTGGAGAGAACGCCGCGTTGACTGGAGCGAGGGAAGGTTTTGATTGTTACAATCAATGAGTCAGTTAAGATAGGAATAAAATTATTTTTCTTGTAACGAAAGTTAGGAGGAGTCGTGTTCGTTTCCAAGTCGGTTGCCTCGGGTGTATAAATATAAACCCAGGTGCTTGTAATTAAAATAATACACAATTCAATACAACTCTCGGCGCATCGCTAACCTGTTTTTCTCGACGGGTTTCTTGTTCGAGCGGGCTGCATCGGCACGATCTCCGCTAGGGCAGGGAATTCGTCACCCCACGGTAATTCTCCCGATTATCTAGTAACCTTCTTGTCCGATGCTTTGATCGAATTATCTCACTGCATTGGGTTGATTGAATCTGCTAGTGTTATCAGGTTAGTTGCCAGTTATCCGATATATGAGATCTATTTAGAACTGTTAGCAAGATCGGCGTCGTTATTGCTGTCTCGATTAGGTCCGATCCTACGCGATGCTTGTCTGATAAACATAGTATAAATAGATTAAATATATTCGAGTCATCTTAGATTGATTTATCAGCTGGTCTTCCACCTAATTATTTCTGATAGAACCTTATTGCTGTCTCGGTTAAGTCTGATCCTACGGGTTTTATTAGAATAGTTCTATGACGCGGCTTGGCCGATAGATTGATCTAGAGTTCGATCGGGACGTTTAGCCGATTAGTTACCATAATCATTCTAGATTTATTTATTAGTTGATCTTCCATCTAATTGCTTTAGTATGACCTTATTGCTGTCTCGGTTAGGTCCGATCCTACGGGTTTTTGCTGAAGCAGTTCTGTGATGTGGTTAGCCGATAGATCGATTTGGAGTTTGATCGGAGTGTTTAGCCGATTAGTTATCACATAGATCTTTGTTTGAAATTTTTTTGTTCATCATTGCATTGTTTGGCTGGCTACAAAGCATTTGTTTAAATATCTAGACCTAGCCGATAGCTCTGTGATTTATCAGATCTGTTTCCCTTTACTGTTCAATAGCCGATGATAAGAGGCCGATAGGGCATAGCCTATGGCAACAGTCGATTGTTTTTATTTGTCTTTATTCATGTCATCGACTGTTTTTCAGCGACATTCAATCGTCGGCTATACATCGACCTGTTACTTGGGCCGGTGACCCAAAGGATTTAACTCTTTTGTCTTTTTGTTAGTTTTTCAGGAGACTGGCACGCTTCAGAATTTGCACGGCGTACAAAACTTAGTCCTGCACTGGAGTTAAACAGATCTCCTAGGCCGTTTGTGCGTGATTTTCAGGTCTAACACCAACACGCCGGTCGTTGGAGAGCTGGGAGGCGGCGCGCGAGCGAGGAGGTGCCCGCGACGACGAGAGCGCTGACAGATTGACACCCAGCGGGCGGACGCGTCAGGGGCGGGTACGACGCGCGGGCAGCGGGCGTGTTCTTGGAGTAGCGCGCGCCGGGGTGGCATGGCGGCTGCACAGTTCTTGTCCGCGGCCGAAGCACCTTGCTGGTCAGGGATAGAGAAGTCGAGGGTGGTGATGTTCAACGAGCCTACGAGAAAGGCTTTCGTCGCAAAGAATTTTGCTGACATACCAGATGTGCAGAACACAATTGTCACCTTTTCTTTTGGGAATTGTTGCAGGAGCACTGCCCCTGCCAAACAAGATCCCAAATAACTAACACAAATTCAGCCATATCACAGCTGGGAGTTGAGTTTCAGAGGTAGTACACCAAAGAAACGCTTCAGAAGTCTGCACTTCGTGACTGGACATCCTTCCGTGTCATTTAATCACCACTACAACGTAAGTAAAAAACCTGACATATTTAGGCCACGTAACCCCTGAACCAAAAAAAAAACACCCACGTAACCTCCAAAATTTCATACTGTTGTGGCTTAATTTTCAGTGTAGCGCAGTAGCTGTCCAGAAAACAAAACTGTAAAACAACTATATACCGGTTTCATGTTTCTGCTTTCGCACAAAAATGGAACTGAGGGACAACTGCCCCTAGCCCCTGCAGTGGTTGACGAATTGTTCGGAACAGAAGAACAGGTGTACCAAGTTATCCCTTGTTTTGCATCAAGTAACAACTCTGCTACTTCTGATTCGCCTCTACTGTCTTTGCATGTTCATCTCTTGTTGAGAATTTACTACTACGTTTGATAGAGGAAAGCTCCCACATTCTCACAAAAAGAGCATATACATGAGAAATGATGCAAAATTATTAAGAAAACAAGTGCCTCATAGCCATCTGCATGTTCACAGGTTAAATTGAAAACGAAAGAACACAATGCAGAAACTAGCTTGCTCGAACTTGCTTCCCCATCAAAACTCCAATAACCTCAGTCTAACTGGCTCTTATTTCTTATGTACACAAACTAATTGCAATGTGTTGTTATTGTACCAGTCCTGTAGCCACTTGCAACTTTGTTTCCCACCAGTTCATTTTTGAGCTCAAGGTTTGCAGTACGGTTGGTTACCCCAGAATCGATATTATTCTCCTGCTACCTTGAGAGCAATGGCCTCCAACATTCTATGCCTTAGCCTTGAGCAGGATCGAAGAATATGGAGCAATTCTATACCTTGATCCTGCGAATGGTGCACCTTCAGGTAAAAGATCGTTTGGAGATTCCAGATTGGTATCTACCTGCAGAAAGCCAACAACACAATAGATAAGCTAACTAAACTAAATGAAATTCAAGAAACGACACTAAATATAGACAAACCATAGCAGATAAATAGTTAGCTTATCTAAACTTTCTAATGCACCTTATGAACTCAGTCCAGATGTAGTAGGTTTATTGCTCAAGATAACAGTAAAAGGAGTACTGTAACAGCATCATCTAGGTATTTAGCAATTTATTTGCCAATTTTAAACATCTTGTCTTTGTTAACCTATCTCATAACAATAAAGGAAGGGGACAGCACTACAATAGAAAGGAATCAGACCTGGACTATGTGACTACCGTAAGCTACTCCATACAAACATTTTACCAAGATCAGAGAATATGCATACCACACGGTTCCAGCATTTATGATGTGGTGGAGGGGGAATTACAGCGTCGACAAAATAGTCATGAGCATTGAATGCCAAATAGATGTCCTCACCAGAGTTGTGATCGTGTACCCTGCATCAAAATCGCGAGCATGCAATTGAAAATCCAGTTTTGTACAAATTATTTCAAATACCATTCTATGATTACAATGTTACATGCTATCAAGGTTCATAAGTAAACTTGCTTACGTAAATGCCAAGAATTTGCTCTCCTGGTTCTCCCAACAATCTTCATGCCAGGTGACATCATTCTACAGAAAAGAAACGTATCAATGCAATGAAAATAGTTGGAGTAGGGTGGGGAATGGGGCCATGTGGGTAGGGCAGAAATCAAGATTCGCATCCCATAAAAACATAGAAAGTTGTATCCTTGATTCTTTTCTGTGTTTGCGCTGCATCTTAGTAGAGAGCAGCAAGATATAATTGAGGGGTGTTCAACCCGTGGCAATAATCATTTTGGCAAAAGGACAAAACCATCAGCTTCTACTAAGAGGTGAATAACTCATTTGCAGGAATAGCACCAAGAATGTACTAACTTACTTTGTTGAGAAATCTGTCTCGTCTCAGTATTGGGTGGTTATGACGGAACTTGATCATCTCTGAGAAGAACCTAAAATGGCCATTCCTTCTCTCTTCCAACTATATTAACATGGAAACCATAGAGGATGATTAGCATCAAGATATGCCTAACCAATAAATATATCGCAATGGAAAATCAACATAATCATGTAACCTGCCCCCATTGGAAATGGTTTATGCAAGTATCGTGCCCATAGCTATTATTGTTTCCATAACGTGTGTGAGCATACTCATCTCCCATCAGCATCATTGGAGTGCCCTATTATAGAAAAGTTAAGTACCTTAGTACTATAGTATGAACAATAAAATTCCACATAAAAAGGTAACTATATAGCAGCCAACAGCATATACCTGAGAAATCATTAATGCCACATGAAAGTTCTTCATTTGTCTTGAACGAATGCTCAACACATTCGAATCATTTGTTTCTCCTGTCAGAGGAAGCACAATATTTTACTAGCTGAATATATAAACCATGTTAAGCGAGCGTGGGCGCACCAGGTTGGGGTTGAGAAATAATTGTCAATGAAAAGGAGGGAAAAGGTATGTGGCCGTTTTTTTATATTTGAAAAGGTACTCCAATACTTTATATAGTTATTGTTTGGTTCAATAAGTAATCGTAGAGTTCTCTTGACAAACCACAAAACCATGAATTCAACAAATCAAAGTTTAAAATTCTCCTGAACACATGTTCCCCCATTTCGAGGAATATACTAAATAATTTTGGGCAGCTTTGCTGTTCCAGATAGTTTATTCTTGCCGAGTGTATTGACATAATGAAATGTGGAAAGGAACATTTCTCAACACTTTCTATGTACAAACAAAACATAAGCATGTACCTTCAACACCACAGTTCCAGCTAAAATTGTCATTGCACCCATCACGACCACTTTCTCCATTCGCATCATTGTGCTACAGGATTTTGTCCAAATGAAAAACATAGTAATCAGAAATACCTCGTGTGAGAAGGATATAGAACATTGTGTTGTTCACAACAGTTACCTTGAAGTTGTACGATACAAGGTCATATAATGTAAACCCATCATGTGCGATTACAAAATTTACACCATGATGAGGTTTCCGCTGGTTCACCTGTCAATAAACTTTGTGTCAGGTGAGATGATGTTACATATTTTTCTTTTGTTAGAAAACGAATTAATCCCACTTCCCACATAAAACGCATTGACAAAGGCTTAGAAAAGGACAAGTGATGGCACATATGACTTGCTTTTACACTAGCACATAACAGCATCACCATTGTACTCTGAAATCGGAATACAGTTACGACCATTTCCTAATTGTGTACTAGGAGAAATTATTGAGAACTGAAGAAGAGGCAAATTAGTTCTCGATGTCCTAATGAAAGTAGAATTCAAGGAGATCCAAGCAACCAATATGTACTCAGAAAATTGCTAAAACATTAGGACTGTAAAGGAGATAGAACAAGAGTACCTGGTAGAGATCAGCAGATCCAGAGACACGTGTTGCAAACACCCCCTTCATACCGGGGTCGCCCTGCAAAGGTTTAGTAATACGATCATCCTTTGTGCTTGAGTAACAAAAAAATCCGAACGGACATCTGATATTATAGTGGTTAATGTTCGCGCTAAATATAGTGTATGTGATGCTTGTGTTCCAAAGGAAACCATCAAACAATAGCTTGTGTTGCCCGTCAAATGGACGGTACTCAGTTTCAACTAGTTACTAGAGTAAGAAGTCCACTACTAGATAGGAAATGAACCAGAACTCCAAAGTCAACCAATTGGAGGCCAATTGGGGCCAACTGTATTCTAGTGAACTTTCACGAATAATATTGTGTACTGTTTTATGTGTAAGAAGTGTGAAAAACTCTGAAATAAACTTTAAAAAATGCATCACTTCAGCACAAAAACTGATCCCTGAAAGCAGTTTCTTTTGGTTGAGAAACATTAGCACTGATTGCACATTTTTTTAAAATCTTTATTCATATAGGATATGTGTAGGAGGCTGCCTTTCGACGGAGGTCCATGTTAGTTTCACAACACATCTATCAGGGGATACATTCATTTAATGTCTTCAGACTTCACTGTCCTCGGTCCCCACCATTGACCATCTCCCCAATTAAATATGTTTGCTATAAAAATTTTCTATGCCATGAAGGCCTTTTCTAGCTGGCGATCATGCTTAGCGTCATAGGGAACTGTCTTGCGTCATAGTTGGAAAACAATTGGTTGCTGCTATGTAAATGACTGTAAACTAGCATACAATCCTCTCCATCAACAGCACCATCATGGCATGGCTGCTACAGAATTAATACCTGCTTATACAATATTGGAAAATGTCATATTTATCATATAGCATTAATACCTTAATATATCTTCGGATATCGTCTCTGTACTGCCCGTTCCATTCAGCCCACCTATAAGACAATGTCGAGCATATTACAGTTAAATGAAATGATTATGAGAATTATCTTTTCATGGCAATGTACAGATATCAACATAATTTCACAGCACACTGATGCTTTTATATCAATATACAATGGGGAAAAATAGTACACTAATTATATTAAACAAGGAATCATTCAAAGATGAGCAAATTGCTAAGTATTGATTTGAGCATTTCGGCATGGAAAGATGAATCCATGATAGTAAAGAAAGTTACTGTTTTGAGCTACTTTATCATCACAACTTTTAAAGCAGCCTTAGCACTAAATTTTATCACAATTTTTAAAGAAGCCTTAGCACTAAATTGTAAACTCGAGCAAGTACAAATATACAGACTCAGTTGATCCATTCTTTAGTATAATTACAACAATATGTCAAATTACCTGTCCCAGTTAGGAAATCGCCCTACTAGATAGAGGCCGCCGCAATCCCAAGGTTCAGCAATGATCTTACATCTAGACAATACAGAATCTTTGGCAATTTCCTGCGGCCAAATAAATAAACAATCATATAAATCAGTAGAAGGGAAGCTGATAAATTTATATCTTTGTAATATGAGTTGTTAAATTAGAGAATAACAAGTTAAATTTAATTGGTCTCTAACAGCTTAGTAGGTCATACATGAAAAGCAAACCAGGCCTGCCTTACATCTAGCTATCCATTTAAACTATGTTCATCTAGATAATGTAACATTAAAATTTTGCAAACTTCATTTTCACATCATTAATAACATTTTATATTTCTTTATAGAATTAGAAACACAGTAACGTTTAAAATGCCTTCGATTTTCATCAATTATGTAAATTTCATTTGTTTGGCTAGAAAGAGAACAAAGGAAGAAGATGGTGGATACACGGAAGTCCACTCAATTTGAGACATAGAGTGTCTGAAGCAACAAAAACAAGTACCTTGATGAGTGGAGGTGCATCAAGAGGGCAGCCATTTGGTCCACGACAAAGAACGCTTGCAAGGTCAAATCGAAATCCATCTATGTGATACTCCTTAACCCTTGAAACATCAGAAGCACTCGTGCAATTTAGAAGCAACACTAGGAATATGATGGAAACAAATACTCCCAAAATATTTAGTTCCATAACAAAATATTACATTATTGTCAAGCAGTTGTACTGCAGTTTTCTTAGACGTTTTGGTTGTCTTAGACCCGTAGTAGGGTTAATAAAGGACTTATCTATATCAGTGCATCGTTAGACCAGTCATTCATCTTGGAAGATGCTAACCGTAGCATGCTAGTTGATACTGTATTTTCCCACAAGCCAATTGATTTCTAGTTTCAACTAAAAAATAATGTGCACTATAACCTATCGGCAGTGTTACAGCAACTTGGTTTGAACACTTATCACATAATCTGAGAGCTAAAGTCCACAAATATTTATTGACACTTGATAGTGAATTCAATAAAAGAAAATTTAATAAAATATCAAGTACAGTTATCTGTAAGGATGTGATCAAAAGAACTTGGCTACTATGCACAGAATTTTAACACAATTGTCAGAAAAATAACAGTTGTACTTTGTGTCATACCAATGTCTCAAGCTGTCGAGTATAAGCTCCATGACAACAGGATGGTTGCAGTTTAGTGTGTTCCCTGGATTCAAAAATGACAAATCGCATAACATTAAGAATCTGATTTGCTTTAATTGGATCACAAAGAAATTTAAGAAGGCTTGCACAAATTGTTCAACAGGCTGGTCCCATAGCTAGCAGCACTCAAAGCAATGTAAAGCTGAATACATATATCAGCTTAAAATGTCCGAGTAACAAAATTCAAGATAAATTTATTAAGAGCACACAGCTAAGGGGAATTTTCACGAAATGAAAGTGGGCTGCTACTTTCTTTCAGTTTAATGAGTGCCGAAAAATCCAAGAAATTTAGTACCCAAAGGATATGTGCCCAGCTCACTAACACAACCTCAACAATTCAATAGCTACGGTCAGACATTGACCTTTTAGATTCACTTATGGTGAAGCACAAGATTGCATCCAACAACATGAGCTAACTAGGCGAAGCACGTCTCAAGTAGTTTATAAATTGAAAAGACGGGACCATGACTTTACCGCAGCCTGAGAAATTCAGAAGCTGAGCATTGTTGTTCATATCTAACATGTAATAAACCTGCAAGAACAGTAGTTAGCTTTCCATAGAAATTATCCTTCTGGCATTAAAACCCGAAGGTGTTCTGTTGGCTCAAACTCAAATAAATAATTCACCTTGTTATCAATTCCACGGAAAGAGGTCAGATATGGATTAGCGTCATCAGCTTCATTTGTGTGATTGTAAACACGTCCAGAATGACCTATGCAGATGAAAATAGCATTAAATATGTCTTTACTTGGGAACAAATATGAATGCTGCAGCAAAAGGTTGTCATGTCTACTAGATGTCAATACCTCAATTCCAGCATTATGCAATGCTTTCACCATCTGCTTAAGCTCTTTGGAAGCAGACACAGGTCCACCACCAGCACTAGCATAACGGCTCATCGGGGCAAAAAGTTTACTGTCGAATACCCCCATGTATTTACCTTTTAATTGAAAATCTGGGAAGTCACTCCACAAATGAATGCTAAAAGGAAATGCAAAGGTTTTATCAAAATTTACCATGTGGTCCCTTGGGTTAGGGTACCTCTTGAACTCCAGCTCATCAAACTCAAAAACTGGAAGTAGTTCCACTGCATTAACGCCAAGTTCCAGCAAATGAGGAATCTACAAACCACAGCTATTTCATTTATGTCGTTAAAATTCAGCACGGAAATTGGAAATATAGCTTATCTAAGGAACAGCTTCACAAACTATATCTCCAAACTAATAAAAGAGATGGAGCAATATACTTAAAGATTGGGCTATCATAGGACCACGGACATTCAAAACTAAGGGAACATATGTGATCACAATATACAATATAGGTGCTCTTACTTTCTCGATGACACCAAGGTAGCTTCCACGAGCAGCTTGATCAATGCCACTGGACTCATCCGCAGTGAAGGCACGGACATTCATTTCGTATATAACCAGATCAGTCTAGATTAAGAACAAAATATGCAGTCAGAACTTCATGTTTGGAATATTTGCACATTGTACCAAAATGATCCTAATACCTCAGGCAAATTAGGAAGGCGATAATCATCACCCCAGTCAAAAGGAGAGCTTTCAAAATCATATGTTCCAAAAAGCTGACTTGACTTCTCGTCAACCCCAAAGAACTTTCGCCCCGAAACTAATTTTGCATAAGGGTCCAGAAGAATAACACTGCTATCAAATCTATGTCCTTGTTCCCACCCTCGAGGACCATCAATGCGGTACCCGTAAAGAACACCAGAAGCAGGCAAACCCTGAAATTTACAAAGAGACAATATTTCTTCAAGGCCAAATATTATTGATAGAACATATTAAAAACAAAACAATTCACCGTCAAAAAGAAAAGAACAATATGTCCCTCGCGAAGATGCCCCTGTAGCCCACGCCTGGTGTTCTTTGTTTTGGCAAATATGTAAACTATAGACTCTAGATATAACTCTCAAAATCGCACTTATGTAATTATGGGCCATTTTTGGGCCACCCATTAATATAATGGAAAATCAGGTGGGAGCCTCTCCCCCCGTTGACCAGTCAAAAAAAAAGAACAATATGACTTCATCTAACTCATGTGCGGTAAATTATATACAAGCAGAGCGGGTGATATGTCTGGTCTTAAGAATAGAGTATGGATCAGATAGGGAACATTAAGCCAAATAACCAAAAAGATAGAGTTCGAGCACAAAGAAAGCTAATTTATGAGCATGTGATCAAGAAGTGAATTCTTTAACTGAGATGGACAAGTTCATAACACAAGAGTATCACTTTGGAAGCATTTTTTTCACGCATGATCCCTCTCAAATATAGGTGTTATTTATGAAACGGAAACCTAGCTTATAATGATATGTAATAAACATAAATACACATCAGCAAATTGCGGAATACTTAATTGTTGCATGAATGTCAATCCACACCAAATTGTCAAATAAAAAGAAAGTTGCATTATCTCCAAACAAAAATAAACATCGAAACTTTATAAGTACCTCTACTAACACATGCCATATATCTCCAGTTTTATTCTTGTGGTGATCCAGAGTGAACTCTACAATATCAACATCTTGGGTTCCACTGGAGGAAAAAACAAAGAACATGTAATAGTCTTCTGGAAAGAGAAAGCTTGATGGGAAAAAAATTAAATGTACAATTCTGATCAGTAGGTGATGAATTAAACGAAGTTTACAATCGATATCATACTACACAAGCTAAATATGAGGAGCATACAGTGTTTTCTCTGCTGTCTATTCCAGCATTTAAACACACTTAAACCATTAATAGCTGCACACCCATTTATGTGAGCATGGATCCTTTATCTGTGGTTAATACATGTAGCATTCTTCATAAAGTACACATGATATATACGAAATAAAACAATGTGTGATGCGATATGATAACTATATTACCATATCTTGGCGCCCTAAAAAGTATTTAGCTGTAGAGAGATAGACCAAAGTTTAACACAGATAAGGTAATTACATATACACCACAACGCCGGCTATCAAAGTCCAAAAGAGGGAAATAGGTGTATGGAGGGACCAGAAAACTATATGATTCCATTCGACGGAAAGCAAAAGAAATTCAGGAAAGACAGTCTAGCACAAATGAAGTGGAAAGCAACATCATTGCATAGTTATAGGAGACCATGTGTATACCTCTCAGCAAGTTTCAAACAAGGACGACAGAAGAAGCATGTTGTGAGAAAATTGAAAAGTTCAGCCCGCCATCGACTTGTGATACTCCAAGTGGGAAAGCTTTACCAGATGAGTATTTCAACGGCATTTCAGTGGCAGACCCTGTACATTCCATTGCATGCTGTTGCAGAATGAACAAAATGTTATTTAAAATGTTATCAAACACGAGAGAAAATGGCGCCTCCTGCTTCCAATGCAGAATTCAATCATAGCATGGCAAATGAGACCAACTTTTTTTTTTCTTTTTTCTTTTTTGCGAGGGACAAATGTGACCAACTGACCATGCAGATTTCGAAATAACCAATAAAGAACATACTACCCCACAGGCTATGTTTATACTGAAATGATGCTGCCTCATAGGTTATACATGAATTGTGGTCACGACTGCATCAAGTAACACAATGTTGTAGGCCACTAATTCAAGTGATCTACCAATACAGTTCTACAACTGTGAAAGGCCTGTGTCAATTCTGTGATAAGATACCTCAGTCGCGCTTCCTCCTGCACTCCGGCTCTGGGCTCTCGCCGTGTTACTCCGCACTGCGTCAAATTGTTGCACCTGCATCACCAGAAAATTAGCTTGGACCAATCAATCAACAATGTGTACCATAAACATCGGAACACCTCGAGTTCACAGCACGAACAGATCATAAAATCGAGACACCTACCTTTCCAAAGCACGCTCCAAGTCCGCCACACCCAGACGCGATCCCGAGCTTACTGCACAGGGCCCCAACGATCAGCATTAAGCTTATCAGTAGAACCGCGCCACGAATCGAGGGAATGCAGTGCGACAGATCAACAACAAAACGACTCACCGGCTGCAGAACGCGGAGTGGCGATGCGGGCGCAGCAGCGAGCTGCTTCGAGGGGCGGCGAGGGAGCGCAGAGGGGGGCGATTTGTGCCCACGGAATCCATCCAAGCGGAGGGGATGGGGAGGAGTGGGATCGAGCGCGAGTAGGGGGGGAATGGTGATTGTTATAGGGGCGGCTTCTAGGCTCCCGGCTCTCGAGGAGACCGGTGAGGGGTGGGGAGTGGCGGGGAGGAGTGGGAGGCGGAGGCGGTGATCTCACCTTGGGGAGCGCGCGCGCGCGGCCGGGGCGGGCGGGGGTGGAGCCGAGTCGGGGAGGCACGTGGTGGCGCTCGCGCGGAGTTGGAGTGGGATAGCGAAGTGGACGGACGACCCTTCTTCTCGCTCGATCGGGGACCGGTCATGTGTTTCTCGGCTTGTCTTTTTGTACTTTACCGCTTTGGACTTTTCCCTCTTGCCGCAATGTGCAAAATATCCTCCAATATTTGGGCCCAATTCAAAGTCCTAGAACATACT
>JAAXCT010002244.1:0-86210 GCA_012490785.1 Eragrostis nindensis | reverse complement strand
AAGATGAAGCCCAGAAGAAATATCAGAGTCGGAGTCGGTGAAATGCGCCCACAATCAAAAGGAGCTATAAAGTAAGACCGTTGGTATTGCTTACACACACGAATAATCCGCAAGCGCACGGAATACCGTTGTAGCACTTCCCCGGGAGTATTCCAAGGTATCGTATTTGTTTTTCTCAAGGAACGGTGATAATCTGCAGCAAGGTTAGTTTTACCCAAGGACAACAAGAATGGTAGTAGTATAGGATTGAGAGGTGAATAAGATCTAGTTGTCCCGCACGCATGACGTCCACTCAAGTTCTACTTGCTTACTTCGGGCACTGTATAGACCTAGTCTGCCAAGTCATGCCAGCCTGTAGCTCTACGACGAACCGGGACGTGGAGGATTATACGGGACGGACAGGGCGTCACACCCCTGCCGCCTACCTCTACAAACCGTGGGGCACGCTGCAAACAAAGGTAAGCTCTAGCCTAGACAACACGTCTATGCCGTCGATTACTACTCTAACCCCGGTCCTGGTACCAATCTGGAAGGCTAGAGCACCCCTCGCGGAGCGATGATCCCGTAAACAGTATAACAAGAATAACGACTAGTATGTAAAGCTCACTAAATCAATATCACCACGAATACTAATCTTATGAATAAGAACAACGATCGTACTATGAACGAACGACGAACGAAGAACGATCGGTGAACGAACTAAGAACGACGATGAACGAACGACGAACGAACTAAGAACAACGATGAACGAACGATGAACTATTAATAAGATAAATATCCGCCAAGGTACAAGATAAGGAAATAACTAAACAAAGCTATCCCTATCTTGATCCTTGCCCTCTCCCCTATTCCACTACTGTACAAGAGGCTCTAGGCCTGAGATGTGGGAGTGGTGCTCTCCTCTTGGGATTCTTGTGATGTGTTTTGGAGGCGGGGGGTACCCCTTTATTTATAGCCTTGGAAGGTCGGCAACTTGAGGCGGTTCCTGACTTTGGGGGCATTGATTGCAGGCTGAACCGACTTTGGTACGTCGGTTGTGAACCGCCATAGGAAGATGGGCCAGTGGGGCCACCACAGGAGGTCGGCTGACCCGGGTTTGGGGTCGGCCGACCTGTGGCTGGCCCCTCTGGGCCTGGGCTTCTCAGGTGGGTTCCCCTGGTTGCCTTCTCCTCGGATCCCCCTGCTATGGGTGGTCTTGAAGCCTTTTATTTGGATTTTGGGCTTTATGGAGATATCTTTATTCCGGGGAAATTCGGTGTTTCCACTTGGGCCTTTTATGCTTCCTTTTCCCGTTTTCCTATGAATTGCAGCTGCACTCACAAATTCACCAAGACTTGTGAAATCATTAGTTTAAAGCCCTAAGTCTACTTTTGGTGATTGTTTCATTATAAAAAGTGTAGCTAGTTGACGGGTAAATTCTTGCTCTAACAGCCATCAACAACTCCCCCACACTTAGCTCTTTGCTCGTCCTCGAGTAAAGTTGCAAGCATAAGGCGGGAGATACTCATTCCCATAAATGAGAGCCTGCACACAATTTATTTCAAGCCACACTTCATACCTATGAACTTTGAGGTGTCTAACATGTATTCCTTGGATGATTGATAAGTGGAACGGTCATGTCTCAAATCACCTTGCCTTCCCTGTCAAGTACCTTGGAATTTGCATAATTTTCAGAAATAAAACATAGTTTTTGCTCCTCAAGTGACTCTCTCAAGTCGCTCATGGTGTTTATGTATTCTCCCCTCAAGGGCCATGATTTTGCCTTTTCCCCTCCTTGTGTTTGATCAGGCTTTTGTGGAGCTCAAGGTAGGGTAAAGTGGAGCATACTATGTCTCTTTTATTGCTAAGTCAAAGACTGGATCCAATGAGAAATCAAGTCATATACTGATCAAGATGTGCATGTGTGTGGTGGTATGAAGTGGAATGTACTGTACTCCTTTTTATGATGTTACCCTTCTCTCTCCTTTTTTTTTTTGAATTTTTTTGAGGAGGACATGGCTATCATACTTTTTCTTCTTTTTCTTTTTCAACCATTTTTCTCATCATCAATTTTTTTTTGTTTTTCTTTCCTTTTCATCGTGCTCTACTTTTGTGTGAGCAGGGATTATTCTTTTTCTTCTTGCATAGCCATGTCTCCAATAATATTTTTGAGAGAGAAAGGTAAACAATGATTTTGGAGCACTTATTTGGTGGATGGATGATGGAATTGCTCAACTTCCAGTGTAGAGTGTAGCATGTGAGGTGGAGTGTACGTGATCTTGATCAAAAGAGTATGACAAGCTTCTCACTAGGGTCCAAGAATTTGACAAAGCTCAAATTGACAACTAGCACCTTATAGGCTATCAAAGTATTCATGTAAAGTTCTTTGGCCTTCGTAGGAGAAATATAATCAAATGAGGAGCATCATACTATGGAATTTTTGATTTTCATAAAGATAAATTCCGAAGGACTTGAAGGTTAAGCAAAGATCATTTCGACAAACCATATCTCACATGCCAATTATCTAGGAAAAACATGGGTTCCTAATGATTAGGTGTTCACAAGCATTCAGCGTGAGCGAGAAATAACAAGTGTTCAAGTCCATGAATGTGAGAGGTAGAGTTGTGGGCATAAGATAAGTCAATTAAGATTTTCCCAAAAGATTAGTGCGTCAAGGTTTATTTAATTTTCAGATTATCAGAATAAACTTGACGGTGTAGCAGCAAAAAGTGAAAGTGTGGTGCAAACTCAGGAGGCAGGAAGAGGCTGGGCCCTGGTGGGTGTTGGCGGTCGTTAAAACCATTTTTTGACCGCCACCCTACCAGTAAATAAAATCATAACACTAAGATTTTATGCATAGTAGATAGGAATAACACTACTCCACCAGTTTTGGTGGATATTTGGATGCAGGAGTGAATAATGGAGGAAAGTGGGCCCAGCCAGGGAAATTCCCTGGCCGGCCGGCCTCACCCTAGGCCGGCCGGCCCCACCTGGTGCCGCAGGCCCCGGACTTCCTCCAGTGGGCTGGAAACTAATCCACAACGTACAATCAAGGCCAGCCCAGCAGATTTGCACCGCCATTCTAGAAGGTGGGCCATTTGGGCCTTACTTAGCCCCCACTGCAATTCTGCCGACGCCACGACAAGCCGACCTTCAGACCGCCTTTAGGGAGTGATCTGGAGCGTCCAGGAGTAAGACGGTGGCGAACCGCCACAGGGAACGGCCGGCCGGCCACCCCCCTAGGCCAGCCGGCCTACTTTGGCGCCACCGATTCTCCAGCTTGACATGGAAGTGGATGTCAAGACCCCTCTCATCTTCGGGAGGCCATTCTTGAGCACCACCAACGCCAACATCGATGTCGGGGCAGGAGAGATCTATTTGGATTTCAACGGCAGGGAAGAGACGTTCAACTTCAAGCCTAAGGTTGAGCAATGCAAGCAAGTAAGGGTCATATATGGAAAGGACCCAAGGGAAGTGGAGAAGATTGAGATTACTCTACCCATGCCACAGCCCGACAAGCTCATTGCATACATGAGAAATTATCTGGCAAGAGAGAATGCAAGAAGGCCAGCTAATTATTGGAGGACTCCAAGGAGAATGCCTCAGCCGCCAAATGCACCACAAGCCCCTCTTGCTCTCCACCACAAGAAGGAGTAGGCGAGTCACAATCGCCTAAGAAGAGGAGAGCTGGGCGCTCAAGGAAGAAGAAGGCAGCTACGGTATCGACCGAGGAGAGCACAACAAAGGCGCCTAGTAAAGAAAGGTCACCGCCACAAGCACAAAGAAGACAACCAAAGTGTGGCGGAAGAAAGAAGGAACCTCAGCCCCGCCAAATTCTCCCAGCGAGCGAGGTCCAAACAAGTTGAAGCGACATGGAGAACGTCTAGCTCAAGACGTAAAATGAGAGCCCTCCGATTGGGGAGGCCATCCTAATCGTTATCCTAGATAGGCTAACGCTTGTTTTTCTTTCATAAACTATAAAAACAACAAAAATAATAGGATTCCCGGCAATGCCCAATAGGGGCTAGCCACTTGCATCATCCTCACTCTTCTTTGCAGGTCAAGAAGGAGGAGGAAGAGCCTGAATCAAGCTTAAGTCCCTATTGGGAGGGCCCCCAGGTAAGAAGGAGTTCAACACTAGCTCGAGTCTTGCAAAGACTCAAGCTTGGGGAGGACCCCTGGGTAAGTATTTCTAACTTTCCTTAATAATAAAGCTCCCTGTTTCGAATAAATGCTAGAATCTTGGTGTTATGCTATGCATAAGGGAAATGATGATCGAGTTACAAATTAGCTTCCCACATGTCGCAAGATGCAACCTCTACTCCTGACATATGTGTTATTTTTATTTGAGCATGATCACATCATGAGTCTTGCTTATTTCCGTGGGTTGCATTTGTTACATCAAGTCTGAGCATTGTGGATTGTGATACGGCTTGATTAGGACTTGTTGCAAATTTCTTAGTATGATTTCATCCAGAGATGTTTTTCTTGAATTGTTGCAAGTACCTAAAACCCTTCCGTTTTGGCACACTTCTCTTAGTGTGAGGATTTATTTACCTACCAGAGCCATATCATAATATCGAAACAGCCCCACTCATAGCCATTTGTTTATGTATTGAGTTTTGTTAAGGTTTCATGTGCTCTTGAACTAAGCATTCCTAATTTTGGTCATAATTCGTTCGCGTGTGTTTTCGAAAATCTCTCTCCACCAAATAAAAAGGGGAATTTTGGATAAATCAACCAAACATTTTTCAGAGTTTGCAAAACTTTTGGTCCACCCAAAGCTCTCAAGAATATTCCAAGAAGTTCATTTGAACCATGCAAAATTTACGGCCCCTTGCACCATGGAGTAGTCAAAAAAAAAAACTCCATGGTGCATGACAAAAGTCAAGGGCTATATGGTTCTTATCATAAACATCTTGAGCAAAATAAGGACCAATGTTTTCAAAAAACCTTCCACAAGTGTGAGTTCATTTTCTCCCCCTCCATCACATCATTTCTTATGACCAAAATAAATGGAGTTGCTATGTTGATTGAGACTCATTCTTTAGCTTTACAATAAATACATGACATTTGTGCATTCCTTACCAAGCTCCACATACAAAGCCTGATTTGTAGAAGGTAGGATGAGTGAAGCTTGTAGGAATAGACTCACATTGGCTGGTAAGAAAAGTGCCTGCCAACGAAGGAGAATTTTTGCACCTTACCTTGCAGCACATAAAACTCTGGATGCATACCTGCTAGAATTGTTTACTTGACCAAAAGTGTCGTTCTTATCTTCAATGCTGCATGACAAGGTGTAACATATAAGCCCCACGGTTTTTTGCACACTCATGAATATTTTGTGCTCTCTCGTAAACTCCACTATTTAGGGAGTATGTTGTTGCATCTTTATTACCCATGGGGCGCTTCTTTGTAACTCCTGATCCGCCGGTACCCTGAGTTGAGTTTGCTCGGGACGAGCAAGTTTAAGCTTGGGGAGGTTGTTGGCGGTCGTTAAACCATGTTTTGACCGCCACCCTACCGGTAAATAAAAGCATAGCACCAAGATTTTGTGCATAGTAGATAGAAATAACACTACTCCACAAGTTTTGGTAGATATTGGATGCAGGAGTGAATAATGGAGGAAAGTAGGCCCAGCCAGGGAATTCCCTGGCCGGCCCCCCCTAGGCCGGCCGGCCCCACCTGGTGGCTGCAGGCCCCGGACTTCCTCCAGTGGGCTGGTAACTGATCCACTACGTACAATTCAAGGCCAGCCCAGCAGATTTGAACCGCCATTCTAGAAGGTGGGCCATTTGGGCCTTAACTTGGCCCCGCTACAATTCTGCCGACCCCACGAACAAGCCGACCTTCAGACCGCCTTAGGGAGTGATCTGGAGCGTCCAGGAGTAAGACGGTGGCGAACCGCCACAGGGGACGGTCGGCCGGCCACCCCCCCTAGGCCGGCCGGCCTACTTTGGCGCCACCGACTCTCCAGCTTGGGCCAGAGGGGTCCCACCGCCATGGAGAAGCTATAAATAGGACCCCCCCGGCCCAGAAGCAACTCGCGCACCATCACACTTCATCCAAGTGTTCATTAGTTTGGTAGTTTGGAAGTTAGAGTAGAGTAGAGTAGAGTGAGATCTCTCTCGGGCTTCCGGAGTCTCTCGGAGTCTTGGTATAGCTCTTTGTATCCTTACTCTTAGAGATATTCTTTTATTTAATATATATTTAGTTTTATCTTTATTTATTTCTTTTAGTAATTCTTTTCTATTTGGTTTATTTATTCTATTAAGTAAGTGCTCGTAGAAGTCTTGTTGTGGGATTCGTGATTGTTGGAGTAGGCAAGTACGAGAGAGTGCCTTCGTCGGAGATGACGTCGGGTGAAATATGTGCTTGTTTATTCTTAGATAGGGCTGCTTCGTTGATCAAGAGTAGTTCCTCTAGGTGGGTTGTAAGCATGGCGCTTAGATCTGGCCTATGCATGTTTGGCACCCAACCCCACGGAGGATGGTAGCCGCGAGTGTATGTGACAGCTGCACCGGTCTCTGTAATCCACCACGTCCGGGTTGGACTCAGCAGGGTCTTAATTATAGCATACGGTTCCCTAGGTTTGAACTATCAACATCGGTTAACCTAGCACGTGTGTGCCCCGAAACGACATGACTTGTCTGTGTATGAGCTTAGTTAGAGTAGATAATCTTTGTAGACTTGACTGCTAGAAAGAGTAAATAATAGATAAACATACAGGTAGCCTTAACTCTATCTCGTTGCTCTCCCAAACGTATACTACAGTTTTGTTTTTTTATCACTTCGGATTTGAGGATGTGTGTGCCACCCTTATCTACCATGCCTATCTTACCCCCGTCTCAAGTATAGTTGATATATTATTCCTTCTCCAAATTATTCAATGCATTGCTACTATTCAGCTCCCTTTTGCTCTACTTCCCTGCGGAAATACAAATACGATAACCCTGGAATACTCCAAGGTGAAATGCTACAATGGTGATCCGTGCGCTTGCGGAATTAATGAATTTAATTTTATCGCATAAAAAACCGCCAAAAGTGGGGTCCACTAGGGGTTGGCTGACCCTCCTGGTGGGGTCGGCCGACCTGGCCTGGACCCCACTGGTGCTGATATTTCGCGTGGCGGACGTTCCTGAGTTGCCCCGTATGATTCTGGATGATTTGGTCGCGATTGTTTAGATATGGCAATGTTTCCCCCCACACACTTGCCTTTTTGCCTGTTTCCTTCAAAAATGACAAAAAATATGGAAACACAAATTTGCTTCTACCGGTATGCAAGCCCGGGAGCACTATCATTGATTGAATTTATCTGATAGGCGCATTACGTTGAAAGGGAAATAATTTGTAAAGGGAAAATAAACAGAGTAAACGAAAGCGCCTATTCTTATTCTATTTATTCTTTATTGTTTCTTTTCTTCTTGTCTTCCTCTATCTCTTCCAGGGCCAGATCAAACTACGCCCATCCTCCGGTGAGGCAATCAGCGAGACGCTGTGCCTCCTTCTTTTCTATCTCCATCAGGGCGAGCGTTTGCTCAAGTCTGTTGATCTTAGCGCAAGCCCTATCCAAAGCTTTGCCATACTTTTCCAAGCGCTCTTTGTAAGGGAGCTGTGCAATAGGAGGGTCCCTACTACATCTCCAAGGTTGAGAAGAAATTTGCATAGCGATCCCTGCTCATGGCTGTGGCAAAGGCTGTGGTTCAAGGAGTGGAGCATTGAAAGAGATGAATGGAGAGGGGTGCGAAGGGTTGGTTTTATAGTGGTCTTCCCCTCTCTCGGCGAAGGAAGTCAAGATTTATTTCCAAAGCATACGGGAACAAGGAAGGGAAAGGTTGGGTAGCAAGATGAGCGAAATATGGAAGGCAGAGCCGGCCAGAGGGGGTCGGCCGACCCTGGTAGCCAGGTCGGCCGACCTGCCTTGGCAGGCTCTGGCCTTTCCATCGTTCGTGGGGCTTTGTTGGAAAGGTATATTCGGGATACACAGCGTATAGAAGGATATTTCGATGCAGAGGTCAAGAAAAGATATTTATTAAATCAATTAAGTGCATGACATCGAATTCCTTATTTGCTTCGGGTTTAAGATAAATTTAAGACGCTGGCCATTTACCTTGAATACATTACCTACCTCCGTCGTCTTGGAGTGTGATTGCTCCATGAATCGACATGCCGATGATGGTGTATGGTCCGTCCCATTTACTTTTCAATTTTCCATGCCCGAAGAGTTTTACCCTTGAATTGAAGAACAACACCTTGTCTCCAACTTTGAACTCGTTTATCTTTATTCGCCGGTCATGCCAGCGCTTTGTACGCTCCTTGTAGATGGCTGAGTTGTGATATGCTTTGTCTCTCCATTCTTCCAACTCAGCTATCTCCATTTTTCTTCTCCACCCAGCTCCTTCCATATCCATATTCCGAGTCCTTATGGCCCAATCGCCTTATGTTCCAACTCGACTGGCAAATGGTACGTTTTTCCATAGACGAGTTGGTATGGTGACATGCCTATGGGTGTTTTGTAGGCTGTTCTATATGCCCATAGTGCATCGGGTAGCTTGTTCTTCCATCCCTTCCCCATTTCTAACACTGTTTTCTGCAGGATCCGCTTGATTTGTTTGTTGGATGTTTCGGCCCCCCCATTTTGTTTGGGGATGGTATGGAGTGGCAATGTTGTGCTTTGCTCCAAGCTCTCTTAGGAAGCTACGGAAGGTCTTATCAATGAAGTGAGACCCTCCGTCGCTTATCACCATTTCGGAGTTCCAAACCTTGGAAAGATAATCTCGTGGAACATCCGGCGAGCGTGTTTGGAGTCTGCCGCTCGGCATGGCATAGCTTCTACCCATTTGGATACGTAGTCCACCGCCACCAATATGTACTCACAATCTTGGGACTTTACGAATGGTCCAATGAAGTCAATGCCCCATACGTCGAAGAGTTCGACTTGAAGGTTGTATGTGAGGGGCATTGCATCTCGTGCTGTGATGCCTCCAAATCTCTGGCATTGCGGGCATCTTCTAATGAATTCTTTTGTATCTTCATACATGGTTGGCCAGAAGAATCTGCTTTGCCAGATCTTCGCTTGGGTACGGAAAGCACCATAGTGTCCACCGTATGGGCTGCATGGCATTTCTCAATGATTTGTGTGCTCTCGGGGTGGGCACACATCGCCTAAGCAGTCCATCGGCGCAGACACGGTAGAGGTATGGCTCATTCCATAAGTGACGGCGACTCTCATATATCAATCTTTTTTGTCCGCCCCTGGTGGTACGTATCCTGTGGCGATGAAGTTCACAATGTCGGCGTACCAAGGGTGCGAATCCGTCACTTTTAGTAGCATGTCGTCGCGTAGGAAGTCATTTATGGGTAACTCCTGCAAGTTAGTGAACTGCATACGCGACAAATGATCCGCTATAGAATTTTCTGCTCCTTTCTTATCTTTTATTTCTAGATCAAACTCTTGGAGAGAAGGATCCATCTTATGAGACGAGGTTTAGCATCTTTCTTAGCAAGCAGAAACTCAAAGCAGCATGATCAGCGTAAACAATAACTTTTGCCCCAGCTAAGTAAGATCTAAACTTGTCAAAAGCAAAAACAACAGCAAGGAGCTCTTTCTCAGTGTAGTATAATTCAACTGAGTTCCAGTCAAAGTTTTGCTAGCATAAGAGATTGCATGATGCTTCATTTGACCAAGAACTGCCCCACAGCATAATCACTAGCATCACACATTATTTCAAAAGGAAGTCCAATCAGGGGGTTGAATGATTGGAGCAGAGATGAGTGCATTCTTAAGAGTGGCAAAGGCATGCATGCAGTCATCATTGAAATCAAAGGGTTCATCCTTAGCAAGCAAGTTCGTAAGAGGTCGTGCAATTTGAGAGAAATCTTTTATGAAGCAACGATAAAAACCAGCGTAACCCAGAAAACTACGAACACCCTTGATATTCACAGGAGGTGGAAACTTCTCTATAACTTCTATTTTTGCATTGTCCACCTCTATGCCTCTCTCAGACACAAGGTGTCCAAGAACTATGCCCCCTCGGACCATGAAATGGCACTTTTCTCAATTAAGTACCAGGTCCTTCTCATGGCATCTCTATAAGACCTTGTCTAGATTTTCTAAGCAGTGATCGAAGGTTTTTCCATAAACAGAGAAAACATCCATATAAACTTCCATAATTTCTTCGATCATATCAGAGAAAATAGACATCATGCAACGTTGGAACGAGGCAGGTGCATTACACAAACCAAAAGACATGCGACAATAAGCATAAGTTCCGTACGGGCGTGTGAAAGTGGTCTTACTTTGATCGTCGGGGTGGATGGGAATTTGATGATACCCCGAATACCCATCAAGGAAACAAAAGAATGAATGATTTGCCTACCGTTCCAACATCTCATCGATGAAGGGCAGCGGAAAATGATCTTTCTTTGTAGCCTTGTTAAGTTTTCGGTAATCAATGCACATTCGCCACTCCGTGACGGTTCGTTGAGGAATAAGTTCATTTTTATCATTATGAACAACCGTCATACCTCCTTTCTTGGGTACCACTTGTACGGAGCTCACCCAATCACTGTGAGGAACAGGATAGATGCTCCCGGCGTGTAATAGCTTCAAGACCTCTTTCTTCACAACTTCTCTCATCGCATTATTTAGCCTCCTTTGAGGCTCCCTTGAAGGTTACTTTCAGGATCCGTGGGAATGCGATGGGCGCAGAGAGCAGGGCTGATCCCTTTTAGGTCTTCAAGTGAGCAGCCAAGGACAGAGCGATGTTTTTTCAAGCACGGATATGAGTTTGGTGGTTTCTTCTTCGAAAGCTTGTCACTTATGATGACTGGAGCTTGCGGATCTCCGTGCAAGAAGGCATAGCGCAAACCGGGAGTAGCGCTTTGAGATCAATGGGAGGTCGTGGCGGTGGTGTGGTTTGTGGTGAGCTCAAAAATGTCCTCTGAGTCGGTTTTTTCTAAGATAAAATCTTGTGCATCTTCGTCTAAAGCCAACTCAGGGTCCATGTGAGGAAAAATGGCCATGACCTCCTTCACTTGATATTCCTCAAGTGGTTCATCGGAAAGAGTGTTTCGTGATGTGGTAATTGGTATAGAGAATGACTCTTTTCCGAGGGTGAAGTCGAGGTTTCCGAATGATGGTGCATCAATGAGGAATTTTTCTATAGGATGCCCTATCATTATGTCGAAGTCTGGGACTTCGAGATGTAGAAATCTAGGATAACCTCAAAGTCTTCATGATAGAGAGTTACATCTCTGACAATCCCCAAACTCTCAGAATATGGCCTGATGGGTGCTTGAGGAGCTTGTTTGTTGATGCCCATGGTCGGTTGCCAAAGATTGACAACGCGTATGTGTCGGAGAGGATATTGGCACCAACAAGGGGGTTGTAGAGTGCATCCATCCTTGGTTCCTTTGAAGGAGCAGCATATGTTGGTCGAGGGAGGGCAGAGCCGAATGATATCCATGGATAGCTCATTCTCCCTCAACCATTCATCGCTCATGATCGAAGTAAGCTCCTGAACAGTCTCCACAAGATATTCTTTTTCAATTGGTTCGAGAGGTGACAAAGGAACAGGCGGTCTCTTTTGAAACAAATAGTTCGAGGTGTTTCCAAAATCTTCAAAAATTTCTTCCTCGAACTCAAATGGGAACTCAAGAGGCTCATCATCCTCTGTCATTGTTCGTGAATCAGATGAGGACTCGGATGTTGGGTCTACCAACTGTTGGCGGTTCTTATGCGATAAAATTAAATTCATTAATTCCACAAGCGCACGGATCACCATTGTAGCATTTCACCTTGGAGTATTCCAGGGTTATCGTATTTATATTTCCACAGGGAAGTAGAGAAAAGGGAGCTGAATAGTCAATGTATTGAATGATTGGAGAAGAAATAATATATCAAACTATACTTGAGACGGGGTAAGATAGGCATGATATATAAGGGTGGCACACACATCCTCAAATCCAAAGTGATAAAAGAAACAAAAATAGTATACATTTGGGAGAGCAACGAGATAGAGTTAAGGCTACCTGTATGTTTCTCTATTATTTACTCTTCCTAGCAGTCAAGTCTACAAAGATTATCTACTCTAGCTAAGCTCATACATATACAAGTCATGTCGTTCCCGGGCACACACGTGCTAGGTTAACCGATGTTGCTAGTTCAAACCAAGGGAACTGTATGCTATAATTAAGACCCTGCTGAGTCCAACCCGGACGTGTGGATTACAGAGACCGGTGCAGCTGTCACATACACTCGCGGCTACCATCCTCCGTGGGGTTGGGTGGCAAACGTGCATAGGCCACTCTAAGCGCCATGCTTACAACCCGCCTAGAGGAACTACTATTGATCAACGGAGCAGCCCTATCTAAGTATAAACAAGCACAGATTTCACGCGACGTCATAATCGATGAAGGCACTCTCTCGTACTTGCGTACACCCAACAATCACGAATCCCACGACAAGACTTCTACGAGCACTTACTTAATAGAATAAATAAACTAAATAAAAAAGAACTACTAAAAGAAATAAATAAAGGTAAAACTAATTATATATTAAAATAAAGAATGTCTCAAGAGTAAGGATACAAAGAACTATACCAAGACTCCGAGAAGACTCCGGAAGCCCGAGAGACCTCTCACTCTACTCTACTCTACTCTAACTCCCAAAGCTACTACCAAACAAGAAAATGAAGACACTTGGATGAAGTGTGAGGTGCCAGTTGCTTCTGAGGCCAGGGGGTAGCCTCTGGCCGAAGCTGGGGAGCCGGTGGCGGGGGGGCCAAAGTAGGCCGCCGGCCTAGGGGGGTGGCCGGCCGGCCGTCCCCTGTGGCGGTTCGCCACCGTCTTGCTCCTGGACGCTCCAGATCACTCTCTGAAGGCGGTCTGAAGGTCGGCTTCTTCGTGGGGTCGGCAGAATTGCAGTGGGGGCCAAGTTAAGGCCCAAATGGCCCATCTTCTAGAATGGCGGTGCAAATCTGCTGGGCTGGCCTTGAATTGTACGTTGTGGACCAGTTTTTCAGCCCACTGGAGGAAGCCCGGGGCCTGCGGCCACCAGGTGGGGCTGGCCGGCCTAGGGTGGGGCCGGCCGGCCATGGAAATTCTCTGACTGGGCCAACTTTCCTCCATTATTCACTCTAGCATCCAAATATCCACCAAAACTTGTGGAGTAGCATTAATCCTATCTACTATGCACAAAATCTTGGTGTTATGCTTTTATTTACCGGTAGGGTGGCGGTCAAATATGATTTAACGACCGCCAACAACCTCCCCAAGCTTAAACTTTGCTCGTCCCGAGCAAACTCAACTCAGGGTACCGGCAGATCAGGAGTTACAAAGAAGCGCCCCATGGGTAATAAAGATGCAACAACATACTCCCTAAACAGTGGTAAGTTTACAAGAGCACAAAATATTCATGAGTGTTGCAAAAATCGTGGGGCTTATATGTTACACCTTGTCATGCAGCATTGAAGACTAGAACGGCACTTTTGGACAAGTAAATAATTCTAGCAGGTATGCATCCAGAGTTTTTATGTGCTGCAAGGTAAGGTGTAAAAAATTCTCCTTCGTTTTGGACGGCACTTCTCTTACCATGCTGATGTGAGTCTATTCCTACAAGCTTCACTCATCCTACCTTCTACCAAATGAGGCTTTGTATGTGGAGCTTGGTAAGGAATGCACAAATGCCATGCATATATTGTAAAGCTAAAGAATGAGTCTCAATCAACATAGCAACTCCTTTTATTTTGGTCATAAGAAATGATGTGATGGAGGGGGAGAAAATGAACTCACACTTGTGGAAGGGGGTTTTGAAAACATTGGTCCTTTATTTTGCTCAAGATGTTTATGATAAGAACCATATAGCCATTGACTTTTGTCATGCAACCATGGAGTTTTTTTTTTACTACTCCATGGTGCAAGGGGCCATAAACTTTGCATGGTTCAGAGGAAACATTTTGAAATATTCTTGAGCTTTCCTTTGGATGGACCAAAAGTTTTGCAAACTCTGAAAAATGTTTGGTTGATTTATCCAAACATTCCCCTTTTTATTGGTGGAGAGAAATTTTCGAAAACACACGCGAAGGAATTATGACCAAAATTAGGAGTGCTTAGTTTCAAGAGCACATCAAACCTTAAAAAACTCAATACATAAACAAATGGCTATGAGTGGGGCTGTTTCGAATTATGATATGGCTCACGTAGGTAAATAAATCCTCACATTAAGAGAAGTGTGCCAAAACGGAAGGGTTTTGGGTACTTGCAGCAATTCAAGAAAAACATCTCAGGATGAAACCATACTAAGAAATTGCAACAAGTCCTAATCATGCCATATCATAATCCACAATGCTCAGACTTGGTGTAACAAATGCAAACCCACGAAAATAAGCAAGACTCATGATGTGATCATGCTCAAATAAAAATAACACATATGTCAGGAGTAGAGGTTGCATCTATGCGACACATGGGAAGCTAATTTGTATCTCGATCATCATTTCCCTTATGCGTAGCATAACACCAAGATTCTAGCATTTATTCGAAACAGGGAGTTTATTTATTCAAGGAAAGTTAGAAATACTTACCTGGGGGTCCTCCCCAAGCTTGAGTCTTTGCAAGACTTAAGCTTGTCTTTGCAAGACTCGAGTTAGTGTTGAACTCCTTCTTACCTGTCGGCCCTCCCCAAGCTTGAGTCTTTGCAAGACTTAAGCTTGATTTAGGCTCTTCCTCCTCTTTCTTGATCTGTAAAAAAGAGTGAGGATGATACAAGTGGCTAGCCCCTAATGAGGATTGCCAGTAATCCTATTATTTTTGTTGTTTTTAATTTTTCTACTTTTTTATTTTGTTTTCATGGTTTATGAAAGAAAAACAAGCGCTAGGCCTAGCTAGGATAACGATTGGGTTGGCCTCCCCAATCGGAGGGCTCTCATTTTTACGTCTTGAGCTAGACATTCTCCATGTCTTCAACTTGTTTGGACCTCGCTCGCTGGAGAATCTGGCGAGGATGAGGTTTCTTCTTTCTTCCGCCACACTTTGGTTGTCTTCTTTGTGCTAGTGGCGGCGACCTTTTCTTTACTAGGCGCCTTTGTTGTGCTCTCCTCGGTCGATACCGTAGCTACCTTCTTCTTTCGTGAGCGCCTAGCTCTCCTCTTCTTAGGCGATTGTGACTCGCCTACTCCTTCTTGCGGGGGAGGAGTAAGAGGGGCTTGCGGTGTGTTGGGTGGCTGAGGCATCCTCCTTGGAGTCTTCAATAATTAGCCGGCCTTCTTGCATTTTCTCTTGCCAGATAGTTTCTCATGTATGCAATGAGCTTGTCTGGCTGTGGCATGGGTGGAGTAATCTCAATCTTCCCCACTTCCCTTGGGTCCTTTCCATATATGACCCGTACTTGCTTGCATTGCTCGACCTTGGGCTTGAAGTTAAACGTCTCTTCCCTGCCGTTGAAATCCAAATGGATCTCTCATGCCCCCACGTCGATGTTGGCGTTGGTGGTGCTCAAGAACAGCCTCCCAAGAATAAGAGGCGTCTTGACATCCACTTCCATGTCAAAGCACAACGAAATCGACGGGGACAAAGAAGTTTCTGATCTGCACAGGAACTTCATCGACAATCCCCAAGGGCAGGCGTAGTGACCCGTCTGCAAGCTGGAGCTTCACGGTCGTTGGAGATAAAGGATGGTTTAACCCATCGTACATCGCCTTCGGCATGATGCTCACGCTCGCCCCTAAGTCACATAGTGCCCGAGCGAAACACCGGTCGCTTTCTTCACATCCTTGGGAAGCGCGGGATCTTTTCTGATCACATCCTTGGGAAGCGTGGTATCCAAGTCGCTTTCTTCACACCTGATGGTTATTGCATTTTACTCTCCTTAGGATTAACCTCTGGTTGCCCAGGAAGTTTACCCGCACGAGGAGACTGCACAGCTGAAGCAATTTGCGTCTCTAGCATTTTATTATGGCTTAGCTGATTCTGCAGAGCAGTGCTGAACGACTCTAGCTGGCATCTATGCTCTCTAAAGCCTTGTCCGTAGTAAGAAATTTTTTACTAATGCTGTCATTGATCTTGACCTGGCCGAGAACTAGATCCTTGATAGAGGGCTCATAACGGGAAAGATTACCATTGTTACCTCCCTGATTTTTTGTTGAAGGAGAGGTCGGGCCTGGAATTCCAGCCGTAGTTGTTCTGGAGCGGTACCCATTGCCATTGTTGAGGAAATTACATTCCTGCTTTGTGTTTGGTGTAGCGTTTCCGCTTTTCACAGGATCGAGTCGGTCCGCGCTGATGAACAGACGCAACAGTACAACACATAAATAGGCACAATTCAAGTCTTAAAGTTATTACATTAGTCCGAATTAAAACACAAAGTCGCACAGCGGAAGTTTTAAACGTTTACATCACGATTAGGTCCAAAAGAAGCAACGACAACTACGACGAAGGACGATACACGCTCTCACGAGAAGAAGTCCGCATTCCAAGCCCTCAGAATGCGAACACAGGAGTAGCTCACTCATCGGTCTCCCAGTGAGCCGTCCAGCCAAAGGGAAGCTGGCCGTCCCACTGACCACCTCCACCTGTGGAGTCGGGGATGAAGGCACTACCTGCACAAAAACATAAGGAGCCAAACCCTGAGTACTATTACTCAGCAAGATTTACCCGTCAACGTGGCTAACTACAGCCGATTCCTAGAATGCAGAGGCGGCAAGGGGTAGGCTGACTCACTTGCATAAAGCCGCACTGATTACTTGGTCCTTACTTTCAAGTTTTAATCCCATTTAAGTACTTAACCAATAAAACAGTGCACTTAACTCTAAAACAGGAATAAAGTAACAATACATCAGGTAGAAGCAGTATACAGCATAATATATGAAGATAACCAATAAACTAGCATCATCATCATCATCATCAATAATAATCAAACTACGAGGTGGCGCAGTGAACAAGTGGGTGCTCATTTCCGAGAGCGGCGGCATCGATGTACATCATGCAGGAGAAACCTGACCACACGACGCACACGCGCAAAGTCGCATGTGGCAACCTTTCGCAAAGGTCCCCCTAGAGCTAGGCCGGATCCAACTCCTCCCGAGAAAAGGCCTTCCCGCACGGTCCCCGTCCCAGACGTGCGCCCCGATTGGGAAGCATCCTTTCTCTCCGGATACCATGATAGAAAGAGCAGGCTTCCACCGCGCATTAGGGCAACGTAAGCTACTAAGTTTACTAGGCCCATAAAACACTAGCATGTGATCAGTACGTTCAAGCTTGCTCAGCGGGGCCAACAACGAACGGTCCTTAATCGACACAGACGGGGCTACCACCGTGAAGGCCCAGCCTTCTCCAACCATCCTACACAAACAATCCCCGTCCGGTCTGCAACAAACCTAAATTCTGCTAGTACAATCCAGAGTAAATCCTATCATGCGAGTGGGACCTACCACTCGTCTTCTACCGTCCGCTAGCCACTAAGCATAGCAAGTTCTAACATTACCCTATAACCAACTACTACAAAATAGGACACAAGGTAGGATCCGGCAGGGTTGTCCTAATGCAGTTCTAGGTTTCACATCAACTCCTAATAACCTAATGCACAATCAATTACTAGCCCCAATCAAGTGAGAAAATAAAAACTAAACAGGAAGGCATGCACCGGGGCTTGCCTGGCTCAGGAGCTACGCTAACGGGGTCAGCGGTGGTGTCAGTCTGCTGCTCCTCCTCCTGCTGTGCCTCCTCCGGCAGCTGGAAGTCCAGAGGCTCCGGAGTCTCCTCGGTCACTATATGACAAGGAATTAATGCATGTTAGATGCGATGATATGATGCAATATGATTTAATTATTTCGGGCAGTCATTTACACTGCAAGTGCAAAACTTAAATTATTTTCGTCTGAAGTATTTCCTTCATTGACTCTCATTTAAGTTAATTACTTTTACTTAATTCAAGTTGATTAATTAGTGCAATGAACTTCAGGAATTATTTTTGGTCCAGTGGCATTTTTCTGGTGAAGAGTACCACTTAAAGTAATTTACAGTGAAGTTTGGTGATTTATTGCAATATAGATTATTTATAACAATTTGTACAATGCAGAACACGATTTTAAAATCATAATAGTAATTAAACAAGCTATGACAGTGGAAAAATGCTCTGTATGTGTGTTAACAGCAGCTTAACAAGTGTGCAAGAGTTCGTGATTTAAGGAGCAACAGAGAATTATTAAGAATTAAACAAGAATTAACACTTAGGCATTTATTCAGAAAATAGATAATGCTTTTATTCGATTTGACATTTTTGTTGGATAGATCTGCTCACCAGAAGCCCAACAAAATTGGATTCACATTTTTCTGATTGTATTCGATTTATTATGCATTTTATAAGTTTCTGCGATTTTCTGGGAATTAAAGAAATTCGAAATGGATTAAAACCCAGCGGCCAATCAAAACGCGGCCACACCGGGGCCACACGGACGCGACCACACCGGATCCGGGGGCGCGTCGGGCACGGCTCGCCGGCGCGCGCGGCGCGCGCGCGGGCGGCGAAGTCGCCGTTCCGGCGGCTGGAGTGGGAGAGGAGGCAAACAGGTGGGGGCTTCATGCTCACCAGGCTGGCGTGGGACTCGGCGGAGGGGATGGCGAGGACGAGGAGGTTCGGAGGGCGGTCGGCGACGGGAAGGCGGCTCGGCGGCGGTTCGAGCAGCGGCGTTCCGGTCGACGGCGAAGGAGTCCGGCCGAGGTGGCGCGAGCACGAGGTCCAGCGGGTCGGCGCACTCCCCACCGGTGTAGATCTTGACGTCTAGGAGGCCAGGAGGACGGAGCTCGCCGTGGAGGCGACGACGGCGAGGAGCGACGGCGGGGGAAAAAGTCACGTCACGACGAGCGGGGGGCTGCGGAAACGGAGGGGAACCAGGTTAAAGATGTGCGCAACCGAGTGGACTACCTTCACACGCGAGCAATTGAAGGATCACTCACCGGCGAGGCAGAAATCGATGGCGGCGCGCGAGGTTGTCCGGATGGCCGGAGTTGGAGACGACACCCGATTCACGCGTTCACGGCAAGGAGAAGAGGGCGGAGCCATGGTGGAGTTGGAGAAGAGGGGCGAAGCCTTGGGTGGGGGTGGCTCGGCCGGGGACAGCTTGACCGCGGCTGCGCGCTCGAGCTATGCTCGGCAATGGCGGCGTGTGTGGCTGGCTAGGGTTTGGGCGACGGGGAGCGATGGAATGAGAGCGAGAGGGAGCTGGGAGGGAGCGGGGTCGCCCTTGACGCCGTCCCGCGGCGGAAGGCGGGCCGGCACGGGGCGGGCCGTGCGGCGGCGAGCGGGCGTGCGGTCGCGGCCGCGCGTGGGTTCGCGCGCGAGTGAGATGTGAGAGGCTGACATGCGGGCCCGTCAGCATCTTCCGATTTTTCAGAATTATTCAAAATCAGAAAGTTTCCCAATCTTTGGCACACAAAATGGAGTACAAACGAGCTCCAAAACTTATGAAACCGGTCCCAAACGAAAGATGAGAAGATGTAGAATCTCGTGACATAACATGCACATCAAAATTCTCAAAGGAATTAAAATGGCAGCTGGTCAAAGTTGGGTACTTTTTCATCTTGGGGATTTATTTGTGCATTCAAATGAATTTCTAAAATAACCAAAAATTCTCCAAAATTCTATTTTGAGATGAGCTATCCAGAGGTATTTTTGGTCATGGTAGGTTGTTATTGAAACCTTTGAGTTCCTTCACAAGGATCAAATTTGACCCAAATTTTGATGAAACTTGAATTTCATGCTGCCAGGTTTGTCGAATTAAAAGGGAACCTTCCAGACATCCGAAAATTATGAGAAATTCAGGGAACATAGGATAAATATCCAGCTCCAACTTCTCTTTTGGGTCTAGGTAGGTTTGAGCAATAGAATCTGAATTAAAATTCGAGTAACAGCAGGATTTGCATGAACTTCTCTGAATTTTTTAGAGACACTTCCGAATTTGAAATATTATGGAAAAAAAAACTCCCAAAATTCCCAACTCGGATGCTCTTGCTGCAAAAATTATTAGTAGGACAAGTTGATATTGAAATTTTTAACTTGCTTCACAAGCATTGGTTTGAAAATATTTGAATTTTGAAATTTTGAATTTGACTCGATTTGCTTTTTGGTTCTGTTCACTTGTGCAAAGATGAAGCCATGTGATCTTCAGTGACACGGGGTGTCACAGCCCTCCCCCTTAAAAGAATCTCGTCCCGAGATTTAACATGATGCTCCGAGACCAAGCTAACTAAGGATCTGCCGAAACAACTGCGCGACTCTCATGCGTCTCCAGCAGGCTGGAACCGGTAACGCGTCGCGTTGTCCACGTCGCATCCGGCGCGCCTCAGTCGAGCATGTAACGCGGGCTAGTCGTCCGGCGTCACAAAGACAACCAAGGGCGCCTCCTGCACGCGGGCGATGATCTCTCTGCGGCACCCGCACGGCGGGAAGCGGTGTCCAAGAGCTCAGGGGGTAACAGCTCAGTGCTCATCTCTGACACGGCCTCCTCCTCCTCCTGCGGCACCACCACTGCAGCTGCAGCAACCTCAAGCTGCGCCACGTGAGTCAGCGTAGCTGCCAGCTCTTCTTGCAAGTCCCAAATCTGGGCGTCACGCGCGTCGAGCTGGACGACAACCTGGTCACGCAGGGCGGTGGTCAAAGTCACAGTATGCTCCAACTGAGAAATCCTGGTGTCTCGAGCGTCCAACACCTCTGTTAAAGTCTCCACACGGCCCAGAGTCCTCCCTCCTGCGCGCTCGGCAGTCTGAAGGACCCTGTACAACTCTGACAGGTGTCGAGCCATAGAAGCTAGCTGTGTCGGAGCGAGGGGTAGTGTGCCACGGTCAGCTAACCGCAGACGCCTCCGGTACTGCGGGTGGCCAGTGGTGCTGACAGGAAACAAGCTCAGCAACGTGCCATCGAGGTCCCCGATGCGCATCTCGCAGAACCTCACCATCGCCTGGAGAGCAAGCCGGTTCAGGGTGTCGTCAAAGTCTTGACGCCAACCCTGAAGCTCCCAGTGCGTCCAAGCGGGCCTCTCGGGGTGCGCGGGAATATCCACCCACATCGAGCATCGAGAAAGCCCGTACTGCTGGCTGACACGTCCACGTACTGCGGAGGGTGGGTGTAGCCAAGAAGCTGCAACGCTGCCCAAAGCAGCGAGGGAAAGCCTGGGTGGTAAAGGCCATCCGTGTGCAGCGCACCGTCCTCCCCGAGCTAGGCGAACGGAAAGTCGTCCAGATCGGCCATCTGCGTTACAAACCCTTTGTTTAAAGATTACCCATGTTAGCAAAAGAACACATAACATGGCACGGAAATGCAGGTTATCGTAGCGAGATGCTACAACACCCACTCGAGCGAAGACAGCGGAACGGCGGACTTTAGAACAGCAGATTGAATTCTGCCCCGACTGCAAGCAGCAGTCGCAAAAAACGAGTTTTGGCACTTCTGGAGGCGCCAAATGAGAAAAGTCAGAAAGTGAAAGTTGTAGAAAACTTCACAAGCTTCCAATGAGTGGTCAAACACGCGAAACGGACGAACGGAACAGCAGATATGAATTTTTGAAGTTGACTGACAGAACCAGAAATTCTTCTCGGGACAGATTTGAGTACTGGGTCAAACGACAGATTGGGGCTGAAAAAGGCATGATTCGTATTGGCAACCTGAGGAGAACTTGTAGTTCGTGTTTTAAGCTTTTCAACAAGTCCGAGTTTGCAATTTTTGGCTCAGCGGTTTAAGAGAAATGGATTTTGGAAGTTGTTTTAGTCAGTCAGTCCAAAAATTTCTGTGAGCTGAAATTTGTTGACGTCTTTTAAATGCAATGCATGCATGCTCGACCTATTCGCCCTCACAAAATAAAGAGTTTGCCTAATAACATAGGCCGTAGACAACGGTGGCAACTAATTCGCACTCAACAAACGTTTCTACACGGTTTAACGCGGGTTAGTGTACCTGCAGAGAAAAACACACAACGTCACCTCAAACAACCTACTCAGGTGACGTATCTGTACGGAAAGTAAATGCATGGCTCCCATCATCCTCATGAATGCGATGGTCCATGTACCAGAAATCACCTCATGAACTCGATGGTTCATGTACCAGAAATATGCTTAGCGAAATATTTTGACAGAACTTATTTGTGACATCCCAGATGTCTCGTTCATTTCTCTACAGTGCTTAGTCATCATGTAAAGTTGATTAGGTGCAAATTTCAATTAGTCACATAAAATGAAGGATCAAAAATTTGAATAGAATCCGAATTAAGTTAAATTCTAAAAAGGAAGTTAAAAGAAATGAACAGAATTATGTGTAACCAAGAATTCATGTGAAAGCTATAAGTGAAATAAAAATCTAGCCAAAAGATTAAAATCATTATTCATTAGGAAGTGCTCCAAATAAGTAAAGGAAGTTTAAATTTTAAACAACGTGTTTGAATTTCAAATCCAAATTTTGAAAGTTTTCATCAAATTGAGCTGCCACCTGTCTTGTATACATATCCAGGAGTCTTCAATAAAAATCTGGAGAATATTAACCTTTGTTTAACCCTTCAAATGGAATTTATATGAGAAGAGAAAAATTCAAACGAAAAAGAAAAAACCTGGCGGGTCCCACCACCCAGTCTCAATCTGTTTTTCTCTCTCGCTCTCGATTCTTCACCGCCGACCGCCACCTCCCTGCTTCCACCGCCCTAGCTCAGTTTCCCACCGCTTCAGCTCGATTGGAGGAGGCGAAGTCGACCACTGCTTCTCTTCTCCCGCTCCTCATCTCTCGCGCTTTGCTCTCTCTCGCTATCTCGCCCTCACGCGCGACCTAACCGCCGGCGAAGCAAACCACCGCGCCGCCGCTACACAGCGTCTTCGCGCGAGCTTGACCTCGCGAAAGGACCGCCGTGCGACGCTGGTCATGTAGCAAAAAGAAGTTCACGTCGCCGTGCACCGTAGCCGCCGGAATCCGATCATCTTCCTCAGAGCCGTCCACCGTCCGCCGTCGATCCATCGCCGGAATTCGTCAAACACGGTGAGCCATCGATCGATTCCTCGTGTAGGCTACCTCATCTTGTCATTGCGCACCTCTGGGATGTGATCTCGTCCACGATTATGCAGTTTGTGGTCGCCGTAGCCTCGCCGCCATCCGCCGCCGAGCCGCCGCACTGGAGCTCCGCCCTTCACGGTGCTAGCACGCTCCGGTGAGCCTCTCCTCTCATCTCCTTGAGCCGCGTGTAGCCTAGGGTTCGCTGAAGGTCCACGTCATGATCTCTTCCAGCTTCATCGCCGCCGTTTAGTCGGAACAAAGCCGCGCCACGCCGTCGCCGCCGTGCGCGCCGCGCCTGAACCAGAGCGCGCTAGGGTTATATAGTTCAGTGGCAATTCCGTAAATAACAGTGAACTTTGATTAAACTTCAAAAATTGATATAAATAGATTCTGAAGTCCAAAAATGCAAACTAAATTTTGTTGGATTCCTCTTGAAGGGATCTATCCATAGAGCACCAAAGTGATCATTGTTCATGTATGTTCTGTCCTGAAAAATTGTTAGAAGTTAAACCCTAGTTAACCTTGTTAAATTAATAATAAATGATTTACTTATCCAAAAATTGCAAACTAGGGCTTGTTGGAATCCTTGTGACATGCCTTTCACAGTGGTCTATAATGTTCATCTTGTTTCTGTAAAGAGAACTAATTATGATTTTCTCTTTGATAAACTTGTCATCTTCATAATAAATAATCTAGGCATGATAAAAATATGAACTTAAGCTTGTTAGGACAACCTTGATGCACTCTGTTCAGTAGTATAGAGCACATCCCCTGTTTCTGCATAGGGAAACCTGTAGGAATTTTGTAAGCTATACATTAAATAATTCATAGTAAATTGAATGTAATTTAGAAAAATGTGAACTTAACCTTGATTTTCTCCTTTTGAGATGCCCTGTTCATAGAGATGAACCATGATAGTTGTTTCTGTAAGAAACTTTAGTTATAAATCTTTCTTTGATAAACTTGTCATCTTCTTTATACATTAATTTAGTCATAACTTGCCTTAAGCTTGTGCATACATGTGTATAGCTTAGGTGATCACCTTTCACCATAATTTTGGGTTATCAGAACTGTTCATCCAATTTTATAGGATTTATTCCTTGTTGTAGTTAGGTTTTGCCACTTAAAATAATTCTTTTAAGCATAAAATAGGTAAAATAAAGTGTTGATCTGTTCAAGCATGTTAGTAATGCTAGTAAGTCATTCCTGTCCAGAAATGCATTAAAACGATTTATCATGATTTCTTTAAGTTCTTTTAAGGATAATATAGCAAGATAAGATAATAATGCTTCATGGGAGTCAATGAAGGAAATACTTCAGACGAAAGTAATAAACAATTCTAACATAATTTCAGAACTGAACCTCACCCTTCAAATCTGAAACTAAGTCACTCTCATTGCATCACATATTGGTTTATATTCTTTTGCATTTTCATCCAATTGACATATATCATATTCTAGGAAACGACCAAGAGGAGGATATTCAACAGGATCATTCCTCTCAGGATCCAGAAGTTGAAGTTACTAACTTTGTTTGTGTACCTCAAGGCAAGCCCCGGTTCATTTTAACCCTTTACAAATTTTTCCTTTCTAAAGATCATAATGTAGAAATAGGATGATTGTGCACTTAGGTTATTGGAGTTGATGTGAAACCCACCTGCATGATATCCAAATGTCCTATGTTGCTATGTGTCTATCCTAGTATTCGGTAGAAGTCTGCTATGCTTAGTTAAAGTATTTCGTATATATATCAAGTATTACTCCTGAGATCAAGAATTGAATCACTAAAGAGAAGATAAAGAATGAGTTTATGTTATTTGTTGAGACCGGGCAGGGGCATTATATGTGTAGGTTTGTAGCAACACAGGGAGGTGTTTGACTACTGTAGCCCTGCCTAGTCGATTAAGGACCGATTCGTTGTTGGCCCCTTGATCAAGTATTGAACAGTACCGAGTGCATACTAGTGCTAATGGGAGCTAGTAAACCTAAGTAGCATGTATGGTGGCATCGTTGGTTGGTACCCAGTTCACTGGTTGAAAGACACGCTGGGCGTAGTTGGGCAGGTCTTGGCTACGACGGTGGTGGGACGGCTGCCCAATTCTTTGTACTGGACCCTTCCTTGGTGTTTACTGTCTTGTGAAGGTTGCCGTATATGACCATCTTGAGTGGTGCGTATACGTCGTGTATCTCGGGTTTTCGCCAGCTGGTGTAAATCGATTATAATCGCTGTCACTCGCAGAAATGAGTACCGCTTGAGCTTGCCGCCTTCACGTAGCACACATGGTACTTGCTTATGATGATGATATATGCTATCTAGTTGGATTATTGATGTTGATATCCTATGCTTATATTCAGATATGTTTATATTTCTATGCTTGTTTTAGTTTCCATAACCATTATACTATTGTTTAAGAAGATAAAACTTAAGCTAAAATATTATAGAAATGATTTAGATGCTTAGTGCGAGTCTTTTTAAATTCAGCCATCCTATTGTGAGCCTTTGCATGTCTAGGAGTCAATTTGACGGGTAAGACTTGCTGAGTAATTAGTACTCAGGCTTTGTGCCTTCGTTGTTTTCAGGTATTAATTGGAGTCTGATCAGCCGCTGCAGTGATGGGTGTTGCTAGTGTGATTATCTGATCGGCATCAGATTGTCACTCATGCTGTATCGATGAGAGTAGTGTAATTCTCGTGTATCTTCCGCTTTCAAACTTATCGTTTATCCCTTCCGCTACACTCTGAACTTATATTGTAATAATAATGAACTTGTTAATTAAGTCGAAAGTGTTGTATTATCTCGTGTCTGCTTAAACAGCACCGTGGGACAAAGATCCTGTGGATCGGACTGTCACAGCTGGTATCAGAGCTGGTCCAAGATAATACAAACACTTAAACGCCGTATTTTGAAAACTACGTTATACGGTGAGGATACGTTAGTATTGCCCACATAAGGATGTTAGTGTTCAGGTGGCAATAAGGGTTGTTTGTTACTTTTCTGTAACGACGCACCGACGCTCAGGTAAGAAGGTAAGGATCATGCATGGCTCAGTGATATTTCTGGTACATGAACCATCGAGTTCATGAGGTGATTTCTGGTACATGGACCATCGCGTTCATGAGGATGATTGGAGCCGTGCGTTTACTTTATGTACAGATACGTCACCTGAGTAGGTTGTGTGAGGTGACGTTGTGTGTTTTTCTGCAGGTACACTAACCAAGTTAGAAGTCACACCGTTTGCTAGACTAACACGATTGAGAGACGAGTATGCCACCGAAATACGTGCCAAGATAATGGTATTATTTTTCTTTTGGTGAGGAACGAAATTAGGTTAAATAAAAATGTTGCATCATGGCATTCTTAAGTTTCTGAACTAAAATGTTTCCTTACCTTGATTACTCATCTCTGAATCTAATTTGACAAATTTAAAGTTAAAATTTCGAAATTTAAAAGGGTTTAAATTGCCTCCACTAAAATCTGTCCTGAATCTGTTCAACAACTTTGACAAGGCATATCTCCTGAGTCCCATAACCTTTTGAGGTCATTGAACACTCTCTGGAAAGTCTTTGAAGTCTACTACGAGTTTATACTCAAATCTTTTCCAAATTTCGCCCTGGAAATCTGCCTAAACATCCAATCTTTGAGTCGCTGTCAATTCTGTCTAGAACCGAAATTCTTCGCGTCGACTGTCAGCTTTCGCAGACCATAACTACTGACCTTTTTGTCCTATGGAGTCATATGAATACTCGTTGGAAAGCTATGAGAGTTATTTACAACCTTCTATTTCATCACATTTCCTAATTCTGCACTCAAAATTCCCAGTTTTGCTTTGCGTGATGACTGCCAGTTATGGCAGATTTTGTCCGGTTGCTAAACTCGATGATTTTCATCGCATGGTGCAACTAAATTTCTGTGGCCTACTTGCTCCATGATCTGGCTGCATACGTTGAATTATTTGACATATTTCACTACTGAGCAGAAAGGTTGACCATGTTCTAGTTTCTTGAGCATGGAATATTTTGCTCTACCTTGCGATCTAAATTGTATCCTTGATCTATATACTATATCATCATATTCTTGCTCCAAGTAAAAATAAATAAATAAATAATGGCATGAAGCATTGGGGGAAAATAACATGACTCATTCATGAGTATTCTTGCAGAAATGTGCATTGCACCATTGAATAATGCATTGCACCGTCATTTGCTTCATAACATAAACATTTTGCATGTGCACCATGAGGGACTCATCATGTTATCTGCATCATGACACACGCACCATTGCACATATATATACCGGTATATGCATCATCCATATGCAACATGACATAATGCATCATTCTGCAACATTACTTGCATTCCATGCCATATGCATCATTACGCACCATCCGTGGCATGGCATTATGCAACCGCATCATTACATATGCACCATCACACGCGTGCATTGCACCATGAGAACATACATTGCACCATGATTTCATCATGGCATCAACTCACTCATCGAGATGCATATCATGATAGGAGTAGGCATCATACTACCCTAAGGTAAAAATGATGCATTAATAAACTAAAGACGTTGAGCAAGAATGAGGTGTTTGATTATCCGTATCGTGGGAACAAACTTCTAGTTACTCATCGATCACCATTGCCTTTGAGAACCAATCAATGAACCCAAGACCCTGTTCGCTATTTTGTTTATGTGCTCAATTTAGACCTCCTTGAGCTATGGTCCTTTCATGGTCAATTGCTTGTGAGTTGATTTCCATCTTGTTTATCCGATCTGTATAGAAATATTTCCTTTGGCATCTACTTGCTTCTTTACCAGATTGGAATTCACTCAATATCTTTGCTGCTCCAAACTCTCCACCTTTCTTGTTGTGTCGATTGATACATTGTCCTCTTACCTTGTATCTTTAATTGTCAGATTGTTCCTAATCTGAACATTTTTGGATAACCTCACTCCTTGCTGACCGAACCACATGATCAGCTCCATTAAAATACATGGGCACTTCCATTGCCTTGATTCAACATGTATTGAACCAATCAGTCAACCAGTCCCAGTCCAAATGCATATGACGCACTAGTGTAGAATATATAATCTGACACCTTGCCCAGCGCTACAAAATATTTTCCTCTCCAATTAGAGTTTGGAATCTCCAGTATGCATTGCACCGATCTGAAATAAATCTCTTTTAGCTTTATTCCTTGTTTCTAGTCTGCATCAGCTCCCATAATCTCTTTTGCATATTGCAATATCAAAAGCTATAATTTGTCTGTCCTCCACCTTGTTGTCCTTCACATGAGAAGAAATTGTACCGAGCTGGATACTAGACTTTTCAAGGAAGTACCAGCAGCAATAGTTCAATTCATAGTAAAAACTGCTAAAAATATTCAAACATGACAGGCTGAACATTGACTATCCTTGACATTATATATCCCACTTGTCCCAGTCAAAACACTTCAATCATTCTTGGACTTTTGAGTTGCTACCTTCTATAGAACCAGAGTCAGATCAATATTCTTTTGCTCTTCTCTTAAGAACCCTTATTGATTTATCCGATGTCGGCACTCTTTAAATGTACATGCTCATCTTTACTAGAGAATCCACATATTCAGTAGTATGACAAGTGACCCTCCTTTGAGTTACTGTTACCCACTGACTAACACATAAATTTCCATCTTTCACTCGACCATCACCTTCTGTACATCACTCCATGAGAGTATATCATCTCATGATGTATTCTATTTCTGGTGAGTCTTTGGAACCCTCCTCCTTAAATATGATCATCTGTATCAAATCAAAGGGGTAACCAGAGTAGTTCTCATATTTTTCACACTGTCCCAAATCCTGGCAATCTTGCTTCATCTCTTGACTTCCTACAAGCTTACTTATATTTTTTTTCAAATATTCTTTGTTAATGCATTGCCACCTCTCCAGAAATATTCCAGTCTCGTCATGAATTTTCTCACCATCCTGACAGTATCAAACTCAAGGTGTTGTCAGTGATCATGAAAACTCATCAGCTCATTGTACTCATAATTTCTAGTATGTTCTTCTCCTGAACTCCCTACTTTGGTTTAAGAGATATTGTCGAAGTATCCTTTTCTTCAAGGTATCTTTCTATTCCTGAATTTCACGCAGACATCACTTTAGTTCCGCTTCCATAATCTTGAAACAAGAAGCCCTCACAATCTCTTTATCAGGTATATATTCAGACCCTTGATCTACAGGACATATTAAGTAACTTCACATCAATTTCTTAATGGGGTTGTCAAGAATATCCATCTTTGTAAACCTATCCCCACTCGTTTCGTAATCTCGGGACGAGATTTCTTTAAGGGGGAGGATTGTGACATCCCAGATGTCTCGTTCATTTCTCTACAGTGCTTAGTCATCATGTAAAGTTGATTAGGTGCAAATTTCAATTAAGTCACATAAAATGAAGATCAAAATTTGAATAGAATCCGAATTTAAGTTAAATTCTAAAAAGGAAGTTAAAAAAATGAACAGAATTATGTGTAACCAGAATTCATGTGAAAGCTATAGTGAAATAAAAATCTAGCCAAAAGATTAAAATCATTATTCATTAGGAAGTGCTCCAAATAAGTAAAGAAGTTTAAATTTTAAACAACGTGTTTGAATTTCAATCCCAAATTTTTGAAAGTTTTCATCAAATTGAGCTGCCACCTGTCTTGTATACATATCCAGGAGTCTTCAATAAAAATCTGGAGAATATTAACCTTTGTTTAACCCTTCAAATGGAATTTATATGAGAAGAGAAAAATTCAAACGAAAAAGAAAAACCTGGCGGGTCCCACCACCCAGTCTCAATCTGTTTTTCTCTCTCGCTCTCGATCTTCACCGCCCTTCACCGCCGACCGCCACCTCCTGCTTCCACCGCCCTAGCTCAGTTTCCCCCGCTTCAGCTCGATTGGAGGAGGCGAAGTCGACCACTGCTTCTCTTCTCCCGCTCCTCACTCGCTCTCGCAGCGCTTGCTCTCTCTCGCTATCTCGCCCTCACGCGCGACCTAACCCGCCGGCGAAGCAAACCACCCGCGCCGCCGCTACACAGCGTCTTCGCGCGAGCTTGACCTCGCGAAAGGACCGCCGTGCGACGCTGGTCATGTAGCAAAAAGAAGTTCACGTCGCCGTGCACCGTAGCCGCCGGAATCCGATCATCTTCCTCAGAGCCGTCCACCGTCCGCCGTCGATCCATCGCCGGAATTCGTCAAACACGGTGAGCCATCGATCGATTCCTCGTGTAGGCTACCTCATCTTGTCATTGCGCACCTCTGGGATGTGATCTCGTCCACGATTATGCAGTTTGTTGGTCGCCGTAGCCTCGCCGCCATCCGCCGCCGAGCCGCCGCACTGGAGCTCCGCCCTTCACGGTGCTAGCACACGCTCCGGTGAGCCTCTCCTCTCATCTCCTTGAGCCGCGTGTAGCCTAGGGTTCGCTGAAGGTCCACGTCATGATCTCTTCCCAGCTTCATGCCGCCGTTTAGTCGGAACAGCCGCGCCACGCCGTCGCCGCCGTGCGCGCCGCGCCTGAACCAGAGCGCGCTAGGGTTATATAGTTCAGTGGCAATTCCGTAAATAACAGTGAACTTTGATTAAACTTCAAAATTGATATAAATAGATTCTGAAGTCCAAAAATGCAAACTAAATTTTGTTGGATTCCTCTGAAGGGATCTATCCATAGAGCACCAAAGTGATCATTGTTCATGTATGTTCTGTCCTGAAAAATTGTTAGAAGTTAAACCCTAGTTAACCTTGTTAAATTAATAATAATGATTTACTTATCCAAAAATTTGCAAAACTAGGGCTTGTTGGAATCCTTGTGACATGCCTTTCACAGTGGTCTATAATGTTCATCTTGTTTCTGTAAAGAGAACTAATTATGATTTCTCTTGATAAACTTGTCATCTTCATAATAAATATCTAGGCATGATAAAAATATGAACTTAAGCTTGTTAGGACAACCTTGATGCACTCTGTTCAGTAGTATAGAGCACATCCCCTGTTTCTGCATAGGGAACCTGTAGGAATTTTGTAAGCTATACATTAAATAATTCATAGTAAATTGAATGTATTTAGAAAAATGTGAACTTAACCTTGATTTTCTCCTTTTGAGATGCCCTGTTCATAGAGATGAACCATGATAGTTGTTTCTGTAAGAAACTTTAGTTATAAATCTTTCTTTGATAAACTTGTCATCTTCTTTATACATTAATTAGTCATTAACTTGCCTTAAGCTTGTGCATACATGTGTATAGCTTAGGTGATCACCTTTCACCATAATTTTGGGTTAGATCAGAACTGTTCATCCAAATTTTATAGGATTTATTCCTTGTTGTAGTTAGGTTTTGCCACTTAAAATAATTCTTTTAAGCATAAAATAGGTAAAATAAAGTGTTGATCTGTTCAAGCATGTTAGTAATGCTAGTAAGTCATTCCTGTCCAGAATGCATTAAAACGATTTATCATGATTTCTTTAAGTTCTTTTAAGGATATATAGCAAGATAAGATAATAATGCTTCATGGGAGTCAATGAAGGAAATACTTCAGACGAAAGTATAAACAAATTCTAACATAATTTCAGAACTGAACCTCACCCTTCAAATCTGAAACTAAGTCACTCTCATTGCATCACATATTGGTTTATATTCTCTTTGCATTTTCATCCAATTGACATATATCATATTCTAGGAAACGACCAGAGGAGGATATTCAACAGGATCATTCCTCTCAGGATCCAGAAGTTGAAGTTACTAACTTTGTTTGTGTACCTCAAGGCAAGCCCCGGTTCATTTTAACCCTTTACAAATTTTTCCTTCTAAAGATCATAATGTAGAAAGTATAGGATGATTGTGCACTTAGGTTATTGGAGTTGATGTGAAACCCACCTGCATGATATCCAAATGTCCTATGTTGCTATGTGTCTATCCTAGTAATTGGTAGAATGTCTGCTATGCTTAGTTAAAGTATTTCGTATATATATCAAGTATTACTCCTGAGATTAAGATTGAATCACTAAAGAGAAGATAAAGAATGAGTTATGTTATTTGTTGAGACCGGGCAGGGGCATTATATGTGTAGGTTTGTAGCAACACAGGGAGGTGTTGACTACTGTAGCCCTGCCTAGTCGATTAAGGACCGATTCGTTGTTGGCCCCTTGATCAAGTATTGAACAGTACCGAGTGCATACTAGTGCTAATGGGAGCTAGTAAACCTAAGTAGCATGTATGGTGGCATCGTTGGTTGGTACCCAGTTCACTGGTTGAAAGACACGCTGGGCATAGTTGGGCAGGTTTTGGCCACGACGGTGGTAGGACGGCTGCCCAACTCTTTGCACTGGACCCTGCCTTGGTGTTTACTGTCTTGTGAAAGGTTGCCGTATATGACCATCTCGAGTGGTGCGTATACGTCGTGTATCTCGGGTTTTCGCCAGCTGGTGTAAATCGATTGCAATCGCTGTCCTCGTCCCTCGCAGTAATGAGTACCCGCTTGTGATTTGCGCCTTCACGTAGCACACATGGTACTTGCTTATATGATGATGTATGTTGATGATATATGCTATCTAGTTGGATTATTGATGTTGATATCCTTATGCTTATTATTCAGATATGTTTATATTTTTATGTTTGTTTAGTTCCTATAATCATTAGTGCTAGTGTCTAAGAAGATAAAACTTAAGCTAAAATGTTGTTAGAAATGAGTATAATGCTTAGTGCGAGTCTTTTAAATTCAGCCATCCTATGGTAAGTCTTGCATGTCTAGGAGTCAATTTGACGGGTAAGACTTGCTGAGTAATTAGTACTCAGGCTTTGTGCCTTCGTTGTTTTCAGGTATTAATTGGAGTTTGATCAGCCGCTGCAGTGATGGGTGTTGCTAGTGTGATTATCTGATCGGGCATCAGATTGTCACTCATGCTGTATCGATGAGAGTAGTGTAATTCTCGTGTATCTTCCGCTTTCAACTTATCGTTTATCGCTTCCGCTACACTCTGAACTTATATTGTAATAATAATGAACTTTTAATTAAGTCGAAAGTGTTGTATTATCTCGTGTCTGCTTAAACAGCACCGGGACAAAGATCCTGTGGATCGGACTGTCACATTATTGTCCATACTTCTGCAGAGGCACGATTGTTTCCCCATCCTCAGATACTCGTTCGAGAGGCTCTGACAGAAAAGTCACATCAATGAGAACAAGACATTTATCAGAGAATATCAACGAAGATCGATAAGCTTTCAGATGGCTTAGACGGGCACCCGCGCTTAAGCAAATAATGAAGGTTCAGATGATACAAGAAAATAACAAGCAAGCAAATAATATAACAAGCAAGCATTTGTTTGGTTCCACATACTGAAAGGAATAGGAAGCGATGATTGTATAGCCTAAGAGGGCGATGGGTGAATTAGGAAACTTAAGAGGCTTACATCTTGTTTAGTTTGCGGATTCTATTGATCTAGCATGAGCTGGTTCCGCGTGAGGTCGTCTAGTGTTTTCTCCTAGAACCAAGGTGGCTCACTCCTAGAACCGGCATCAACATCTGTCTCTATCTCTCTCTCCCTCCCTCTGTCTCGACCTATTCTAAAACTAGACAATCTTTTAAACTTGAGGTAATATAAAAGCTTTTGAATAATCTATTTAGTACTTTGATGATTCGGATGTGATCTTGATGTCTTTTGTTCCTCGATAGACTCCTGCACTGCTGCACACATACTTCATATACTACACTTACATTGTACTCCCTCTGTCCCAAATTATTAGTCTTTCTAGCTTTTCTAGATTTATAGGCTTTACTATGCACTTAGATATATATTATGTCTAGGTGCATAACAAAGTCTAAGAATCTAGGAAAGCCAGAAAGACTAATAATTTGGGACAGAGGGAGTAGTGCCCAGCTTTCTTTCTTTTCAAAAAGAGAGCTTTATTAATTAAGGGAGTTCATAGTACACAAAAGAAAATGATACACTTCGGAACATCCGCAAAGGACACCCGACACTCACACGTGCGGATGGCTAGGTGGGCTAGCTCATGCACAGCCTTATTTTGCTCTCTCCTAATCTTACTAAAGCTCACACTAAACAGCTGATTCATAGTTTTTAGGGTGTCACAAATAATAGGTGCATTTGGTAGAGCTCCATCCGATTCTGATCTCTATGGGCGCTGATTCTCTGGGAGACGTGATTATGTGATAAAAAAATATTTTTTTATTCTCTAGCATAAACTCATGATCAGGATGAAGAATCGTTTCACAGAATCAGAATAAGCTACTTTTTTCAGCTCCCAGCCTCCTAGTTCATTTCAGATAATCACTTCACATAATCAGCAGAGAATCATTCTCTTTTAGGCAGAGTTTTTGCTGGATTCAACAAAGAATCAGCTCTGAAAGCTCTGTTGGACACTGTGGCGGAGCCAGGGCCCGTGCTGCCCATGCTTCAGCCCTGGTCCATGAGCTGAAAACAGTGGAGATTCACTAAAGATTGTCCACATATCAAAGGTTAGATAGACTTGATCTTTAATTAGTATTGGATTAGCCCGGGACCTAGTCTATTTCTGGCTCCCCCCCTGGTTGGACACACCCTAATATGGTTTTCCTCAAATTGATCAAATGAGGTAGTGCATCTCAGTTTGTCGGCTTCACCAAGAGTTATTCCAAAAAATCCTCAGTACGGCATGTTGACTAACTTTTTTTCAGGTCAGACGCTGCCGTCGGTGCAACCGTCAAAGCCGAACACGGGAGGAGCAGTCAGATCGGCCAGATGGTGGTCATACTCGAGCCGCTAGCTATTGTGCCTAGTTCAGCTGCTCCTAGCCGTAGTAATGAGCTTGGAAACTTTGTACCTCCAGTCAGCACGACAACATACACATCATCACCATTCCTCATACTAATATGTGGTCTAATGGCCTACGTAATAATGTTTATGATGCTCTTTATCGTACTCAAACTGGTAACAGACGACTTGACTTTCCCTGACTACATGCCATAGTTTTTGGAACTTTTCCTGAAAAAAGTAGACGCCACAGAAAACCCTGTTTGGCGGTAGTGAACGAATATCCTCCAATGAACTGAAAAGTTTACCGATCACTTCGCAAAAGTCAATCAACGACTAAGATAAACAGGGGAGTACATGCCTTAAAAAGTCTTTTAGAAAGCAACAACTATGGATCCTGAAAGTTTCAAAAAGAGGAAGTATGGATCCCCATCTGTTCTGATGATTTTTGTCCAGCAAGCTTTGGGGCTGCAAATTGGTCGAGTTCCACGATTGATATCCCTTTGCTAGATGGGATTATGAGCCTGCACAATTATATTTTAAGACATTAGAGAAAGAGCTATTCATGAAGGTAACAGAAAGGCAGAAGACAGATATTGTGACAAACAATTGAGTTGAGCATTAACTGTAGTTATAGACCACTTAACAATTGAGTCCTGCGTTAAGTCTGTAACCATAAATGAGGACAGTTGAATGATTTTTTTAGGCTATATATAGTTAAGTACAGAATTATCTCAACTTTATAGTTTATTTAATTTACTTGTGTATCTATTATATTTTTTTGCAGACAAGCCATACTTGATTACTGCTTAGTGATAAAAAGTAACGATCAACAAGAAAATAGTTAGTTACCTTGGAAAGTCAGTGCCAGTGAACATCGCGCCTTGAAGTGGAAGGTCCGTAAGTTCAGCAATTTTCTCAACCCTATACAATATGGAGACCACAATTAGGTACATCATGTAAGGGCTCTTACACTACTAGAGAAAAACTCATTCATACGGGTTCATCAGTGCCGGCTATAATAGAGCCATCATAGATAAGTCATCCATGCCAGCTTAAAAAATACCTGGCACAAATACTGTATTGGTTCTCAACAAAAGCGGGCACAAATGATGTATTACCCGGCTGCCATCTATACTCGAAAATGACTCATAGAGACAAACTTTAACTGTAGATTTCCACCAGATCTGTAACTTTATAGTTGAAATATTTTGATCATTTAAATCTCCAAATAATGTAATTTTAGTTGTGTCTGGAAATTTCATAGCTTTATGGACTCTGATAGAGATAATTTTAATATGAAAAAATTGTAGGTTTTGACCAGATCTACTACATTGTAGCTGAATTTTTTTACTTTTAAGTCCTTTAGATGACCATATAATGCAATTTCAACTTGTATTTGCACCCTTGTAATTGAATTTTAATTTGTATTCAGAAATTTGTTACTTTTGTATATAGACTCGAATGGAGATAAATTTATGCAAAAATTGTATAATTCAATGAGATCTATAACTTTGTAGTTTAAATTTGAGAACCTGGGATGGGTTCGAACGACCGGAGGGTCGCTCCCTGGTGTGATGAGTGATTGACAACGTGGTGTGACTGATGCTTTGCTTGAGTTGAGTATGCGCAGGTGTTGAGGGCGGCAAGGTTGGTGTCTGTGCAGGTGAAGGCCAGGCGCGAAAGGTCTGTTGCTGGGATGGCCACCGAGGAGGAGAAGGACAAGTAGGCTTGGTTCGAGGGACCGGATGCAAGGCGGGGCCTTGGGCGACTCACACGCTGAGGGCGGAAAGGGCAAGCAAGGCGGGTTTATTAGTAGAGCCAATGGAAAAACCAACAGGTGGATGGTTTACCAGTTTGGGCCTCAAAACTGGTGAAGTCCGGTGCTTGGGCTTGGAGGCCCGCGGACAAGTGTGCGGCGGCCGGTGGGAGTTCAAGTCGGTCGAGTGGGACTCTCGGTGCGGTTGGATGGCTCACGGACGGACCGTGCGTCATTTGGTGGGATCCAGTCGGGCGGAAGCTTCGTGAAGGGGGACGACACGTGGCGCCATCGCGGAGCGTGCGTCGAGGCGAAGCGAAGTCGAGAAGGCGGCGTGGGCGTCCGATGCATATTCCTAGACTTGGTCCAAACGCCCCTGCGTGGGCTTGTATTATAAGTGCTTCATGTAAGGGTATTCCGGTCATTTCCCGGATGCCTATATATATATATATATGTGTGAAGAGGCTTGTAGGCAGCCATCTCTTTGGATAGGATAGGAGGTGGGCATCTCATTTGTTTTGAGAGCCTTTGGGTGAGAGGTAGAGAGATGAGAGGAGTGGATCTTTGAGTTGATCCTTTTGCCATCCATAGCTTTGTTGTTGCTAGGAGTGGCTTGTAACCTGACATGGTGAAGTAATCTAAAGATCAAATTCGTGCTTCACTTGTTGTCTCCCGGTCAAATTTGAGTTTTTCATTTTTTTCGTAGGTATTTTTGGGGGATTTTCGATTCTTCGAGTTTGAGGGCGTTTCCCGTGGGATTTCTTTGAGGGGATCACTCATAGGTTCTTTGTGACCATTTACCCCGTGATCTTCCATCCTCAAACCCACGGATTTGGCTCGGATTTGAAGTTTTCCTCTCTACCCCGAGTTCTTGGTGTTCTTCCCTTTGTTCTTTGATTCCTCCCTCTCTACTTGATTTGGTGGGCTGATCTTATAGGTACTACTTCCTAGTGTAGTACTTCCCTCTCCCCCAAATCTCAGCTTGAATCGTTGGGTGAATCGGAAGATCGGATTTTGGGAGGTTGGAAAGCTCTTTCTTGAGTTCTTGACCTAGGTCATTAATTCCGTGGTGAATTCTTGATCTTGTTGAGGAGATCTTTTGGGAAAAGCTTCCTTAGGTTATTGAGAAGCTACAGCTCAAATTTCGTGATTTTTGGAGATCGTTTGATCGAGTTTTGGATTTTTCCATCTCCTTCACGAAGGCTGTTTTCTGGGTTTTCGGAGTTTCCGAGAAAGTTGGAGATTCCGGAAATTTTCCCGGAGTTTCCGGAAAAGTTGGAGATTCCGGAAATATTTCCAGAGTTTCCGTAAAAGTTGGAGAGTCCGGAAAGTTTCCCGGAGTTTCCGGTTTTTGGAGTTGGTCTTGGCTCGGACCTTTTCCTTTTGCTTCCGCTTTGTCTCAGAAGTGTTCTAGGCTTGTTCCTAGGGTCAGAGAGCACTCAGTTTTCTCATGATCTTAGCAAGTGCTAGGATTTGTGCTCGGGTGTGATTTGGGACATAGGCCCGTTCTCGTCGGAGAGAATTTTGTGCGGCTCCCATTCACCCCCATCTGGGTCGCCTTTTCGGTCCTACAAAATTTTTGATATAGGCAGGAGTAAATAAGGGAATTTCTAGTACCTAGCTCTAAGCACTCTAAGAGCCAATCCTTCTAAGGTCTTGTTTGGTTCTCATAAGTACTTGACTTATTAAGTCAGTTGTGTTTGGTTACCGTGACTCATAAGTCACTCGGGGTACAAGAGGAAAAAAGTGACTTATGCCACTTTAAGTAGGGGTGAAGCTACTTATGGACTTATAAGTCCTTTGCACTTTAAGTCAATAATGTTTAGTTCCCACAAGTGATTTATTTGCACTTTTTACACTTTAAGTTAGGAACTTATGAGAAATCAAACAGAGCCTAATAATCTATCTTTTAGCACATAGCTCATAACATAAATGACTCCACACATCCTACTCAAGTAATAACCTCGAAGTGCTTGCATATTGTTATCTCTTGAACAAGAGATACTTCAATTAAATTAGAGAGAATGATTCTATAAGCTAGCCATAAGCTAATCATTGGAGAAGCCTAAGCAGGCAGGCCACGCGGTGGAGTACTACTTACCTGTAGGTCCTTATATCCCACAAATAAATAACCTTGTCTCTCGTGATGGTAACCAGTATGGGAAGCTTGGGGTGGCAAGCGGCGTCAAAGAGACACTGGTTGCTCACGCCTAGTCGGTGAACAACTTCTAGTGTCTTCAAATCCAGTATCTAGTTCAAAGATGGAAAAGGAGCATTTGTTAGTCACTAAAAATGCACAACATTTGGGATCGATCGTGGATGTACCACTGCCCAGCTGCTGTCTTCTCGTCCAGTAGTAACCAGGAAGTTCCGATAAGTGTCGTCTGTGCAAAAGAAGCAAGCACCGATCGACCTCTCATGCAACGTGGCAATTGGATGCGTGATACAAGCATCCCAGACCTGCAAGAGATTAAATTAATGAATAATATGGTCAGATGTCGTACAATTCAATTAGTTGGAGCAACAGAGATGACCAACCTTTACATCCCCATCCATAGAAGCACTAGCAAAAATGCCGGTGTCCCTAGGGTTAAAAGTGAGATGGGACACCCCGCTGCTGTTCTCGTCGAATTCCGAGTGCATTTCCAGTCCTGCCCCCAGTACCAAAGCTTGGTCGACGTGCCGGCAGCCGAGGACGATGTCAGCAGGAACGAGTCCATTGGTTGAACAACCAACATGGATACAGCAGAGCCACCGTGAGCTTCGAATTGCACGACCTTGGCTTTGGTAGCGTAAGCGTAGACATGGACCCATCCGTCAGCATCCCCGACTACGATCCATTGCTCTTGAGCGATAAATTTGGCAGACGTAACAGAGACACGTGTGCCGTCTGCTTTGGTGACGTGGAGCACCATCACATGTTGCTGTCCGACAACGAGCGAGCATAAGCATGGACGTTGTGTGTCTATCTATCTGTATGTATGTATGTATGTATGTATGTATGTATGTGAGACAGAAAGATGCATGTATACACACCTGTGTCTCATAGTTCCAAATGGAAACACGCTCTCCTTCATGGGCTACTAAGATCCATGTCTCGGTTGGGTGCACATCGATGCCACTGGCGGCCCCAAATATGGATGTCGATATGAACTACACGGCCAAATAAATATGTAAAATTAACAAACCACGCTCCAGATGGATCGAGCAGTACATACAGTTACTGAAGCAATTACGGTGATAAGCACTATCTAGCAGCTAGGAACGAAGAAGCAACTCACCTTGGGGTCCGCCATGTGAGTCCCTGCCAGCGGCTGCGAGCTTGTTGCTGGGTCATAGGTGGCCACCGTCAAGGTCTCCCGGTGTACCCCGCTGCCCAACACCTCCATTCTCTCGACGACCTCGTCGCTGTGGATGTTGAGCATCTTGCAGACGTATAACCTCAACGAGTCGACGCGTTCCTTGGACCCAATTGTCACCATCTTCTCCTCGACTGTTTGCAAAGCTCCTTCCAGTTTCGCCAGCTGAAGTAGGTCTTCAACTTCTTGAGGCAGTCCGTCGAATCAACGGCGACCATCACCACGTCGACGATCCTCAGCAAGTACTTGTTCACGTGTGGCATGCTGTCGATGAACGACTTGAGCGTCTGGAGGCGCTCCTGGGACGCCATGACGGCCATCACCACCTCCAGCGTACCTTTCTTCGTTGCCGGTTTCTTCTTTCTGACGATGTCAGTTGGCAGCAGTTTGCGTTGCTTCTCCATGGTTATACCCACGGCCAGAGTGCTTCGTGGCCCTAGCATCCGGAAAACCGGGCCACGCAGAGGCTTGTGCTCCAGCACAAGTGGGAAACTAGCATGGTCGGTGGGTGTTATCCACGCACCAACGTAATGGTCAGTCCTGTTGATCAGGCTAACTGGGCATTCGATGGTCTTGTTTTGCTCCAAGGGGAACCGGAGCTCCAGCGGTTGGGCGTCCAGCAGATTGAGTGTCTCTGAGAGCCCGATGGAGTCTACCTGTACCGTGCATGCATGCAACATTTATAGTGAACCAAAGATCAAAGTCCAAATATGAGTGCAAGCTTATGGTCAGTGTCTACTGAGGGAGGAAGAAGCCAATGCAAGCAGATGATGTCCTTATCGTTGATGGGAAGAAAATATTTACTTGATGATGAATTAACATCACCTTTTGTTTTAAGCAATTTGCAAAATATATGTACTATAGATAGATAGATCTGCAACCAGTGTTCATTGCCATGAGCCCATGAATGAACTTACCTGTGTCGCCAAAGTACAGATGTCAGTTGTAATGAAACCAATTGTGCTCTCCATTTTTTTAAGCCTCTGAATTATCTGGCTTGTATCTGGCCTCTCGTTCGCGTCATAGTTAAGGCACTCTTTGCCTATTTCAGCGCATAACTTTACTTGTTTCAACCATGCTGTGTCTCCCAGAGATGATGTTTGGATCCTTGTCTTCCATTTTTCGAGCACCTAAAAAAATCAGTAGTCTTGAGCATGGGTTTGTCAGAGAAATGGAACACGCTACTGCTAGTTTGAAAAAGGATATTGATATTAGACTAACACAAGAAACTGTTTGAATATATAGGAAGGCATGCACATCCCCAAAAACATGACATGTGTCTGCAAATGCAATTGTGTGTCTATATTATTTCCCTGTTTTGTTCACAATGTTCAGCCAGATTCTTGGCGGAGAGACAAACTGTTTAATGTTTTGCATGCACCTCATGATAATGTATGGACCATCCTGGATGGTGGCGGGATTCAACCAATAATTTGCTCATACCATATGGTTTACTCATGGTACAATAATCAATTAAGCGGGATGACTTCATCCTTCATAAGTTGGTACGATTCACCCAACCAAACAAAAGAATAATTATTATTTTAAACCATTTCATACATGAATCAAATGATACAAGTAACCATACATACCATAGATCTACTCTGTAAACCATATTGTCACATTCAAGATAAATGAATATAAAATGTTATTTGTATTCATGTCAGTCTGATGATTTTTATTCAAATGAATAAGAGAAACCAAGAAAAATAAAATCTAAAAACAGCCTCACTCATCGATAAAAGGAGAAAGGTGTGCAGTATTTACTCCTGTCCATCAACTTAAGGTTGACATAATTTTGTTAATAAGATAATGTTTTGACTGAGAATTGCAACAACATTTTTAGTGTATTATTATATGAAAGAAAAACGCAATTATAATAAATTATTTTCAAAATGAATTTAACAACTCAATTTTGTGTCATAAATATGAGCTAATAAAGGAATAATTATTGGCCCACGGCTTGTCCTAATGAAATCAAATAGTCTTACATTAATGAGCGGTGGGAATGATTTGGCGGGGCGAATTATAATGGCAACATCGACCAATTAGTGCTATTAATAAAGTCTGATAATATATATAACCATAATTTCAGTCGCAAACTTTAGTATTGTGTTATTGTGTAGCAAAGTACATTGTATTAGTCTTATGCATGCAGAGTTTATGTCTACAGTTATACAGTATAGTGCATGTACACAGCCATATTGCTTGGCCTATGAGTTGTTTTAACACTTTCTTAATTGCATTTTTGACGGCATTCTTGCTCTTGCATTGGAAAGTCGAGTTAGGATTCCATCTAAAGAAAGGTACGATCTTGAAACAGGCTTTTGTTCTTACATGCTCAATCTCAGGACATCCCTTCTGTCCAGTCAATATCTGCATAATTATAAGGCCAAAACTGTATATGTCTGACTTGAATGTGATTGTTCTTCCATGAATGACCTCAGGTGCCATATATCCCCTGCATTGGAAAATGTATGGGATTAGCGACATAAGAGCAAAATCAACGTAACATCACCCGGCAAAAAAATACAATTGTGCTTGATACTTAGGTAGCTTACAAGGTTCCAACTGGTGGTCCCTCATTTGTAACCTGGGATTGATTGTTACCAAAACAGATTGAGAGACCAAAATCAGCAATCTTGGGCACCCTGTATTCATCCAGCAGTATATTGTCAGGTTTTAGATCTGAATGAACAATTCCCTTCTGATGAAGATAATCTAAACCCTCGCAAATTCCCCTAATTATATTATAGCGTGCTCTCCATTCAAGTCCTCCAGAGGCATCTGCAAAGTACATATTTATTAATTTCCTTTTTTGGAGGGGTAGTATTAGAGTACTTGAAATCCATATCATTCCATTGCTAATCATCAATCGGAGCAAAGGAAATAGGGATCAAATGACAGTGACTAGTTATATAATCCAAGAATTTCGAGGAACATGCATGCGACAGATACAAGTCTTGGACATCAATATATTACCTACACAAGGCATAACTTTGACTTGTAATTTAAATGCAAATATATAGATAAAATATATAAAAATGTTTATGTCATGTTAGTATTTTTCATACTGAATATATTGCCTACTCAATCCTATATTTTAGTCGTTCTATCTTGTTCTTTGAACACTGATTGATGTTCAAATTGAAAGTGGCAAGGGGCGTTGTTGTCATTGCCTATATGCTATATCCATGCATACAGCTGTTGCTCTAGCTAGTATATTATTACGGCATAAATTATTGTATCTCGTACGTCGACGTCCAACAAAATAATCGATGGACAAAAGAGCATCTCCAACAACTCCAAGAGCATCGTCTAAAGCTGATGGATGGAAATATATAAAAAGAAAAAGAAATACGTACCACAGATATGGTTGCTAAGACTCCCTTGTGACAAATACTCAAAGCAAAGCAAGCTTCGTCGTTTCTCTGCAATGACGTGGTCCCCCTTGTAACCTAGCACTTCTCCCTTGGTGTCAAAACAGTAACCCAGGAATCGTACTATATTTTTATGCTTCACCTTCATCAGACTGCGAACTTCATTATCGAAACTCGTATCATCGACAGCGCCATTGGACAGCTTCACAGCGACCGTCCCATTCTGTAGAATCCCCTGCAGTCAAAACGTTGGTTTAACTTTTTTTTTTTGGTAAAGATCGATCGACTTCCTTCCATGCGGTTGAAATTTTGCAAAACTTGCAGCTGGGGTGGTGGTGCGGCCGGCCGGGGTCGGATGGCGGTTGGGCCAGTGACCAGTGGCGGGAGGCGCATGGCGGCCGCTGAGATTAGGAATGGTGGGGGTCGAGGGGGCGGCGGGTACCTTGTAAACAGTCGCAAATCCACCTCTTCCAATTTGCCGATCATCGGAGAAATCCATGGTGATTTGTTTAATAAGTAATAGTGGCAGGTTTATCGGGTCCATACTTGCAGTACACAGCATCTTCTGCAAGCTAGCGCGCGCCATACAGGTTTCGTCCATGCTGTGTGACAGATATGGGGAAAGCAATTAAACATGCATGGATTTATCAGGAGACGAACACGGAGCCACAGAGCGAGAGGTGCATCAGATCTCTACTCCAGAATCTAACCAACTAGAAATTCCTAAGCTCAGTTTGTATGTGGGCCTCAATAAGAATCAAACCAACTAGAAATTACAAAAGGGAAAAAGCTTCATCCCTAAAAGCACACAAGCCTAAGAAAAAAGGAGCAGAAAAAAGAAAAAAAAACATCTATCATACAGCAGGGTAACTAAACGAATGAACCACGCACTAACCTGGAAGATATAGGGAGTCCTGAGGAAGCCATGCGACGGCGCTGTAGCTAGCTCCTTCGTCTTTTGCTCTAGATGAAATCAGATGAATGGGAGGACCCAGTTGTGTTGATGTGTGTAGACGAACTGAGTGAAGTGATGAGAACCCAGTTGTTGAGGACTTGAGGTGCAGATATACATCTGGCGATCGACGACGGAAACCGTGCAGAATTTAACCACACCGCTACTCCCAAAGCAAAGTTTATTTAAACAGCGGTAGCATGACTTGACGAGCCTGCAAGTCCTTGTTTTTTTCCTTTTTCCCCGTGGAAAGTCGGGCCTGATGGTCTTTTGTCGTCTATATGAAAGTCCAATACGAGGGCACTCCCAACCCAGACTCTATAATAAAGTCCAAACTTATTTATTAGCTTGTAATCTCAAAAAAAAACTTATTTATTAGCCTAGTATTAATTGTGTTTTGCTGATGTGGCAGTATATTTATTGAGGAAAGAGGGAGAAAAAACAGGACTTGATTTCTTCTTTGGACTCCAAGTCTACGCTTTTCGAGATGTAGACTCTACGTATAGAGTCTTGGTTGGGAGTGCCCTGAAAACTGCATCAACATGATTCTTTTTGGGAACTGCTGGTTGGACCCAATATTAAATTACCTTCACCGAATGGTTGGACCCATTCACGGAAGAAATAATGGGAGATGTGGGGACAGGAAACAGATAAGGATGAGTGAAATGGAGATAGTGGAGTGGGGAGTAGATAATAGTGAGTGGGTGTGGGAAGGCTCGTGCGTAAACATGGTTTTAGAGTGCGTTTGGCACAGCTTCTCCTGCCGCTCCCAGAGCTATTTCTAGCGAAGCTGTGCCAAAAAGGGGAGAAAAACAACTCCTTCCCAGGAGCCACCGGGGAATCCGATGACTGGAGCTATTGGTGGGGGGGGGGGGGGGGGGGGGGGGGGGGGGGGTTGGGCTGGAAAAACTCGCTCCCCCGCAGCTTCCGCAACTCCTCCCAGGTATTTCCTACCTTTGCCCTTCGGGGTGGGGCCCATGAGTGGCAGGCACGGCTGGAGGTGGCCAGAGATGTTGTTGGCGGTTCTTATGCGATAAAATTAAATTATTAATTCCGCAAGCGCACAGATCACTATTGTAGCATTTCACCTTGGAGTATTCCAGGGTTATCGTATTTATATTTCCGCAGGGAAGTAGAGCAAAAGGTAGCTGAGTAATAGCTATGCATTGGATAATTTGGAGAAAGAAATAATGTATCAACTATACTTGAGACGGGGGTAAGATAGGCATGATAGATATGGGTGGCACACACATCCTCAAATCCAAGGTAATAAAATAAATCGTAGTATTCATTTGGGAGAGCAACGAGATAGAGTTAAGGCTACCTGTATGTTTATCTATTATTTACTTTTCTAGCAGTCAAGTCTACAAAGGTTATTTACTCTAGCTAAGCTCATACACATACAAGTCATGTCGTTTCGGGGCACACACGTGCTAGGTTAACCGATGAAGCTAGTTCAAACCTAGGGATCCGTATGCTATAATTAAGATCCTGCTGAGTCCAACCCGGACGTGGTGGATTACAGAGACCGGTGCAGCTGTCACATACACTCGCGGCTACCATCCTCCGTGGGGCTGGGTGCCAAACGTGCATAGGCCAAGTTCTAAGCGCCATGCTTACAACCCGCCTAGAGGAGCTACTCTTGATCAACGGAGCAGTCCTATCTAAGAATGAACAAGCACAGATTTCACACGACGTCATCTCCGACGACGGCACTCTCTCGTACTCGCTATTCCAACAATCACGAATCCCACAACAAGACTTCTACGAGCACTTACTTAACGAATAAATAAACTAAATAGAAAAGAACTACTAAAATAAATAAATTAAGATAAAACTAATTATATAATAAATAAAATAATATCTAAAGAGTAAGATACAAAGAACTATACCGAACTCCGAGAATACTCCGGAAGCCCGAGAGAGCTCTCACTCTACTCTACTCTACTCTAACTCCCAAAGCTACTTCTCAACTAAAGTAATGAACACTTGGATGAAGTGTGATGGTGCGCATTGATTCGGAGGCCGAGGGGTCCCTTTTATAGCTTGTGAAGGCGGTGGAAGCACCCTGGCCGACTTTGGAGAGGCGGCGCCGACAAAGTCGGCCGGCCGGCCTAGGGGGGTGGCCGGCCGGCCGTCCCTTCGGTCGGTTCGCCACCGTCTTTTGCCTGAACGCTCCAGATCATCTCCTGATGGCGGTCCGAAGGTCGGCTACTTTGTGGGATCGGCAGAATTGGATTGAGGGTCAAGTAAAGGCCCAAATAGCCCACCTTCTAGAATGTCGGTGGAATTCTGCCGAGCTGGGCTTGAATTGTGCGTTGAAGATTATTTTCCAGCCCACTGGAGGAAGCCTGGGGCCTGTGGCCACCAGGTGGGGCCGGCCGGCCTAGGATGGGGCCGGCCGGCCAGGGATTTTCCCTGGCTGGGCCCACTTTTCTCCATTATTCACTCCTGCATCCAAATATTCACCAAAACCTATGGAGTAGCATTATTCCTATCTACTATGCACAAAATCTTGGTGTTATGTATTTATTTACCGGTAGGGTGGCGGTCAAAACATGGTTTAACGACCGCCAACAACCTCCCCAAGCTTAAACTTTGCTCGTCCCGAGCAAACTCAACTCAGGGTACCGGCGGATCAGGAGTTACAAAGAAGCGCCCCATGGGTAATAAAGATGCAACAACATACTCCCTAAACAGTGGTAAGTTTACGAGAGCACAAAATATTCATGAGTGTTGCAAAAATCGTGGGGCTTATATGTCACACCTTGTCATGCAGCATTGAAGACTAGAACGGCATTTTCGGACAAGTACACAATTCTAGCAGGTATGCATCCAGAGTTTTTATGTGCTGCAAGGTAAGGTGCAAAAATTCTCCTTCGTTTTGGTAGGCACTTCTCTTACCTACCAATGTGAGTTCTATTCCTACAAGCTTCACTCATCCTACCTTCTACCAAATGAGGCTTTGTATGTGGAGCTTGGTAAGAAACGCACAAATGTCATGCATATATTGTAAAGCTAAAGAATGAGTCTCAATCAACATAGCAACTCCATTTATTTTGGTCATAGGAAATGATGTGATAGAGGGGGAGAAAATGAACTCACACTTATGGAAGGGGGTTTTGAAAAATATTGGTCCTTTATTTTGCTCAAGATGTTTATGATAAGAACCATATAGCCATTGATTTTTTGTCATGCAACCATGGAGTTTTTTTTTTTTTGACTACTCCATGGTGCAAGGGGCTATAAATTTTGAATGGTTCAATGAAACATTTTGAAATATTCTTGAGCATTTTGCATGGACCAAAAGTTTTGCAAACTCTGAAAAATGTTTAGTTGATTTATCCAAACATTCCCCTTTTTATTTGGTGGAGAAAAATTTTCAAAAACACACGCGAAGGAATTATGACCAAAATTAGGAGTGCTTAGTTTCAAGAGTACATCAAACCTTAACAAAACTCAATGCACAAACAAATGGCTATGAGTGGGGCTGTTTCGAATATTATGATATGGCTCTGGTAGGTAAATAAATCCTCACACTAAGAAAAGTGTGCCAAAACAGAAGGGTTTTAGGTACTTGCAGCAATTCAAGAAAAACATCTCTGGATGAAACCATACTAAAAAATTGCAACAAGTCCTAATCATGCCATATCACAATCCACAATGTTCAGACTTGGTGTAACAAATGCAACCCACGGAAACAAGCAAGACTCATGATGTGATCATGCTCAAGTAAAAATAACACATATGTCAGGAGTAGAGGTTGCATCTATGCGACACATGGGAAGCTAATTTGTAACTCGATCATCATTTCCCTTAAGCGTAGCATAACACCAAGATTCTAGCATTTATTCGAAACAGGGAGTTTATTTATTTATTAAGAAAGTTAGGAATACTTACCTGGGGGTCCTCCCCAAGCTTGAGTCTTTGCAAGACTCGAGCTTGTATTGAACTCCTTCTTACCTGGGGGGCCCTCCCCAAGCTTGAGTCTTTGTAAGACTTAAGCTTGATTCAGGCTCTTCCTCCTCCTTCTTTATCTGCAAAAAGAGTGAGGATGATACAAGTGGCTAGCCCCTAATGGGCATCACCGGGAATCCTATTATTTTTGTTGTTTTTAAATTTTTTTATTTTATTTTTATGATTTATGAAAAGAAAAACAAGTGCTAGGCCTAGCTAGGATAACGATTGGGATGGCCTCCCCAATCGGAGGGCTATCATTTTTACGTCTTTGAGCTAGACGTTCTCCATGTCTTTTCAACTCGTTTGGACCTCGCTCGCTGGAGAATCTTGCGAGGTAGAGGTTCCTTCTTTCTTCCGCCACACCTTGGTTGTCTTCTTTGTGTTGGTGGCGGCGACCTTTTCTTCAATAGGCGCCTTTGTTGTACTCTCATCGGTCGATACCGTAGCTGCCTTCTTCTTTCTTGAGCGCCTCGCTCTCCTCTTCTTGGGCGATTGTGACTCGCCTACTCCTTCTTGCGGAGGAGTAAGAGGGGTTTGAGGTGTAATTGGCGGCTGAGGCATCCTCCTTGGAGTCCTCCAATATTTTGCTAGCCTTCTTGCATTCTCTCTTTCCAGATAGTCTCTCATATATGCAATGAGCTTGTCTGGCTGTGGCATGGGTGGAGTAATCTCAATCTGCTCCACTCTCCTTGGGTCTTTTCCATATATGACCCGTACTTGCTTGCATTGCTCGACCTTGGGCTTGAAGTTAAACGTCTCTTCCCTGCCGTTGAAATCCAAATGGATCTCTCATGCCCCCACGTCGATGTTGGCGTTGGTGGTGCTCAAGAACAGCCTCCCAAGAATAAGAGGCGTCTTGACATCCACTTCCATGTCAAAGCACAACGAAATCGACGGGGACAAAGAAGTTTCTGATCTGCACAGGAACTTCATCGACAATCCCCAAGGGCAGGCGCAGTGACCCGTCTGCAAGCTGGAGCTTCATGGTCGTTGGGGATAATGGATGGTTTAACCCATCGTACATCGCCTTCGGCATGATGCTCACGCTCGCCCCTAAGTCACATAGTGCCCGAGCGAAACAACGGTCGTTGACCAAACACGGAATGGTTGGCCATCCGGGATCTTTTCTGATCACATCCTTGGGGAGTGCGGCATCCAAGTCGCTCTCTTCACACCTGATGGTTATTGCATTCACACTCTCCTTGGGATTAACTTCCGGTTGCCCAGGAAGTTTACCCGCACGAGGAGACTGCACAGCTGAAGCTATTTACGCAATTTGCGTTTCTAGCATCTTGTTATGGCTTAGCTGATTCTGCAGAGCAGTGCTGAACGACTCTAGCTTGGCATCTATGCTCTCTAAAGCCTTGTCGGTAGTAAGAAATTTCTTACTAATACTGTCATTGATCTTGACCTGGCCGAGAACTAGATCCTTGATAGAGGGCTCATAACGGGAAAGATTACCATTGTTACCTCCCTGATTCTTGTTGAAGGAGAGGTCGGGCCTTGAGTTCCAGCCGTAGTTGTTCTGGGAGCGGAACCCATTGCCATTGTTGAGGAAATTGCATTCCTCTCTCGCATTTGGGCAGTTGATGCCCATATGCCCAACGCTGCCGCATTCCTCACATGTCATGCGGGAATCCGCAACTTGCAGGTCCTGTGGAGACTCCACCTTGCGGAGTAGCTGATCGAGCTTGATGGCGAGCATGTCCATCGTCTCCACTTGGTGTACTCCACGGGTCTTGGTGCTCGCCGCTTGGCGTTCACCATGAGTCTGGTTGGCCGCCACTTTCTCAATCAACTTCTTAGCGTTCTTCACGCTAAGGGAGAAGAAGGAGCCGCCTGCTGCGGCGTCGAGGTGCTCTCGAGCGGACGGCCTCAAACCGTGGTAGAAACTCTGTATGAGGAGCCATTCTTCCATGCCATGGTGTGGGCATGAGAGAACGTACTCCTGCATCCTGTCCCAGGTTTCCGCGGTCGACTCATCTGCGAGCTGTTGGAAGCCCGATATCTTGTTCCCCAGGGCAGTCGTCTTGCCCGGCGGGAAGAACTTGGCGAGGAAGGCATTGGAGCATGCCGTCCATGTGTCGAGGGACTCTTGGTTCGCGTAGAACCACTGGAGAGCGTTCCCCAACAGAGAGAATGGGAAAAGCTGTAGTCGGATAGCGTCCTGAGGTGCATCCTTTATGACGAAAGTGTTGCACGTCATCAGGAACCTTTGGAGGTGAGCATTTGCATCCTCCGACGGCTTCCCACAGAAAGGACTGGCCAAGATCATGTTGATCAAGGCTGGCTTGAACTCGTAGTCCTTGTTGGTGGTGCGCGGATTGGGTCCCACGCGGATGTTCTCCGTAGTTGGCGCGGAGAAGTCATTGATCGTCTTCTCAACAACGGGTTCGGCCATGATGTTGTTCGTTGAGGAGGCCCTGACAACCGGTGGAGGAGACGACTCGAGAGCCAGAGCGTTCTTGCGGATCTGTTTGGTGAGTTTTGCTCGAACTTTCCTCAAGAACTGCTCTGGATCTGAGTGGAAGTTTTCTGGTAGGTCGAAACCAGTCATGCACAGTCCTGTTTCAAATTTCCACAACAAGAAAAACCAGGACAAGGGTAAGCCCGCAAAAGTAAGTGATAATTATTCTTCTCACAAACTTCAATGCATTTATTCAGTTCCTAGCTGCTACTTCCCCGGCAACGGCGCCAGAAATGCTTGTTGGCGGTTCTTATGCGATAAAATTAAATTATTAATTCCGCAAGCGCACGGATCACCATTGTAGCATTTCACCTTGGAGTATTCCAGGGTTATCGTATTTATATTTCCGCAGGGAAGTAGAGCAAAAGGTAGCTGAATAATAGCTATGCATTGGATAATTTGGAGAAAAAAATAATATATCAACTATACTTGAGACGGGGGTAAGATAGGCATGATAGATATGGGTGGCACACACATCCTCAAATCCAAGGTAATAAAATAAATCGTAGTATACATTTGGGAGAGCAACGAGATAGAGTTAAGGCTACCTGTATGTTTATCTATTATTTACTTTTCTAGCAGTCAAGTCTACAAAGGTTATTTACTCTAGCTAAGCTCATACACATACAAGTCATGTCGTTTCGGGGCACACACGTGCTAGGTTAACCGATGAAGCTAGTTCAAACCTAGGGATCCGTATGCTATAATTAAGACCCTGCTGAGTCCAACCCGGACGTGGTGGATTACAGAGATCGGTGCAGCTGTCACATACACTCGCGGCTACCATCCTCCGTGGGACTGGGTGCCAAACGTGCATAGGCCAAGTTCTAAGCGCCATGCTTACAACCCGCCTAGAGGAGCTACTCTTGATAAACGGAGCAGTCCTATCTAAGAATGAACAAGCACAGATTTTCACACGACGTCATCTCCGACGACGGCACTCTCTCGTACTCGCTATTCCAACAATCACGAATCCCACAACAAGACTTCTACGAGCACTTACTTAACGAATAAATAAACTAAATAGAAAAGAACTACTAAAATAAATAAATTAAGATGAAACTAATTATATAATAAATAAAATAATATCTCAAGAGTAAGATACAAAGAACTATACCGAACTCCGAGAATACTCCGGAAGCCCGAGAGAGCTCTCACTCTACTCTACTCTACTCTAACTCCCAAAACTATACCGAACATTTTGAAATATTCTTGAGCATTTTGCATGGACCAAAAGTTTTGCAAACTCTGAAAAATGTTTGGTTGATTTATCCAAACATTCCCCTTTTTATTTGGTGGAGAAAAATTTTCAAAAACACACGCGAAGGAATTATGACCAAAATTAGGAGTGCTTAGTTTCAAGAGTACATCAAACCTTAACAAAACTCAATGCACAAACAAATAGCTATGAGTGGGGCTGTTTCGAATATTATGATATGGCTCTGGTAGGTAAATAAATCCTCACACTAAGAAAAGTGTGCCAAAACAGAAGGGTTTTAGGTACTTGCAGCAATTCAAGAAAAACATCTCTGGATGAAACCATACTAAAAAATTGCAACAAGTCCTAATCATGCCATATCACAATCCACAATGCTCAGACTTGGTGTAACAAATGCAACCCACGGAAACAAGCAAGACTCATGATGTGATCATGCTCAAGTAAAAATAACACATATGTCAGGAGTAGATGTTGCATCTATGCGACACATGGGAAGCTAATTTGTAACTCGATCATCATTTCCCTTAAGCGTAGCATAACACCAAGATTCTAGCATTTATTCGAAACAGGGAGTTTATTTATTTATTAAAAAAATTAGGAATACTTACCTGGGGGTCCTCCCCAAGCTTGAGTCTTTGCAAGACTCGAGCTTGTATTGAACTCCTTCTTACCTGGGAGCCCGAGAGAGCTCTCACTCTACTCTACTCTACTCTAACTCCCAAAGCTACTACTCAACTAAACTAATGAACACTTGGATGAAGTGTGATGGTGCGCATTGATTCGGAGGCCGAGGGGTCCCTTTTATAGCTTGTGAAGGCGGTGGAAGCACCCTGGCCGACTTTGGAGAGGCGGCGCCGACAAAGTCGGCCGGACGGCCTAGGGGGGGTGGCCGGCCGGCCGTCCCTTCGGTCGGTTCGCCACCGTCTTTTGCCTAAACGCTCCAGATCATCTCCTGATGGCGGTCCGAAGGTCGGCTACTTCGTGGGATCGGCAGAATTGGATTGAGGGCCAAGTAAAGGTCCAAATAGCCCACCTTCTAGAATGTCGGTGGAATTCTGCCGAGCTGGCCTTGAATTGTGCGTTGAAGATTATTTTCCAGCCCACTGGAGGAAGCCTGGGGCCTGTGGCCACCAGGTGGGGCCGGCCGGCCTAGGGTGGGGCCGGCCGGCCAGGGATTTTCCCTGGCTGGGCCCATTTTTCTCCATTATTCACTCCTGCATCCAAATATTCACCAAAACCTATGGAGTAGCATTATTCCTATCTATTATGCACAAAATCTTGGTGTTATGTATTTATTTGCCGGTAGGGTGGCGGTCAAAACATGGTTTAACGACCGCCAACAGATGTCTGGCTGCCGCGGTGGATGCGGGTGGCCGGACCGCGGCGGCGCGAGGCGTGGAGACGGCCGGACCCGGCAGCGCGGCTGCAGGTGGCCGATGGGCGCAGTGGAGGCGAGCAGGGAGACTGCGGCGGCGCGGCACGGCCGGAGGTGGCCGACGGGCGCGGTGGAGCCGGGCGACCGGACCGCGGTGCAGAGGAGCTGGAGCCCGCCGTTGGGGGAGCTGGAGGCCGGGGAGAGCGACGTTGGAGGTGGCCGGTGGGCGCGATGGAGGCGGACAGCCGGACCACGGCACTGCGGTGGAGCACGAGGAACCGGCAGCACGGATGGAGGCCACAACGGAGCTGGAGGACGGCGGCGCCACGAGACGTCGCGGTGGAGCTAGACATTGGAGCGGGGGAGATCGAGACCAGCGGGGCGGTGGTGAACAGATAAGGTGGGAAGGAAAGAGAAGGAAAGGGAAGCAAAAAAGAATAAGAAGGGAAAAGAGAAGAATAGAAAAAAAAGAAAAGGAAAGGGTATTACGGACATTTCATCCTTTTATCCACCTTACACAGCCAGGAGAAGCTGTTTTGCTAAACGTTTTTCTAAAGCAGTTTCAGATTCACTAGAGAATCTGCTCCACCAGCACCGCCACAGCCGGAGCTGCAATAGTCATAGCCACAGCTGTGCCAAACGCACCCTTAAATTCACAACGTTTCATTTGTAGGGAGCGGAGCCCATAGAAATGGACTTTCTGACGCGGGTTGTGGGGCTAGCCACCCCTAGATTAAAGGGCTAATTTATGTGGTTGGTGACTCATAGTCGGACACTAAAAATCGCTATATATGCAGGGGTGGTGATGCCACTGTGCGTCTTGAAATTTATCCTAGCATGCCTGATAAAGTATACTTTTTGAGGATCGGTTGCTACAGTATCCACCCGTGTTATCAGGGGTGGCTGATATTTTAGTCCACAAAAAAAAATAAAAGTAGCTCTTATAAATCATTTGTGTAGTACGTTGCCATGGGCTATTGGTCATGGTGTATGTGCATTGTTATGTACAAGTACGTATGTTATTAAAAAATGGTAAGGTATTTGTGTTGACTAAGCGTGTACGGTGGGAAGTGGGAACTCTACTGAAACATACACGCAGCTGCTCTAATAAGCCTAAACTTACGTACGAGTCTCAGTTAAAGCCTCAAGTTATGATTGTAATTTATCGTTGATACTGATTGGGTCAAATAATTTATCATTGATACAAGTATCAACTACGTGTAATAGTAGAGGGTTGTGGTAGGCCAATAAGGTTTGGTCGGTTGTACTACATTGTTACATGTAACAACTATATAAAGTGGATCAATTAATCTGTAGAAGTTAGAATAGTCCATGATGATTTTTAAATATATATTGCTCATGGTACTTTGAGTTCAAATGTTTTATTGGCAAAGTTGATTTTTATTTTTTTTATTTTTTATTGACGCTAACTTTTTAATAGTGAGATGGGTGCCCAACACTAGTAGTACGTGCCAGTATTAAATGTTGTACCATAAAGGATGCCTAAGAAACATGATGTCAGCACATATGGTCATCGTTGCTGCGTCATCCGTACCTTCTCTGCTACTGGCATTATTTCACAATTAATCCTCGCTGTTCAAAACAGGTCCGGCACGGCAGATAGCCGTCCATCCACCGGACTACTCGATGTCAGCACAAATCAACTCACATGACCTGCTCGTCGGGAAAAAGATAAGGATGCAAGTTCTTTTTTCCTTTTTTCCCGGCCCCAAAGTCGGGCCAATGATTCTAAACAAAAGAGCATCTCGAGCAACCTCAAGAAGAGTCTAGCTAAACAAAATTATTTAGATAGCTAAACATAAAAAAAATAAGGATCAAACCACATCCAACGGCCTCTCCATCTATCCCAACTGGTTACGGGCTTTCTCCGCCAGGGTTTTTTTTTACCGTTCCCAACCGGTCCGGTTACCGCGGTAACCAGTCTTACTGGTCCGGACCGGTTACGGTATAGGCCGGTTGGGAACCGCCCAAATTCAAATTTTTAAATTTAAATTCAAAAAATTGAAAAAATGAAAGAAAATTTCTAAAAATACTTCAAGGTGCGTAGAATCTAATGGTGTCAAAATTTTTCAAATATTAGTTCATTTACTATTTTTTGCGGGTATTACAAGTTCAACCAAAAAAGAAAATGAAAAAAAATCGGTCGGTTGAACTTCTAATGCCCGCAAAAAATACTAAATGCACTAATATTTGAAAAAATTTTGACACCATTAGATTCTACACACCTTGAAGTATTTTTAGAAATTTTTCTTTTATTTTCTAATTTTTAATTAAATTTGAAAACATGCCAAATTCTTTAATTATTTCGCAACTGGCTGGCTAACCGCTCCTACCGGCCGGCTAACCGCTCCTACCAGTCGGTTAACCGCTAGAAACCGTTTGCACTATGGTTTTTAATTCAAAATTTGATTTTGTTCAGTTTTTAGCGGTAACTGCGGTTAACCGACCGGTTAACCGCTACCGCCGGCCGGCGGTAACGGGCCACCGTCGGTAAAAAAACCCTGCCCTCCGCTCGACATCATTGCCCATCGAGATGCCTCGCCATCTTCCTCTCTCTAGTGCTCGCATCCTCGGTCCGCGCCAATGGAACTGAGTGAGATGCAGATCTGGCGAGGGAAACCGTGCAGATTAGTTAAACAACACCGCTTCTCCCAAAGCAAAATGATTAATTAAACAGGGCGGCAGCACGAGCTCACGGGCCAGGTCACGTCGTCCGGCTGATTAATCTTTTTTGAGGACTGTACCCAATAGTCCAACACAAAGCACTATGCCGTGTCAAAGCACAGTTTTTTTTAGCAGTTATTCATTTCCTCTATCTAAAATACTAGTAAAATATGATCAGTGAAACTTCCAACTCCACAAACATTTTCCCCATTTTGATCTTTATGGGTCAGAATAATGTGCAACTATAAGCATTAAAATTAGTGACAAGTATATAATAGATTTTTTGTATTTGTTTTCCACATGCAGAAGGTATCGAGTGTGTTTGGCCGGAACCCTATTCAAAATTTCGGATTCCCCCACTGCACTTCTGCAACCCACACCTTCTACGCTTTTCTTGTGAGCATTTATGTATCGATACAATAAATGTGATTAGGTTTTCTATTTACCTATATTAGACAGCGGAGACATCTCGAACGATGAATACTCAGGATCCATATCTTCAAGTCACTGTTTTTTCCTTGTGAGCATCTCCAAGAGTTTGCCAAATTGAAGTACCATCTTTGATTTTTTTGGAAAACACAAAAAAAAAACATGGCTCCAACAATTTGGCATAGTACTTAGCAAATTTTGGCAACATGGGAAAGAAGGTCCTTAACGCGCAAATATAGGTGCGCATGCTCTGCTTGGCATTGGCGTTTCTGGCTTGCCCCAAGCCAGGTGGGAGGGTGGAAAAAGAAAGAAATAATAGAAAAAGATTTCTGATGCAAAAGTATAAGAGAGAAAAAATAGCTTGGCAAGTTAAAAATAGCAAACTCTTAGAGATGCATTCTTGTTTAGCCTGACAAATCTTTTAGGAGTTGGCAAATCACAAGATTTGCCAAGTTAAAAAAACAAACTCTTATCTATGAAGCCTAGATTTGCTACTATCATGCAGACTGAAAATATTTATTGGATGCTTCATATTGTTCTGATTTTGTGATAACAGATGCTTCATGTTTTTTACCGGTGCTTATTATTTCACAAACTGGTCTCAACGCCCTTGTTGGTCATAACATGATAATAGATTTCATAATGATTTAAAAACAATTAATCTATATTTATATGATAAGGAAAAAGACTATTTCTAGCCATTAAATTATCGTGGTTTTGGCAATCCAACTCCAAAATCAGAAACTTTTGACCATCGAACTGCCAATACCATACATATTGGGCCATTTGACGGTATTGGAGGGCGGTTTTGCTGATGTATGCCACATGACGATGGGCCCATAGGACAGCATTATCTTCTTCCATTTCTCCCCTTCTCTCTCTTCCCTCTCTTCCTGGGCGGCGTGCTGGTGGTAGCACACGCCATCTCCTTTGCCGCTCCAAACCCACCACTGCCGCGGCGCCCGACCACCCTCCTCTCACGATGATGGTGGAGTCTTCACCGGCGGCAGCGGGGGAGGCCACGGCAAGGGTGGGGCCGCCACACACACTGGTAGAGAACCCACCTTTGATTCAGAGCATTTGTCCCGGTAAAAACTTGGAGCCGAGACAAAAGGCTTCTCGTCGACGTGGCCTGGAATGGCTCGTAACCCCGGCCACCCTTTTGTCCCGGTTGGTATTACCAACCAGGACAAAAGGCCTGACCCCCAACGGCTCCCCCCGGCGCAATTATTGGCGAACCACCTGAGACTAAAGGCTGCCCCTTTAGTCTCGGGTGGTTTTACCACCCGAGACTAAAGGTCTTGCTTTAGTCTAGGGTGTTAAACCCACCAGAGACTAAATCCCTGCGCCTATAAACTCCCAGCTCCTTCTTCCTCCTCCCTGGCCGAGCCATTCAACACCGAGAGCTCGAGCTCCTCATCTCCATGGCGCATTGGCTTAGGGAGGTGCTGCCAAAATTTTTGGTCATAAATTTGTGAAGATTTCTGTCCTTCAAAGTGTTTCTAAGGTTTGATTCTTCATCCTCCCTTCGTTTATTGTGATTAAATTTTTTTTTATGGTTTAGATATGGAGAAAATAGAAATTTTAATTTCTAAGTAGTAGAAGCTAAGAGATTTTTTGTATACTTTAGATTTAGAAACAAGTAGTTAGGTACCTAGTACCATTGTTTCTTTTTTCAGTTATTTTACTAAGCATTTGTTGTTTTTATATATGTATAGAGAAAGTTGAATTTTACTTTAGCTAGAATAAGAGAAATAATTAATTTTACATTTAGCTAGTTTTATTTGTAGTTAGTCTAATTTATCATACATATCGGCATTATGATTTAGAGAAATAATGAAGTTCTTTATTTAATAAATTTGTGCTTTATTATTATAGAAAATAGAATTTTACTTTTTAGTTTTTAGAAAATGATACCTAGGTATAATGGATATTTGTTTAATATACTAATATGTTATGATAAAATTAAAAAAAATCAAGTGTTCTAGAATCAACATGGATACTGCTGCTGGAGGAAGTGGTGATGATGGTAGGGGTAATTATCGTTCCACTACTGGCAAGGGGAAAACTCAAGTCAACCCTCAACCGAAGCCAAAGAAAAAAGGAGCGTTGCATAGAGCAATGGTTCGATATTTGCAAGGGAAGCGTGAAGATGCTGTTGCGGCGGGCGAAGAACCTCCGTTTGATGGTCGCTATGCTCCACCACCGCCAGTCGCGGGTCAAACAACTCCACCTCCAGACCCAAAGAATACCCTCAAAGATTGTTAAATACCTCCTTTGTAGTATTGTATGTATCTGTACTAGTGGGATGTTTGTCGTAATGTGATCTATGTCTGTATTTTATTTCAAATAAATAAGTCTTTCTTAAGCAAGAATAAAAACATATGTACTTCATATTTATTTTATGAAAATTGTATTATTTTGCATTTAAATTGAAGTACTTTCATCTCGTAATTATTTTTACCAGTTACTATATACGATGCAGATGAACCGGCAATGGATGTACAATGCCGACAGGCGCACCCAAGAGTACATTAATGGCATGCATTCTTTTCTCGAAGTGGCCAAATCCAACCGGCCTGAGAAGGGATTTATTTGTTGTCCATGCTCCCAATGTAGAAACACCCGAGACTACTCTGACTGGGGGACTATTCACTTCCACTTGATTCAACACGGTTTCATGCCAAACAATATGGTTTGGACCAAGCACGGTGTAAGGGGAGTTGTGATGGAAGACGACGAAGAAGAGGAGGATGATAACAACATTCCGGACTGGGCCGCGAGGCAAGCTTTTGCAGATACTACAATAGAAGATGCTGACGAAGAAGGATTACCAGAAGACGGCCCTGCTGATGATTTCGGTCAGGTTCTACAGGATGCTCATAGAGACTGTGTAAATGACAAAGAAGGCAAAGTTGCAGCGCATGATAGATGACCACCAAAAGTTGTTGTACCCAGATTGCAACCCGGGGCACAAGAAGCTTGGTACTACACTGGAAATGCTGCAATGGAAGGCAAAGCATGGTGTTTCTGATAAGACTTTTGAGGGCACGCTATAAATTATGAAGGACAAGCTTCCCGAGCAAAATGTATTGCCGTCCACAACATATGAAGCGAAACAGGTTGTTTGCCCTATGGGGTTGGAGGTTCAAAAGATACATGCCTGCCCTAATGATTGCATCCTCTATTACGGTCCACTATACGAGAATTTAGATGCTTATCCTGTGTGCCAAGCACTGCGGTACAAGATCCGGCTAGAAGACAATCCTGGTGATCTCGAGGGGCAACCTGATCCTAAGAAGAAGAAGAGAGTTCCAGATAAGGTCATGTGGTATTTTCCTATAATACCACGTTTGAAACGTTTGTTCAGGAATAAAGCAAATGCTAAGTTGATGAGATGGCACAAAGAAGAACGTAAGGAAGATCACATGCTGCGACATCCAGCCGATGGGTCTCAGTGGAGAAAGGTTGATAGAGCATTCCCGGACTTTGAAAGGGATGCAAGAAACATAAGGTTTGGTTTGAGTACGGATGGTTTCAATCCATTCGGCGAGTTTAGCAGTGGTCATAGTACTTGGCCTGTGACACTATGCATGTTCAACCTTCCTCCTTGGATGTGCATGAAGCGAAAGTTCATTATGATGCTGGTGCTTATCCAAGGTCCAAAACAACCCGGCAACGATATTGATGTGTATCTGAAACCATTGGTTGACGAACTGCTACTGTTGTGGAAGGCAGAAGGTGTACGTGTGTGGGATGAGGATAAGCAAGAGAGCTTCGACCTACGAGCATTGTTGTTCATCACCATCAATGATTGGCCTGCACTAAGTAACCTCTCAGGACAAACCAACAAGGGATATAGAGCCTGCACCCACTGTTTAGATAAAACAGACAGCATTTATCTTAAGAACTGTAAGAAGGTCGTGTATATGGGTCACCGTCGCTTTCTTCCTCTTCAGCACACCTTAAGAAAGAAAGGGATTCATTGGAAAGGGAAGGCAGATCATCGTAAAAAGCCGGCACATTTTAAAGGAGAAGACGTTTTAAATATGGTAAAGGATGAAAAGGTAGTCTTTGGAAAGGCTGAAGGTAGTCAACCTGCTAAGAACGACGCTAACGGACGTGCACCGATGTGGAAGAAGAAGTCTATATTTTGGGAGCTGCCTTATTGGGAAATCCTAGAGGTCAGGAACGCAATTGACGTCATGCACCTGACGAAGAATCTTTGCATAAACGTGCTAGGCTTCATGGGTTGTTACGGTACCCCAAAGGATATATTGGAAGCACGACGGGACCTGAAACTAATGAATGAACAAGATGCCTCGCATCTGGAAGAGGAAGAGGACGAGGAAGATGATTACTTGGGCCCTGCTAGTTATACCCTTACCAAGGAAGAGAAGGACAACATGTTTGATTGCATGAATAGTATCAAGGTTCCGTCTGGCTACTCGTCGAATATAAAGGGAATCATAAATATGAAAGATAAGAAGTTCACAAATCTTAAGGCCCACGACTGCCACATGTTGATGACACAGTTACTTCCAGTTGCGCTAAGGGGTGTTCTACCAGAGAATGTACGTTTAGCGCACGTAAAGCTTTGTGCGTTTCTCAATGCAATTTCACAGAAGGCAATCGATCCAACCAACATCCCAAAGCTACAGAATGATGTGGTGCAATGTCTTGTCAGCTTTGAGTTGCTATTTCCACCTTCCTTCTTCGATATTATGACGCACCTACTGGTTCACCTTGTGAAAGAGATATCTATTCTCAGTCCAGTATTCCTGCACAACATGTGGCCATTCGAGAGGTTCATGTCAGTCCTCAAGAAATATGTTCTTAACCGCGCCCGTCCAGAAGGAAGCATTGCCAAGGGATTTGTCACTGAGGAGGTCATTGAGTTTTGCGTTGATTTTATCGATTCAATTAACTCGATTGGGGTTCCAGTATCACGGCACAAGGGGAGGCTAAGGGGAAAGGGCACCATTGGAAGGAAATCAAGTTTGAGCAGTGATACTGATATGTTCCATAAAGCACACCTAGCTGTTATGCAACAATCATCCTTAGTGACTCCGTATATCGAGGAACACAAGCAGCTTCTTTCTTCACAAAACCCAACTAAATCCGATGCCTGGATTATACGCCATCACTTGGAAACATTTCCCTCATGGTTGAGTGAACACCTTACGAGTAAATCCACGATTCATCCACAGCTCGCTTTGTTAGCCAGGGGTCCTTCTAGCACAATTGTAAAATTCCAAGGTTACGATATAAATGGCTACACTTTTTACACGAGTGCCCAAGATCGAAAAAGCACAAACCAAAATAGTGGTGTCCGTATAGACGCCATCGACAACAATGGGTGCAAGAACTCGTATTATGGTATCATAGAGGAGATATGGGAACTAGAGTATGGGCCACTGAACATCCCTCTGTTTCTTTGCCAATGGGTAAAGCTGACTTCCGGTGGCGTAACGAAAGATCAATATGGAATGACAACAGTGGACCTTACCAAGATTGGATACAAAGATGAACCATTTGTCCTAGCCAATGATGTGCATCAGGTTGTCTATGTGAAGGACATGTCTAGCAAACCAAGGAATAAAAATCCAGCAGAAGATTTTTAATGTTACACTCTAATGTTTGACGATCAACTCATTTGTGTAATGTTACGAAACAACTCATTTATGTATAATATAATGTTACATGCAATTTATGTGTTTCTCTAAATAATGTCTTTATCAATTCGATTATTCATGCATTAACTCACTCAATTGAGTTTTTTTACGTTTTTCCAAATAAATTGCCATATTTATTCGATTAAAAAATAGCAACACAAATATTGTAAATGAATATTAGAAGAAAATATTTCAAATCTTAAATAAGTTTGTGTATACAGAAGTAGAGAATATTTTTATTACTTTAATATAATTTTGCATGGTTGAAATATATAAAGTAACTATTTTATAAAATATTACAAAGAAAAGTATGAGAAAATGAGAAAGAAAGGGGGAAAATCAAGTTCCCGCGCGAAATTAGCCTTTAGTCTCGGGTGGGATTACAACCCGAGACAAAAGGGGGGCCTTTAGTCTCGGGTGGTAATCCCACCCTAGACTAAAGGCAATTGTTCGGCCTCCCGGACCCTCCCGCGCGAAATTACCCTCCTGTCTCGGGTGGGATTACCAACCGAGACAAAAGGGGGGGTTGTATATACACTACACCATGACACACTTTTGGCGACGGTGAAGTGTAGGGAAAGGTAGTACATCACTGGCTAAGTATCTGTTGGTAAATGTTTATTACTTTTGCTACACTTTATCTGTTGGCAATAGTCTAATAAGGCAACTCGTTATCTGTCGGCGTTGCTCTGCACCTCTTCCCAACAAAGAAACTGTGGGCATTGCTTTCCACGTCAAATTATCTGTCGGCGCATCCTCTTTGTATACTTAGGTAGTGTTTGGTTGGTTGAACGGAGGTGATCATGTATGGGATGATACTTGAATGGGATGATCCTGAATGAGATGGTACAAGTAGTCTGTTGGTTGCTCGTACAGGATGGTACATTATTTTGTTTGGTTGAGTGTATAGAATGGTACAGGCTAGTACCAGTCCATGTTTGGTTGAATGAATGAGTTGTGCTAGAATAACCTCCTCTCTAACGTGGTAACTTTACCTCTTATATTGCTATATTTTGTTTCAAAAACCTTTTTACAGAATTCTAACTAATAATCTTGTATGAGAAAATACCTTTGAGTATTATATTCATTTAATTAGGCTCATAGTAAAATCATCCAAGCGTCCTTCTTTATCCACAATTCTTCCTTGTTCGCACGGCCTCATCCTGTCATTCGCAACTCCATTGCCGGTCGCTTTCTCCTCAATCCACAATCCCAAGCTCCCAGCCATGCAGCACCCCGCCCCATCCGTTTCTCTTGCGGTCAACGAATTCAGAAGAGATTAGCCACAAGCGGCTGCCTGGTGAGCAACGGCGTGGCTGCAAGCAAGGAGGAGCACTGCTCGCGGCGACAAGGTGCGCGGCCAGGAGGCAGTCGGCGGGCTGCATGGTGACAGTGCCGTCGACGAGCGCTGATTCGCGAATGAGGGTGTTCGCAGTCGCCGTCGAGATGGGAATGGCTGGTAGGTCTGCGGCGGCGGCAGCACCGGGAGGTGGGGGATCTGAACCCGAAGGGAGAGAAGAGCGAGAGTAGCCATGGACTAACGGGCGGTGAGCAAATCGTGGAGGAATCGTCCTGGACGGCGTGGTGCGGCCTTTTTTCCCGCACGGGATGGTGCGGCGTCTCTATGGAATATTCGTGGAATCTGAACAAGTCCGTGCGGGATGAGTTGGTTCCATTCAACCATCCAAACACGATGACCAGTCGGATACAGGACGATCTGATGCAGGATGAGGTTGATACAGGCATCCAAACACTACCTTACTTCCAATGTGTCGGCGTTGCTTCATGGGTTCAAACTAACCCAAAAATCGTTTCGCCAAGGCCCAGCCCAGTTGCTAACCCTAACGCACCGCGCTTCTGCTACTACCCCTCCGCAGCCGCAATCACTCCCAAAGTCTCCCAACCGGCCGCAGCCAGTAGACCATCACCGCGACGCCGCCGCCGTCCCCTGCCCCCTCCCCCCCTTCCACTTGCTGCGCCACCGCCAGTAGCCGCTGGCCAAAACTGGGGTGCCGGCGCAAAACCAAGCCCCACTACGTGCTGCCGCTACCAGCCCAGCAGGCAACACGCCGCGCAGAAGCAGCAGGAGCACTGCGCCGCCGTCTCGGCCACGCGCAGGTGAAGCAGGAGCGATGCGCCGGTCCCGTCGCCAAGGCGCCACCAACAGCTTCCTGCATCGCCCGCTCAACTGCGCCCCATCTGGATCTGCTCGGCCAGCACCTCCGTCGCCCACGAACACCAGCCTCCAGCTCCAAACTCAGTCGCCATCCAGCACCACGTGAGTTCAGATCCCACACCGTATCAACTCAGCCAGACGCCGTGTCAATTTCTGGTAGTTTTTTCTTCAGTCGACGTTTTGTCTTCGATTGTTACAAAAAAGAATTCCAGCTGCTCGTTTGAAAATGTGCGCTCTGTAGATTTCAGCCACATGTATGTTTTCTGGGGCCGTGTACATTTAGAAGTCGTCTAAAACATGGTTTCAATTGCAGATGCCTCTAGGGGATGTATGTGCAGATACCCATGACTGACAATTAATCTACATTTTTGCTGTCTAGATGCTAGGGAACAGATTAAGCAAGATGTCCATTTCTATCACTCATCAACTGTAGTAGAGGAAGCACGATTGGAAGCCCGTGTTGCTGCATCAACCATTCAACAGCTGCTGGTATGTTTTTTTTTCTTTTATTTTCAATAACCATGCTATGTTATTGTTTAGTAATTCAGCCAGCCATCACTACTTTGATGAGTATTCCTGTTCAATTAATTTTGTTCTCTTCTGCCATGAAGTGCGTATACACATTGTTTAATCACTAGGGAAATCTGTGTTATCAAGACGGCTATTCATAATGAATATACGCTAGTCTGTAAGCTCTTCAGAATTCATTTTCCTGAGTGGAATTCTACATGCAAATGCAGAGATTTCATAAATGAATGCCTCTCTTATTCTCTATCACAAAGAGTGAGTAGATCTGATTTTTCTGGGTTTACTTCCTGGCTACATCCTTCCAGTTGTGTTTCAGAAATTTGGTGATGTTCAGTTCAGGCGCTCACATACTTTGTTTAGAGTAATCAAGTACCACCATTATGCTGAAAAACAACAAATTAATGCTCAGTTCTTACTCCTTGTTAGGTGCTTGTGTCACTGATGAAGTATGATAAGAAGTCATTGGGACAGTCAAAAGTTTAAAGTTTTTTCTAGTGGAACACTTTTCTGAAGAGATAGCTTTGTGGCTGCAGGTATGACTCATAATTTGCATTATTTTTTATGATAGGACTTCTGGACAACATTCCAATATGCTGCTGATGGTCACAACTTCTTGCTCTATGTTTCTGATGGTTGATTTTTTCCTTGCTCATCAGCAATATGTCGAGGTGCACCATTTTCTGAGTGTAGAATATTTATGCTTAGATTACTTCTGCATTTGCCACTGTCATGAAATTACTGAAAACTACATGTTGATGTTCCTCAAAATCAGAATAGATTGTTTTTTGTGCATCGAGTGATGATAATTCACCTTGTGCTCCAAAAAGTTTATGTTTAGATCACCTTGTGCTTATCTGTTTCATTATTTTACCAACTGCAAAAAGTTTATGTTTGGATCCCTTGTGCGCTGATACTTCTTTTCCTTGTTAGACACTTAGCTGCCGGGACTTGGCCGTTTCATTAATTCCCGATCTGGCTGCCTCTTCGTCGTCCTCTCCGCGCCGTCTCCGCCGCGTCCACGACGTCCCCCACCGCCTCCTCGCCGTCGTCGCCATCCCCGCCGCCACCTCCTCAACTCCCCGCCGCCGCCGCCTCCTCGCCGTCGTCGCATTCCCCGCCGCCCCGTCGCGCGCGCCCTCCCCGGACAGCACCGGCCCGTCTCGCCGCCGTCCCTGGCCCGTCCCCCCCCCCCCGCCCGCCGGCGCCCTCCCCGTCCCCGTCCCCGGCGCTGGCGCCCTCCTCGCCACCGTCCCCGTCCCCGTCCCGTCCCCGGCCGCCGGCCGCCCGCCCCGACCGTCCCCGTCCCACTCCTCCGGCGCCATCCCCTCCCCCGCCATCCCCGCCGCCTCCACCGCCTCGGTTTGTCACCGCCGGCCGCCTCTCACCGCGCGCGTCCCTGCGGCGTCGTTGCCCTTGGCGCGCGCGCGGGCGGGCCGGACGGGGGCATCCCGCGGGCTTGCTGACGCACGCCACACATTGCTTGCGTCAGCAAGCCTTTTTTATTCTTTTATTTTATTTATATATGTAATTTAGAAATTTAGTTATTTAGAATTTTAGTAAATTTAGTAATTTAGTAAATTTCTAAGGCCCTCATTATTGTTGATCATTTCTAAGTTGATCATTTAAATTAAATTTCTAAGTTGATCATTTCTAGGGCAACAATTAAGTAAATTTAGTAATTTAGTAAATTTCTAAGTTGATCATTTCTAGGGCAACAATTTTTAATATGTAATCATAGAAATACTTATATGTATTCATAGAAATACTTGTAGTTTTTATTTTTTTAGTATTTTAGTTTTTAACTTTTATATGTATATATTAGCTCTATGTATATGTATATATTAATGCATTTATTATTTTAATTTGTGATTACAGTATTTAATTTGGGCCGAACAGGCTTGCTGACGCAAGCCCCACAATGCTTGCGTCAGCAAGCTTTTTTTTAATTTTTAATTTTATTACATGTATAAATGGATGTATTTAGAACTTAGAATTTTTTTAGATTAAGTCTCAGTATTATTTTTTTAATTTAGAACTTAGAAATTGAGATGTTTCATTAAAATTAGAAATTTGAATTAGAAATTTGAATTAGAACTTAGTTTCAATTTGAAATTTCAATTAGAACTTAGTTTCAATTAGAAATTTCATCTTTTTAGAACTTAGAAATTTAGATGTTTTTGAGTAGCTATTTTTTATATGTATATATTTGCTCTATGGATATGTAGTAATCTATTTTTTAATACATATTATAGTATTTGCCCTCGTTGACGTCGTTGCACCGAAACGTCTCCCCGTCGGGCGCCTCCCCGTCGTCCTTCGGCCCCTCCGCTACGCCTCACCGAGTAATAATCCTTGTATATTGATACAAATTCATGTATGTTTTAGAATTCATGTGTGTTTTAGTGAAACTTAGTATATATACTTAGAAATTCCATGTGTGTTTCAGTAATTAATTTACTTATGAAATTTTAGAAATTATTGGAAATCCATGTGTGTTTTTTATTTATATTGGTACAAATTAGTTTAATATCTCATACTTGGTAGAAATTCCTGTATATCATTAGAAATTTGTTTAACATCTCATATATTTTTTTGTATTATAAGTAATCATTATATATTGGTACAAATTAGTTTAATATTTGAATAATGTCATTATTAGTTGAGATGGATGAAGACAATAATGCGAGAATTATGGAGGAAATTATTGCCGGCGGAACCGGTTCAAAGATTCCTAGCTACACCGAGGAGGAGGGTAGCCAGGCGGACATGTATCTCAACATGGCCGCCGCAGACGACCTTGAAGAGGCCAACAACGAGGATCAACTTCAGGGCAACAATGAGGATGAACTTGAAGAGGCCAACAATGAGAATCTCGAGGATACCGCAGAAGATTCCGGCGAGGTATATATATCATGCATATCATCATTATTAATTGATGAAGAATATTCCGACTATGTGTATTAATAAATAACCGGATCTTGTACTTTGTAGCCCTCTGGATCGTCGATGAAAAAGACTAAGCGAGGGCGTACAATGTGCCTCATCGGTGATGTCATGTATCATATCACTGAAGTGTCAGAGATTGGTCAGCCAATTGCTATACAGATTGTGCTATAGGATACGAACTGTGGTTGAGATAACACGATAGTTCACTGTGTAGAGAAAAAAGAGTCCCCACATATGAGATGAGATATTTATGGGAGTAGCAAAAAATCCTGAACTCCGAAGTGATTGGTACGTGCACAACAGTAGGTTAATTAGAAACCTACGAAAAAAGCCTCTTAGAGGCGAACACGCTCTATACTTAATCAGAGCATGCAACTTATAGCAGTTAGCTTGTATCGCTGCAGAAAATAGAAATGTATCAGTTTCAAACAAGTATCTATACTGGCACTAGAGCTGAATGTAGCCAACTTCGGTAAAAAGAAAAGCAGTGCATGCCGCTTCGCTAAAAGAAGGCAATGCAGTTCTTAAAGTTTAATTAAAACTTGGGATGCACCAGTTTGCTTCGCAAAACTGGAAGAGAAAAAGCTTCGGCTTTCAAAACAACTTTGCTAGAGGGAAACTGCTATCTTCGGCTAACCAGCAAAAAACTAGCTTCTTTTTTTTTTTTGTTAAAAATGCGAAGTCACAGTGTGTCAAACATGCAAAAATGCTCTTCGCGGAGAGAGTGTCACGGTAGGACAACGCTGCAGTGCACAGTAGTTTGCAATGAAAAAACTAAAGGCGACGTGCCTAATGACCATAGTACGCATGTTATAGCAGTGTGCTTGTATCACCGAAGAAAGTAGAAATGTGCTAGCTTCGCCGAAGGATACAAACACGAGCTAACTTAGGTAAAAAGAGAAGCACTGCTTCTTCGCTAAAACAAGGCACGCTAGCCTCTTAAAGTATTATTAAAAACTGGAGCAATAGCTTGTTTCGCTAGACAGTATAAAATTGCTTCGGCTTTCAAGAGAACTTTGCCAGAGGAAAGCTGTTGCCTTCGGTAAAACAGTAAAAGCTTCGCTTTGCTTTTTTTTTTTGAAGGTAAATACTGTTTATCTTACAAGGTACGAATTATGACCAAAGTAGCATGGTTCACTAGAATAGAATGATTCACAACCCTAAACAGGGGAATATCATGCAAAACTGCTAATAGGACATACATCATAATCCAAGTGTAGAGTGAAATACGCGAAGGGAAAAAACATGCGTTTGGAATCATGCGTGCACATGATAAGTGATGAGAGGGAAACCGTAGTGACCAAGTAGAAAGGTGCTACATATATTTTTTGTCGAAGAGCTGAGACTACTGAGCACTTACATTCTATGTAGCGAAACGAGCCAAGAAGAACAATTGCATTATTCCGAAGCACTAGGCTCAGAACCCTTAAATCCGAAGAGGATTAACCTTGAATCTGAAGAGGACCACTTCTCTTTTCAAGAAAGAAAGAGAAGTGAAAAAATAAATCCGAAGAGGATCCAGCTTAAATCCGAAGAGGAGTTCTTAAATCCGATGAGGATCACTTCTCTTTTCAAGAAAGAAAAGAGAAGTGAAAAATTAAATCCGAAGAGGATTAAACTTAAATCCGAAGAGGATTACTTAAATCTGATGAGGACCACTTCTCTTTTCAAGAAAGAAAAGAGAAATGAAAATTAAATTCGAAGAGGATTAAACTTAAATCCGAAGAGGATTACTTAAATCCGATGAGGATCACTTCTCTTTTCAAGAAAGAAAAGAAATGAAAAATTAAATCCGAAGAGGATTAAACTTAAATCCGAAAAGGATCACTTCTCTTTTCAAGAAAGAAAAGATAAGTGAAAAATTGAATCCGAAGAGGATTAAACTTAAATCCGAAGAGGATTACTTAAATCCGATGAGGATCACTTCTCTTTTCAAGAAAGAAAAGAGAAGTGAAAAATTGAATCCGAAGAGGATTAACCTTAAATCCGAAGAGGATAACTTAAATCCGACGAGGACCACTTCTCTTTTCAAAAAAAAGAGAAGTGAAAAATTAAATCCGAAGAGGATTAAAATTAAATCCCATGAGGATCACTTCTCTTTTCAAGAAAGAAAGAGAAGTGAAAAATTGAATCCGAAGAGGATTAACCTTAAATCCAAAGAGGATTACTTAAATCCGACATGAAAAGAGAAGTGAAAAATTAAATCCAAAGAGGATTAAACTTAAATCACAAGAGGATTACTTAAATCCGAAGAGGATCACTTCTCTTTTCAAAAGAGAAGAGAAGTGAAGATTTTTTCTTTTTGTTTCTCCGCCCTTGGGTAGATGGTGCTGCTGTTCGCGCACATGGGGTGTTATTACCCACATATTTTCTTTCTTTTCTCACACTTGGAGAAGGAAAGTTTGCCTCTTGGGCTAGGCTTTTCGCCTAATTGGCTTTATGACTTTCGTCACTTTGATAAGCCGAAGAGCTGCACTTGAATTGCGAAGCTCGAAGGTTTAAGTTATGGGTTTACACCCCTGTTGATGCTGAAAACTTTTTATGGAAGTTTGCATCGACGCGTGAACCTCTTCGTGATTTTGGTTTTGTGTGATTTTGGTGAAGCTCCATACGAGACAAATTAATAAAAAGATTCGAGGGTTGGAAGAAAGCCGAAGCCCCTTACAGATGAAACCCTTTTGAAGAAAAGTTGGTGAGCACACTATGCTTGTAAGTTAGAAGTGAGATCAAAGTAATCAAACTTGTTGACGTTATTCTTTAGCTTTGCAATAGCACAAGGAAATGATGAAGGTAACAGGACTAAAATAACTTTTATGGAGAAAGGAGCATAACCGCGTGTTGTTCTGTATCAAAAGTAACTCCGCACTTTGTTCCATTTTTTGGGCTGAGGTGAGCAGACCTTGGTCTTCAATGTTTGTCGTTATAGTATTATCCGGAGAAAAGAAAGCATGAGCTTCGCCTATTATATTGCAATATAGAAAATATTCCGTTGAGATAGACTTCTCATGATTAGAATTCTGCATGTGCTGAGCTTCGCGCGCAGGTGAGTGGCGCTTATGGCATAAACTGATTGACCAGCCGAAGAATTTGCCTGAGAGAGCTTCATGTAAGTTACTGAACAGAGCAGTAACCAAGGGGTACAAAGAAACCAATATTTCGAAGATGACTTCTGTGTGCGTTACTTTGTTTGGATTCAAAGATTCTTCGCTATATTTGTGGACAATAGCTTCTATGCAGACCCATATAGACTTCGCTATTAATTAGCATGTGACTGAAACGGAGTTGCATCTATTATTCACAAATATATATGATAGGTGATCTCCGGTAATCAGATTGCTCAGTTGACCTTTGCTTCAGAAAATGAGAGCCAAACTAGATGACTTTGCTTCCACAAGAGATGGTAAGTCAATAATATTAGAATAATCAGAACATTAGCCAAGGAATGACGAAGCTTCTACTTCTACTTTTTTTTTTATAAGTAAAGACGAGTCAAGCCGACATATCTCTGGTACAAACCATCTTGTTAAAAGTAAAAAGATTAGAAATCACTGAGATATATAAACTGGTTTGGTAGAAAAGATGAGTACAAATAAGCAACCGGACCAGTCGATGTAGGCAGTATGAATTAAATGACGAAGGTCTTGGGATTTAAACCCATATGATTAGAGAAAAATTGGCATTAGTAACTGAAGATGAAAGTGAAAGAGGGGATGTAAAGTGCTTTATCCAAGGTGAGATACCCGACAGTCCAACATCTTCGTTTGTTAAAAATTTCCGGAGATGTGATAAATTAAATATAAAGTCGAAGTAGCTAGCAAAGACGAAGACCAGAATTAGCACAGCGCTTGTCTCAGCGTTTGCAGGGTGCATGCATGGAAATGAATCACCTTCGTCATTAGAAGAAAAGTGATTAGAAGAAATGATTTTTTTTTTATATTGCGAAGCTATAAGGAGACAACGAAAGGTAAAATGATCAGTGCATTCTCAGAAAAGAAATGTACCCTTGGTTGGTGCATATCTTCGGGATTCCTCTTTTTTTTTTTCGAACTGGAACAGCTAAGGTGCCGTGATTAAATAATACAATATTGACAGCAGTGAAAAGGGACATGACCTTCGCTAAAAGATTGCCTAGGTCGCTTTGTCTCTTGCATTTTGCGCTGCACGCTGGAGCTTCGCAATTGTTGGCTATCTGGGTGTGATCTTCGGCTTTTGTAGATGGATGGCCTACTTGAGGATGCCATGGGAGACTGCAGCTTCGCTGCAGTGCTAGAATTCCGGAGAGTTGATGGTCCTTGAGCCAAAAGTGCTCCGCTTCGGACATATGTACTTCATGATTAGCTTTGGAAATCAACGAAGTGGCTGCATTCGAGTGGCTCCTCTATTGTTTGAAGATGGGCTTTTGCTATTCACTTCGCTGATAGATAGCTTCCGTGAGGTTGAGTCTTGCAAATCAGCGAAGTGGCATATTCCTTGCTGATAAATGTGCTCTAGCATGAGTGAAAGAAGGAACCAAAAGGGCTTCGCAGGCGATAACAGCAGTGCTGCTAATCTTGTTTGGCGTTTCCGCTTCGTGAATATATTGTGAAATCAACATTTTCTTTCTGGAATGAAGGTCATAAGAAAAAAGACGCAAAGGTTAGATAACCAATGGTATCTAAACCAAGAAAGATGCACTAATAGAAACAAAACAACTATCGGAGACCCTCTTTTTTTTTTCCTCCGAAATGAAAATGACTTATCTTGCTTCGCAAATTGTAGCTGGCCTCTCTTGGGCAGAAAAGGAAAACCTAGCCGCCCCCGCGCCGCCTCGCCTAGGGCGGCACGGGCGGCGAATCCTTCGCCCCTCCCCCGAGGTCCTCCCTTCCTCAGCGATCTCCCGGCCGCCGCCGGAGCCCGCCGCGCGGCACAACCCGCGTGAAGGCTAGGATGGCGGCGGCGGGCGACCGGTGGCGCATCTTGTTTTCCCTCATCGAAGAAAACGGTGGCGGAGGACGATTCGATCTGCAACTTCGGCTCGCTCGTGTAGCCATGGCCGTCCCTGTGGGCGGCAATTCGCTGCAACTCCGGCCGGGTCACGTGCATTGCCATGGCCGCCTTTGTAGCCGGCGTTTCGATCTGCAACTCCGGCCGGGTTGCGGGCATGGCCGTGGCAGTCCTTATGGGCGTCGCTCGCGGCTTTCAACGCACCGTTGTGGCGGCGCTCTTCTGGTGACGGCGGCGTGGCGGGCTCAATCCCGATCTGTATCCGGTTCTGTGCTGGTGGTGGGAGCTCGATTTGCATCTGCTGCTGCTGCGTGGGATCGGTTTGCCTCTACCATTTTTCTGCAGGGTGTCACCGACATGGTGATTGCAGATTGATGCATGATCTGCTGTGGTGACTTTCTTCCCGTGGCGTGTGGTTGTTGGGCTCGGATCAATGGCGAAAGCCAAACCAGCGTTGCTGGTGCTGACAACGATGACGCTCCCGAGCGCCATGCACCTTCTTGAAGGCGTTGTCATCGAACCCATCTCCACAATCATGAATCTCCAGGTGAAAACCTAAATTCCTGCTTGGATGGGCGTCGGCGGCATCTTGAATGCCGCATTCTCCTTGGAGGCGTCGTCTTGGAGATTTTATCTGCTTGTCGGTCCGATTTGGTGACAATCTCCTGCAGCTAATGGAGTGTTCTTCGTCGGTGGTGGTTCGAGTGGTTTTTGCTTCAATCAAAAGAGATGTTGTTCATCGTTTGGATTGGCATATGCTCAAGTTTTGTCCAATACATGATGTAAAAGAATGGACAAAAGGAGTCAACCGTACTCATGAAGGAACACCACCGGAAGACAATGGACTGTTGCAGATAGGAGTCGTTTTCTTGTTTTTGTTTGTTTTGTTTCATCCGTGTAGCGTTTGGTGCACTTCTGATGATAACCGACTTTCGTCGGTGGTTGTATTTGGCTGTGACCCTCCTGGAAGTCAAGACCACTGCGGTTGTAGCTTCCATGAGAGCCAAGGCCGGGATTAATACAATCTTCCCATTATCTAAAAAAAAGCTGGCCTCTCTTGGAGAAAGTGACATGCTGAACAGCTTCGTTAATAATTGGAAAGCGAGGTCCTTCGGCATAGCACAATAAAAAATGCGGAGTGCTTGAGCAATGAGCATGAGGCCAAGCCTGGCCGCTTTGGTGAGCTGGTATGCAAAAAGCGAAGGGTACTTGCGGACATGACCTTCGGGCTTCGGGATTCATTTCGATATAACAATTGTCGTGCAGATTTCATTGCTTGGACATATGCGGCAGGTAACAGGGACATGACCTTCGATTATAAATTACCATCGAAGGTGTTTTGTCTGGAGGGAGAGCGAGACCTTCGCTTATTTTAATCTCTTGCTTGACCAAAATACGAAGCCCTTGATGAAATGCGAAGGTGATGAAAGACCAAATGCGAAGTTGCCGAAATGCCGAAGGTAACAAGACCAAAACCGAAGTGCCTTGATTTTCTCCGCCACTCCGCCCTCTCAAAAAGAAATTTTTGTGCCGAGCACGGTGGGCGCCATTGTTGGGGTTTCACCTCCGAACATAAGAGAACGCGGAATAGGCGAAGAGGACAGGGAGAAATAGCGAAGAGGATGAGAGAAATTACGAACAGGAAAGAGAGCACGTGAGCCAAATGGTCAAAGTCCCCTCCCCCAAGCCCTTGGGCTCTATTTATAGGGGAGGTGGGATGACTCTTCTCATTTGTTTCATTGGTGGGGATAAATATCACAGATAAGTCCTCAGACTTTACAATTAGGTCCCTATATGCTACAAACTGGCATCTTTGTACACAAAATTGATCCCATCTCCCTCATTGAGCAAGCTAACTTTGTGGATGTCGCACCCTTGGCCCTCTTACCACCTCCAAGTGCTCCCGCTGCAACTCCAATAGCCAAGAAGGTCCTAAGCAAGAGTCATTCCACTCCACCTTATCCTACCACGGGGGTACTCACTCCAAAGAAGACAAGGCGCGAAAATTCAGAGAACCCTCTCCATCCGGGGGAGAAGTATTGGATCACTAGTCACCAAGAGTGGCAATGTGGTACACCACCAATACATTGAGCACTCTCCTCCCGCTGCTGCTCCCAAGAAGATGGGCGACCCACGCTTCAAGATTACGGGCGTTCGCGGGAAAGGGAAACAGCTCGTTCAACCGCTCACATCAGCAGAAAGGAGGGGTGCCTATGAGTCCATGAGCTCTACTCCTACCAAGAGAGTTAGGAGGCACCTTTCCCCCTCACTTATCAAAAGGGCAGGGGGTATGTACGAAAGTGAGGAGGAAAAGACGCCCAAGAAGAAGCCTTATGATCGCCTCCTTGCTAAGTACGTTGACCTTCGCGACTCCCACTTGAACTTGGTAACAAGGTCGCGGAATAAAAGAAGCCGTGGAGGAGCTGCGCGACAATAATGCAAACTTACGCTGCAGCACCAACTCCAAGCTTAAGCGTCTCTTCAAGGGCGCAGGAAAGGAGGAAAAGTTCTATATCTAATCCTCCATCTTTATCTAGCTAAAAGGCGCATTTTTGCTTAGTTTATTTTCATTACAATTTCCCTTCAAATTTGTAATGCGCCTGCAAGTTTAGTTTAAATTCAATCAATGATAGTGCTCCCCGGGCTTGCATACCGGTAGAGCAATATTTGTGTTTCCATCTTTTTGTCATTTTTGAAGGAAACAGGCAAAAAGGCAAGTGTGGGGGGGAAACATCGCCATATCTGGAACAACCACGATCAAATCATCCAGAACCATGCGAGGCAACTCAGGAACGTTCACCACGCGAAAACACAGCACCTGTGGGGTCCAGGCTGTTGACGGCCAATAAATCATAAAATGACCGTCAACTTATCGGCGAATAAAAGGTATGCACCAATGTTTTATGCATTAAAACTAATAAAGTTTCACAAGTTTTGGATGTGATCTTGCTTTGCAAGATACATAGGAATATTGGTGCAATTGTGCTTACGCTCATAGCAAAATAGCAAATATACAAAAAGCACAAGATAAACAAGGTCCTGCTCGGACATCTCGACGACATTCAAAGCAAGAAACAAGGAATGACATGGACATCAAATAATAATTATTCAAATTACAAATTTGATCCCTCCATGTCAAAGCCCTCGTCGAGATAGTCAAAATGGGCTTTTGGATCACCCAATTCGGAGTTCGGAAGCAGGAATTATGCCTCGCGCAAGATTGGAGCAAAAGCAGGAAAAAGCTGGCCGACCGGCCCAAACTCTAGGCCGACCGGCCCAAGTCAATCTCGAAACGGCCCAATCTTCCTCCAGTCGGTTCCAGAGTCGGTAACATGCTACTTGACGCGCCGGCCAAGCAAGGGAACGTCGGCAGAAGGGAATATCCCACGAAATGCTCCAAGACCTTCTCCACTCTCCCAAGGCAACTCCACTATAAATAGAGGACCCCTCCCTCACTCCAAAGAGCACCAGCATCTTCACACACACTCCTCTTCAAGGAGTCACTTCCACTTGTGCCACAATGTAGAGTAGGCTAGTTGGTCATGGGAGTTAGAGTAGAAGTGAGAGCTCCCCTCGAAGTTCCGGAGTTTTCTTCGGATATTGGGTAAAGCTCTCTTGTATCTTTTCTTTTTGGATATTCTTTAATATAATTATTTTCTTATTTATTTATTTTAGTTTTTGTTTTAGTTTTCATTTATTTATTTAAGTAATAATTATAGAGAAATTCTTGTGTTGGTTCCACGTCTGTGTATGGTAGGTCTATCTGCATGGGTTGTTTGCACCGCAAATGCTTACACAATCCATATAGATTTGTTATGCATGGTTGGCTTGCTCTTACGCGAAGAGTAAGTTATCTAGGATATTTGCTTGTATGGCTCAAGGAACTATTCTAGACGTGAGTTTGCTCTACACCCCACGGAGGATGGTAGCCGCGAGTACGTGTGACAGGCGTACCGGTCTCTGTAATCCACCACGTCCGGGTGATGGTTTTAGTAGGGAGGTCATGCACGTAGTTCCCCAAGGTAGTTGAACCTAATTCTCGGGTTGCTGCCTTGGCATGCGTGTGCCCCGATATGCAGGAACGAATCTATAATGAAAGCTTAAGTAGATATTTGTAACCCCTAGGCTGATACCCTTCTTCTTGTTGTCCTCCCAGTTGACTAGTTCTATCTCTTTATCTTCATATGGAATCCTTGTGTGTGTTCGCTTGCCACCCATCATATCTTTCATCTTTACCCATGCTTTGGTTTAGTTTGCAAGTTATAAATAATAGGTAATTCTTTGTTAACTAATGATATTCTTAGCCATGCTTCCCTGTGGAAATATAAATACGATACCCTTGGAATACTCCCGGGTGAAATGCAACAATGGTGTTCCGTGCGCTTGCGAAATAGAAATATTTTATAAAGCATAAGAACTACCAACACAGGCCAGGTCGGTCGACCCCACCAGGAGGTTCGGCCGACCCCTGGTGGTCCCCATCAGGGCCCAGCTTCCTCCTGCCTCCTGAGTTTCCACCACACTTCCACTTTTTGCCTGCTACACCGTCAAGTTTATTCTGATTACCTGAAAATTAAAATAAAACTTGACGCACTAATCTTTTGGGAAAATCATGACTGGTTTATCTTTTGCCCACAACTCTACCTCTCACATTTATGGACTTGCACACTTGTTATTTCTCGCTTCATCGCTGAATGCTTGTGAATACCTTGTCATTAGGAACCCATGTTTTTCCTAGATAATTGGCATGTGAGATATGGTTTGTCGAAATGATCTTTGCTTAACCTTCAAGTCCTTGGGAATTTATCTTTATGAAAATCAAAAAAATCTATAGTATGATGCTCCTCACTTGATTTATATTTTCCTACCAAGGCCAAGAACTCTACATGAATATTTCTGATAGCCTATAAGCTGCTAGTTGTCGATTTGAGCTTTGTCAAATTCTTGGACCCTAGTGAGAAGCTTGTCATACTCTTTTGATCAAGATCACGTACACTCCACCTCACATGCTACACTTCTACACTGGAAGTTGAGCAATCTCATCATCCACCCACCAAAATAAGCGCTCCAAAAATCATTGCTACCTTTCTCTCTCAAAAAAAAATTATTAGAGACATGGCTATGCAAAAAGAAAAAGAATAATCCCTGCTCATACAAAAGTAGAGCACAATAAAAAAGGGAAGAAAAATGATGAGAAAAATGGTGAAAAAAAAAAAGAAAAAAAAGTATGATAGCCATGTCCTCCTCAAAAAAAATTCAAAAAGAGAGAGAAGGTAACATCATAAAAAGGAGTACACTTCCATTTCATACCACCACACACATGCACATCTTGATCAGATTGTATGACTTGATTTCTCCGTTGGATCCAGTCTTTGACTTAGCAATAAAAGAGACACTAGTATGCTCCACTTTACCATACCTTGAGCTCCACTAAAGCCTGATCAAACACAAGGAGGGGAAGAGGCAAAATCATGGCCTTGAGAGGAGAATACATAAACACCATGAGCGACTTGAGAGAGTCATTTGAGGAGCAGAAACTATGTTTTTATTTCTGAAAATTATGCAAAAATCCTAAGGTACTTGACAGGGAAGGCGAGGTGATTTGAGACATGACCGTTCCACTTATCAATCATCCAAGGAATACATGTTAGACACCTTAAAGTTCACATGTATGAAGTGTGGCTTGCAATAACTTGTGTGCAGGTTCTCATTTATGAGGATGAGTATCTCCCGTCTTATGCTCGCAACTTTACTCGAGGACGAGCAAAGAGCTAAGTGTGGGGCAGTTGTTGACGGCTGTTAGAGCAAGAATTTACCCATCAACTAGCTGCACTTTTTATAATGAAACAATCACCAAAAGTAGACTTAGGGCTTTAAACTAATGATTTCCACAAGTCTTGGTGAATTTGTGAGTGCAGCTGCAATTCATAGGAAAACGGGAAAAGGAAGCATAAAAGGCCCATCCTGAAAACACCAATTTTCCCTGACATAAAGAATTATACAAATAAAGCCCAACTCCCAATAAAAAGACTTCAAGTCCACCCATAGCAGGTGGATCAGAGGAGAAGGCAACCAGGGAACCAACCTGAGAAGGCCCAGGCCCAGGGGGCCAGCCAGGTCGGTCGACCCCAAACCCTAGGTCGGCCGACCCCTGTGGTGGTCCCACTGGCCCTCTTCCTATGGCGGTTCACAACCGACGTACCAAGGTCAGGAACCACCTCAAGTTGCCGACCTTCTTGGGTTATAAATAAAGGGGTACCCCCCACCTCCAAACGACATCACAAGAATCCCAAGAGGAGAGCACCACTCCCACATCTCAGGCCTAGAGCCTCTTGTACAGTAGTAGAATAGGGGAGAGGGCAAGGATCAAGAGAGGGATAGCTTTGTTTTAGTTATTTCCTTATCTTGTACCTTGACGGATATTTATCTTATTAATAGTTCTTCGTTCGTTCTTCGTTCGTTCGTCGTTCGTTCATCGTTCATCGTTCGTTCTTAGTTCGTTCGTCGTTCGTTCATCGTTCGTCGTTCGTTCTTAGTTCGTTCATCGTTCGTTCTTCGTTCGTCGTTCGTTCATAGCACGATCGTTGTTCTTATTCATAAGATTAGTATTCGTGGTGATATTGATCTAGCGAGCTTTACATACTAGTCGTTATTCTTGTTATACTTGTTTACGGGATCATCGCTCCGCGAGGGGTGCTCTAGCCTTCCAGATTGGTACCAGGACCGGGGTTAGAGTAGTAATCGACGGCATAGACGTGGTGTCTAGGCTAGAGGTTACCTTTGTTTGCAGTGTGCCCCACGGTTTGTAGAGGTAGGCGGCAGGTGGTGACAGCCCTGTCCGTCCCTTGTAATCCTCCACGTTCGGGTTCGTCGTAGAGTTACAGGCTGGCGTGACTTGGCAGACCAGGTCTATACCAGTGCCCGAAGTAAACAAGTAGAACTTGAGTGCGATCGTCCTGCGGGACAACTAGATCTTTATTCATCCTCTCAATCCTATACTACTACCATTCTTGTTGTCCTTGGGTAAAACTAACCTTGCTGCAGATTATCACCGTTCCTTGGGGAAAACAAATACGATACCTTGGAATACTCCCGGGTGAAGTGCTACAACGGTATTCCGTGTGCTTGCGGATTTATTCGTGGTGTAAGAAATACCAACAGGCGTGAAGCTAGCAAGACTAGATATGGTGATGACAAGAAGCTAGCGATGCGCGCACACAATCTAGTCTAGCATAGAGCAACACCCTAACAAGCAATTCTACTAAGTAAACAAGAGACACCTATCAAGCAATTCTACTAGCACATAAGTAAATGCGGAAGCGTAAATGCTAGTAAGTAAAAGAGATAGAGATAGGAATGCTCATGATTTTTCTCGTGGTCTCGGAAGGATGGCGCCTTCCCCTACTCCACGTTGGGTCACTCCCGTCGGAGTCTCGACCCTGTCCCTCCTCGCTCGATCGCGATCCCTCCTAGAGCACACTTCACCCTCCGAGTGAAGTCGCGGGCACGTCCCGCCGGGCTCTCTCCCGGGTACTCCTCCGGAGGTAAGGCTCCACACTTGATGCGTGCTAAAGGGCGCTCCACTAGTGATGCTTCTTTCGCACGGGAAGCTCCAAGACCGTGTACAAACTTGTGTCGGCTTCCACAACCTCCTTGGACAGCTCAACACCAACGCCTAACCGGTCTAGGCCTTGCCATAGACCAAGAGTAACAAACCGAAGTGACTCTCTCAAGCTCACACTAGCCTAGAGATCAATTTGACGCAATTACTACTCTCTCAAGCACTAGGATCACTCCAAATCCTTCACAAGTGCTTCTTTCCCTTGCTCTTGGCTTCCTCTGTGTTTCCTGCACTCCAACAATGGCCAAGAGACCCCTCAAGGGCGAGCAACCAACTATTTATAGGCTACCAACCTAAACTAGCCGTTGCCCAAAATGCTTAGGAAAACTAGAGACCGTACCATGGACCGTATCGTCCGGTCCCTTTCTGACCGTACCGTCCGGTCTCTCTACAAGAAGTAACAGGAAAAAAAATCACATAGAAGAACTAGACGTCTACCACTTAGTGATAGATTATTGGTTTCCTCACAAACCACAATCCCGTGCCACAAGAAAAGAAATCGATATGTAATGCCCCTGATCTTTTTGTTTTTACAAAAACCGACCACAACCATGTGAAACACTCTATCATGAATAAACTTACGATTTTAACATGAAGGGAAATTATGGTAAACGAGAATACAATTCGTCATAAAAATCGACAATAATATTTTATTCTTTTGGTGCTTAATGTAGAAGACCCAAACTAGTAGAGAAATCAAATCAGGAAAGGAAATGTTTGGATCCATTACTCCACCGTAGTTAGATGAGTAATACGAGCAAGTGGTATGGTTGATCAGGCCATCCCTTACACATACTATTCATAGAACACGTTAGACAGATAGATCAAACACATAAAGCCAAAAATAAAACAACTGAGAAACCGTTATTAAAAGTTGCAAATGGTATAGATCAGAAGTAAATAACATGAAGCAATTATGCAATTGCTCTTCCAAACACTCTTGGGTATAAATTATAGATGACAGAAGATTGGGAAAAAAGACGAGGGAAAATACCGATATGGATATCGTCTAAAATGAGATATGCCACACTACTAATAAGCATCACTATTAGATAAATGAATATGGGCAATTTTCGGAGAATGGTTGTGGCTAATTTGCTTAAGAAAAAAAAAGGTCAATGGTTGCAATATAGAATGCATGACCCAAAAGTTATCTTCACATTTCTTTATGGAAATAGATCACCATCTCGAGCATCCGTGCGAATGGGTCCAAACTGTAGACTAGACGTCCCTCTTTCATGAACTCAGGAAACTTCCAACGGTCACACACTCTGGATCGAATACCTGATTAGAACATCTTCCATGATCTATCTTCAATGTCTATAAATTTCCTTCCCCTCACCTAATTCAATTGAGGAACAACACCTATGACTCCAGGAATCCTAATGTCCTTTGGATATATAATTCAACACTAGTAAAAGCCAAAGAATTCACATAAGCACAATGTACTGATACCCGAGACAAGGCATCAAAAAGCCTATGGTGGCAAGAGCTTGCTGGTGGGTAGAAATAAAAAAATTAATGAAATAAAAAATATGTAGCAAGAATGTAAATGCAAAGCATGCCCATGCATCCCATCCTATTGTGCAGAAGTGTGTCAAGTTTTTACTTAATAAGCCTGCTTTAAGTTTAAAATATTTTTTTCTTTTTGCTTTTCATAACAAGGAACTATAACCTTGGCTCTGAGTACCAACTGTAACGCCCCAGATTTTGACAAACTTGGAGGTTACTACGTACAAGCACAATAAAATTCCTACTACTAAGTAGAAAATATTAAATTATCCGCGGCACACAAACAGCACACATAAACACAATAAGAGTAGATAAGCTATATCCAACAAACAGCTCCAAGTCTAAAGCATGAAAAGTTGAATGCGACAATCCAATCATCTCAGCAATTATGAACAATCTAATAACTATTATAGATACTATGTATAGGAGATATGTGGTGTGCTCAAAGGAATGTTCTATTTCCCCTCCGATGCATGCTCTGAATCAACGGGTACCTAAAAACCAAATGAAACACAAGACTGAGTAAAACACTCAGCAAGTACAATTAGAGCTGAAAGAACGAATACAATATGATGAAAGACGGAAAACAAAGAATAGTGAACTCCTTCTCTTGAAATGAATATCCAATGAAATAGTAGTTTCCGCCTCAAACGGACAGCACTTGAATACATCCTTAGCATTTACCCGTAAAGCCGAGCAAGTGGGGCCAGCGCTTACACTACAAGAAAAACCGTTTGTAGATACGCTTTATTAATAGGTTAGATACGCATATTGCGTCTCTATCAGAATGTAGAGACGTTTTTCACAAAGCGTGTCCGAGGCGTCTTCGCACGGGCCGTGTCAGAGTTCAGTAGATACGATTTTTGAAAGCGTGTCTACAAAGGTTTTGATGCTCCATAGAGACGTTATCCTACGTACCTACATATATAGACACATTTCATAAATACAATTACAATACGTCTCTATTGAATAGGCACGTTTCATAGTCATGATTATTGTGTGTTAAGGAATATAGACAAGTTTTATATGAAGTGGTGTGAACATTGCAAAAAAAAAACAATTCTGTTGCACCCGTCTCTATCCTATTAGGAAGATTTATTTATTAAACACTGCTGACAAGAATTGAACCTTTGACATCTATATCTCTGACGAACTCGCTTAACCAACTCATCTCACACGCAATTATGACTAGAACTAGATATATATTTATTTTAACCCATGCTCACCAAATGTTTTCGCGTCTCTAACATCATCAATAGCGTGTCAATTAGCGTTTTATATGAAACTAAGTACGGTTAAAGCGTATCTATCACTTCGATGCGTTCTAAATAACGTCTCAATAAGTGTCTTTTAAGTGGGATAATAACGAATGAAGTGTGTCTAATATCGTGTTACTTTGAGGCGTTCTCAATATCATGTCAAGAAGTGTATTTAGAGGAGTAATCGCAAGTGAAAGCGTATCTAATACCGTATCATTTCTCAATAGCGTGTCAAGAAGCGTCTCTAAAGGGCTATTGATGCTCAAAAGCATGTCAAAAACATGTTTATTTAGCTAATGATGTTTAAGCATATCTAATAATGTGTCAAATTGAAACGTTCTTAATATCATGTCATAAAGCGTCATTAGGTGATGGTGTATTGACGTTTACCAAAGCGCATCTACAGAAACGTGTCTAGAAGGCTTTTTTCTTGTAGTGTTACTCACAAGAACTTGAATATAAGAACCAACTTGCACATCCGGATCGACCGGAACATGAATGATATGTAAATGAATAACTTGAATCTTGAATCTCGAAGAAATTAATCATGAATTATTGAAACACCCAGAAAGTACAAATACGGAATAAATGTTGCAAACACGAGAAGAACATATCAACAGGTAGCTCATATCACAAACACAAGCTCGTCATGCACTTGCCTTAACCTCGGCGAGATGTTGACAAATCCTGGAGCTCTCAAAGACCTGTAGAGTAAAAACTACTCTTAGAAGCTATTTCGCCGTACTTACAAACCTATTTTCTGAACATCGAAACGATTCCCTAATCTGAGCGAAAATAAGCTAATTCACCCGTTACCCAAAATTCACCCAAAGTTCTGAACAGCTCACTATTCTGTCCATAACTTTTAATTTTCTAAACCAAATGCTGCAAACGAATAAATTCTGGAAATCTAAAGAAATCTTCCCCAACTTTCATAATAGCAAGTTTTGCTACATAATTCGCTAACTGGTTCGAAGGTAAATAGTTAGAAAACTGCGCAGAGTAGAAAATCAGGAGACAACAGTATTAACATTACAGTTTCTCCGTAACCATTCATCGGAATCGAGTGAGACCAGCGCTGTTAGAAAGATAAAAACATTATCTAGAACTCCTATTATTGGCTCCATGTCGAATTCCTAACCAAATAATTCCAGTTTCAAAATAAGCTTGCCAGATCAAGATGGAACCCTGTAATCTCGACGTTTATTTCAACCCGACCATCACCAATTGACCTCAGGATCTCTAGGGATTAATTAGGGATTAACCTTATACGATGAACACAAATTCTCGTTGGATTTTTCATGGAATTCCACAAATCTTCTTCCCTGCCCCTGTTTTCCTCCTTCCCTTCTGCCGGGTTTCCTTCTTCCTGCTTGCTTTTCCCCCCTGCTCTTCACCACGCACAACAGCATCAAGCAGGGAACCAGGTCAGCACCTCCAGAAGCTAAGACAACCAATCTGAGGCACACGCACCAGCAGTAGGAGACAATCACCAGCACGTACCTCCAGCAAACCAGGACGTGGCCACACAGGCAGCTAGCAGCAGGGCATAGCAGCAGCCTGGAGGACCAACCTTGGAGCAGCAAACGCAGGGCGATGGCGATTTGGAGAAGGTTGCAAGAGGGAGGCGGCGGCCCTGTTGATACGGAAGAAGACAAGGCTGTTCGTGCCTCTTATTGATTTTCTTTGAACCGAAACCCCAGTTAGGTCAAGACCAACGACCCACATTGCTTCATATCCCATGGCTTCATCCAATGTCCGAATCCTTCGTACGAGTAGTCAAATGGAATTGTTTCGACGAGATCTATGCATCTATGATCTCCGATCGTTCATCCGTGTAATAGTTCAAAAATCAAATTTTGGTCAACTCCAAAGTTTTTCTTATAAACTTGGGATATTACACCCATAGCGCAAAGAATTCCACTGGGATGTGGCGTGGCGCCCGGCCCGGCCCGTCTCGTTGACCGCGCGCGACAACCCTGGTGGCTCCTGCGGTGAGCCGGCTCGCGGTTCCAGCTGGCCAGGGCAATGCGAACCACCTCTCCGCAGGCCGCCATGACGTACGTAATCCTCCCAGTCCCGGAGCTGCATGCATGTCCAGCGCCAAAATTGCTCGGCTCCAGTGAATTCGTCCAGTCATATGTCTTCCATCCGCTGCCAACGTCGGAAGCGCGAGCTCGATGTCCTAGCGAAATCTTGTGTGTTATTGGTTATATGCATATGCAATCCTATCATACTCCTAAGCTTTTCCTATTCCTGTACTTTTAGGAGCATGAAACATTTTAGATCGCTGACTTGTTGCCCTAGCATTTGGGGACCACCACATGTACTACAGGGTGTGGCAGTCACTGTAGCTATTCTGTCGCAGGTTCCCTGATGAACATGTGTGATTCAATGGACTACAGTCAAGGCACAGAAGCATAGCATGGATGGAGCAAACCGAACATAAACACGTCAAATATGAAATGAAGCTCAAATCCAAACTAGGTACGTAAGAACGAGTAACAAAAGAGGAGGAACGAGATTAACAAATATCAAACAACTTGACCTTTATTTCTTGGATGCGCTTGATGCATAGACAAAGCATACATATATAACGAATATCTAACAAGTTGAGGAAACATAAGCACTTCACGTATGCATACTCTGGAGCACTACGTACCTCACCTTACACTTCATGACTTACAAACTGCAGACATAATCTTACATATCGAGAGTTAAGCTTAGATACCGACCAGATTCAAAATGCAAGCACAATCTGTTGTTTTGATTCCCTCACTTCAAGAGTAACTTTTGTTGTTTTTTTGATTCCCAGGTATCCTTCAAATCACAAGTGCACTTGCTACACTCTCCATAGCTGGCCGCTCTTCAAAATTTTCATTTAGGCACTTCATTGCTAGTATTCCAATTTCATTAAGGAGCGGTATATTTTCTTCCTGTGCGATCTCCTTGTCAAACATTGCCTTACCACTCTTACCATGATGAAAACTCTTTTAAATTCCAAGGCCAGCCGGCTTCATCTTCACCACCGAGACAGCGGGCTTTCTTCTACAAAATATTCTAATAGAACAATTTCCGAAGCTGTATACTCACTCTTTGGAGTTAAATGTTTTGAGACAATTGACATAGGATCCATGTAATCTA
>JAAXCT010002243.1:0-86296 GCA_012490785.1 Eragrostis nindensis | reverse complement strand
GTAGCTCGCCCTACAAAATCCTTTTGATATAACGTTTTGAGATTCATACGAACGGACATTAAACGGCTTACGCACACTGCTGGTTGAGAGGGAAAGCACAGATGAGTGACACGTGGCGCATTCTGATTGAGCAGGTGAGAGGTGGGAGAAAAAGAAACGATTTGCAAACTTTAAACGTATTTTTCTCTTAAACTATAAGTCCGTTTTCAAATTCGTTTGAACCTACGCGTTTGTTACAATTAATTCTACCAAATGAGATCCATTTGAATATTTTTTGAATTTTTTAAATTTTTAAAATTTCGCCAACATTTTAAATGTACTGTGTCAACATTTTTTGCACTGCGTCAACATTTTAGATGTGCTATGTCAATATTTTAGCTAAAATGTTGACTCAATTGTTTGAAAATGTCGACATAGGCTTACAAAAATGTTGAAACTGGTGTTTGAAAATGTTGATAGTTACTTGATAGGCTAGGTTGCCTTAAGTAGGCCGAATTTGGTGGGCTATTAGGCTGACCTACAAGTTGAATCCTGTAGGATGTATAGGAGGTCCTGGAAAACAGTCTTTCTTTTCTTGTTTTCAGACATTTTTTCTAAAGGTGAGTTTGGCAAAGGCTTTTTAGGTGGCTTTTGTTTTGACTTATAGCCTCATAAGCCATAAGGTCTGCCAAACATGAAAAAGCAATACAACTTATTGCTGTAGACTACAATAAGCTGTTTTGGAATTTGTAATTTGTACTAGGATAATCTGTTTTGGATAAGTCAGAAAAATTAGCTTTTTGCACTGGATAAGCTGTTTTGCCAAACGACTTGACTGAATAAACTAAATAAATCAGAATAAACTGATAAACTATTTTGTTAAATAAAACACAACAAAAACTATTTTTTTATAGTCATAAGCCCTGCCAAACATGCCGTAACAGAGCTTTTCACATGCGCAACTGCGCAAGTCAAACATTATGTGGCTGCAATGAGATATGGCTAGGCATAGACAATGACAATTTGATCCTTTTAGCGATGAGCTTTTGACTTCCCTCCATGTTTTGCGATCCCGCTGCCGCAAGGGAACGTGACGTGCAGATGTAGTTTATCATATTTCTTGTACGACTACGACTGATTGCCTTCGTCACTGCCTACGTCCTTATCATCTGGATCACAATTTACAACTTACGTACGTGTGCTTGCTTATCCGACGAACCAGTGGCCTCGCATCGTTTAAATCGACTGCGTTCTCAATGAAGATGTTGCTTCATAGGAGCCAGTGCCACCACTATTCCATTTGGGAGCCAACAGCTATAACGGTTGGCCGTTGCATACGCACAGCGTCTCCCAAAGATGTGCCGTGCGTGCACTGCCTTTACCGGCTAATCATTTCCCGCACAGTACAGTGTCATCGTCATCCGGCTTGGTGCCCATCGCTAGCCCCACCTGACAGGCGGTGCGATAAACATTTTTGCGGTGCAAAACGCGGGTCAACCGGTCTCCCACGATTGCGACCGATGACGACGGGCCGAGATCCAACGGCCAGATCGCTCCAGCGCTGTCCCCTCCTCCGCCTCTTAACTCCTTCCCTTCCACACGGATCCAGTGTCGAGCGTCTCTCGTGACGGAGAAGGGCGGAGGAAAAGGAAAAAGTTGAGCAGCAGCCCGCACACAAAATCCAAACCTAAACCCTCGGCGAGCTCACCACCATGGCGACGGCGATGGCGGCGGATGCGGCGGGGCTGGTCCCCGCCGGGCCCGGCGACCTGGAGGGGAGAGTCATGGCGGCGGTCAAGGCGTCGGAGGCGCGCGGGGACCCGCCGCTGCTGCGGGCGGTGGAGCTGGCCCGCGTCGTCGCCGGGGAGGGCGCGGCCATCCCCAACGCCGACCTCGCCGGGATCCTCGTCTCCAACCTCTGCTTCGCGCACAACTCGCCCTCGCTATGGAAGCTCGTGGGCCAGGCCATGGCGTCGCGCCTCGTCTGCCCGCTCCACGTCCTCGCGCTCCTCACTCCCAGGTACGCGCCGGTTCCGTTCGCGCGGCGCTTTATTAGTTGAATTGGTAGCCGTTTCGAGTGTGCTCGGTGAGTGAATTCGCGGCTGGTTTTGTAGGGTCCTGCCACAGCGGCGAGCGCAGCCTGAGGCCTATCGGCTTTACCTGGAGCTCATCAAGTGTAACGTCACGTCCTCACTGTCTATGGAGGCCGGGCCTAATCGTGACAAGTAAGACATCAGCTATGGAATGTGACGAGCAGTATTCGCTGTTTACATAAGACCACGATGAAAGTGTATTTAATATATCTTGTATGGCCCTTTTTTGGGTCTAAAAATGTATTTCCTCCACCAGATCTTCACTAAGTCATACTACGTGTTGTGTGCTTCATATGAACTGTAAGACAAAGAAACATCTTGACCAGCTGGATATTTGGACTTAATATGACATTACTAACCAATAGCATTTTCAAAAGCACGAACCCAACAACTATAAGTTAACTTTAGAATCTCTTGAAGTCTGCTTACATATTTTAAAACTGAGGTAGACTGGTTAATGCTTAGTAATAAAACTGTGTCTGTTGCTTTTCACTTTTATCGATATTCTACGCTCATATGCGGAAAGCCGCCCAGCATATTTTGCAGCACCATAATTCTATGGCATGTGATATGATAGGTGTTGCCTGAGAAATCTAATTTTTTGTTTGCATTATTTTGTGTTTACAGAGTTTATCATTTTCTGTATGATCATACTAGTATCTAGTACTATTCATTAGCGGTAAACTGCTATAGTGCTAATATGCTACACATGATTTTTTACAAATCAAGCTGTTGCTCATATGTTGTTACTGTATTTTTCAGGTTAACAAAATCCATTGATGATGCTTTGCAACTATCAAAGATTTATGGATTTTCTGGATTAGATTTTGGACATGTTATCATTATGTTTGTGTTGGTTGTTGTAACCAAACTGGTCGATAGCATTCTTGAGGATTGTGGCTTACCCTGTGGGTTGACAGAGGGGCAAGAGAATGTGTATTCCATTGATGGTGGTCGACAGCCTATGGACATAGATGTCAAAATGGTCTCTTCTGAGAAGCAAAGTGAGCATCGTGAGCAGCTACGTCGGAAGAACACTGTCTTGGCTTTAGATGTGCTGCACATGATGGTTGCTGATAGAAAGATTCAATCATTTCTGCGCTTGATATTCCTGAACATGTATGTTTTCTAGTTAATCATTCTCATAGGTTCTTTAAATATATGATACACATAGGCGGGGTCCATGTATTGCCCTATCAGTGCCATTAGAGTGATTCAGCTATGGATGAAATTCATTGCAGAACATAAGCCCGGTCACTACAAACGCAAGAACAATACAAATTACTTTTAGTTTAACCTACTTTATTAGCGTCAAGCATTTTACATAGGCAACTTTTTGGGCAATTTGGGTTTCCATATATGATAAATTGTTCTAGGAGTAGGGATGAGCAGGATAACCAAAGGGACCTTCCCTACTGTACGATTTTATTTTATTTTTTAAAAGTATAATTGTTTACATTTCTCACTCCATCAATTAAATATCTACTGACATCTCGGTTAGGCATTAAGAATGTAGGATGTGTTACCCTAGCCTTCCTTGGAATCGGTATTGCCCTCATTTTGTAATTTCTCTGTAGGCAATGCAATGTGCTAACGATGAAATTTTCTAGGTTAGGCCTGAAAAGTTCATTTCTCTAAGCCAGAGATTGAGTTTTATTGAGGGTCACAAAATGGCCTTGGAGTCTGTATTGCCTGCCGGAGACAAAATTAATGACTTATTAATAAATATACGGAGAGTTTGCAATGCAGACTATCAACCAAATAGCAAACGGCTTGTGGGCGTTCTTGGTAATATGAGATCCAGTGCCCCCCTGCTGGGCCAGCTTACCGGAGCTGGGAGGGCTGCCTGTTGGATAATTTTTGATATTTATGTGGAGAATGCTATTGATGGGAGGCATCTAAGTGGTATATCAGCTATTGAAGTTTTAAAAGGTAACCCCTCCCTGTCGCTTTAAATGGCCTGATTTCTTATTCGTGTTTTATTTCTTTTTGTTGCCACTAGCAAAACGGTTTCCTAAATTATTCTGTGAGAATAAGACAAGTGTATATGTTGGCATGGATGCAATCTTCTGTGTCAAAATGTTCCAGTTTTGCTATCATCTTTCTTGCAAGAATCACTTGGATTGTCTTTGCTAATGTCGTATTTTCCTTGATCAGAGATGACCAAGACGCTGCAAGTACTTAATGAGGCCAGCTGGCAGGAAACATTTAAAGCTCTTTGGATTTCTGCTCTTCGTCTAGTACAGCGGGTGAATAGCCTTATTCACTTTCCCGATGAATTTTATATATATTTGCCTCCATGTGGCTTTCTCACTTATTAATGGTTTTACTAGGCTAGAGAACCTCTTGAAGGGCCAATTCCTCACCTGGATGCCAGGCTATGCATGTTGTTAGCTCTTATTCCATTATCAATTGATGCAATTCTTAAAGAAGAAAGTGATCTGTTTGGAGCTGAAGGAAACAAAATTCTTCCGCGAAGACAAGGGCTTATATCTTCTCTCCAAGATTTGATCCAGTATACTGGACTTCTTGTGCCACCTTCATCAGTGGTGAATGCAGCCAATGCTGCAGCCTCAAAAGCGGCAGTATTTAAGGCCAATTATAAGGCTGGGGTTGCCAACTCCAGCATGATGGGCCAGACCGACTCTTCAACAAGAGCTGGTACTTACATGTTACATCTTCATATTCTGCATAGTACTTTGTAGATATCACATTGGAAAGAGAGCAGAGATTACACTGAGTGACGAACTGAGAGTAAGCGCTTTGTTGTATAATTAGTAGTCATTCTGCAGTTGAATCTGCATCATAAACATCTTTAATTAGTTCACTTGCTAGCTATTCTCTGACTTTTATGCCCTTTCCCCTTATTGTATATACCTTTTACCCTTTGTTTGAACCTTTTTCTTACTTTTGTTACCATCCATCCTATTTCAGTTGGGAATATGCTTCATCTTATTATTGAAGCCTGTATTTCGAGGAAATTGATCGATACGTCTGCTTATTTATGGCCTGGTTACGTTGTACCATCTGGGCCTTCAAAAGATACAACCTTACCGCAAGAATCTCCCTGGTTAAACTTTATGCAAGGTGCTCCACTTTCAGGTCCACTTATTGATGCTCTGGTTGCTACTCCTGCTTCAAGGTGTGTAAAGTTAAATTCTAGCCTCTGACAGTTTGTTCTTAAGATATTTTTTAGAACCAGCTCCTTATTTTATTTCGATATATGTGCATCATTTGACGAGTCGGTTAAGAGAGACCTTAACCTGAAGGAGTGGAATATCTCCAAGGAATTAGCTATGGATAGGAGCACATGGAGACTAGCAATGAACGTGCCTGAACCGTGATCTTTTTTCTTTTTCTGTCTACCTCTAACTCTACCTTTGCCGTGTGTCCTTTTGTGTTTCTCTTGTCCTTGATTCTTATGGGTTTCATCTCTAGCCTACCCCAACTTGCTTGGGAGAAAAGGCTATGTTGTTGTTGTATATGTGCATCATGTGCATCATTTGCTTTAGTGCAACAATGAGATCATGGAAGTAAAAATAGAGGCATCTGGAGCATGCAAAGCAAGTAGAATTAGATACTTCCCTGATATCCATTTTTTTTTTCAAGTTGACTCTTCTTGATACCTTTACTTTAGTTCGTGTCCATTTTTCTAAATCTTCAGTGATGCTTCTATCTATTCAGTGTTGTGGAATTGGACAAATTATACAACATAGCAGCGAATGGTTCTGAAGAAGAAAAAACAGCTGCTGCAAAAATTCTGTGTGGTGCTTCTCTTGTTCGTGGCTGGAACATTCAGGTACATTATTAAACAGTATTTGAGAAGAGTTTAAATAGAGTTCTCATGTCAGATATACTTTATAACTAGCTGAAATATTGGTTTCTTCTGTAACGGAGTTAAGTGATTTTAGTTGAATCAATCTGACAATTCAATATTGCCGTTGATTTGTTCTTACTCAGTTCTCAACTAATGAAATAGATGCTTCAAGTTATTTACTTTCGCCATCAACTTGGAATAGTCAAATCTATCAGCATAGTCAAATTTTTATCTATGAACATGTGGGTAGTCCCAAAAGTCTTTCAAAAAGAAAAAGGGTTGTTGGACGTGCGCATATCCTTTTGCAAAATTTTCTGGACCAATTATATGAACATTTAGATGGAAAAACACAAATGTAATTTTAAGTAGCTGCAGACAAATTCTACAACTTCATTTTTGCTGATGTCTTCTATGCCATTTTCTTTAACTTTTTGGTTATATGCTCATTTGCAAACCAAAATGTATGTATCTTTACTGATGCTAAGATTATCCTTGTCCTGGAATATTTTTCCTTTGGGTATTTAAGTTTTAGATTCTTTTTTATCAGGAACATGTGGTCGGCATGGTGGTGAAGCTATTGTCAGCTGCTTTGCCCTCGGATTCTTCAACCTCAACAAATGGGAGTATGAGCCACTACCTCGCCCAGATGTCTACATTAAATGTGATCTTACTTGGTGTGTCTTATGGTGATGCGATCCACATACTTTCTTTGTATGGAATGGTAAGGTGAACTTAATTTGTAACTTGGTTGAACTTTTGGTAACTGTTTATCTATATAATCCATTCTCGGCATATCGCACTTTTATGATTTTCTTTCCTCTTATTATATTCAAAAGAATCAAAACGTGTAACCACCAGCCTTGTGATGCACATTGCTCTAAATAAATATTTTTATTCACCATCATCAAGGGAGAAGTGTCATTGCATCATTAATCGGAACATCAGTAAATTACTTTCCCCTATGCATGTCTTTTCGGTCCTCAATTTACTGTGTTTGCTTTTCAGTTTGTCCTTTATCGATGCGACATGCTGCCGTTGTTTTTTATAATAAAAGTTTAAAGATTCTCTACTATTGTTTAGCAGTCCCTTTTTAACTTCTTTATTATGTTTATGAGCTGTTGGCATTGTATTTAGCCGTAACAGATGTCACTTGCATTGTGGACATTTAATAAGTTTCCTAACCTCATTGTTCAATAGGTGCACAATGTAGTTTTTTGTGCTTTTGGACCATTATATATGTCGTAAGAGCTATCCTGCATAAAGTGCATGTGTATTTCATCAAATGGGCGCAATGGTTACCATTTTCAAGCTGGCCATTATTTGTAACAATGCCACCAGCAATATTGTAAATTTATAAATACGCTTGAACTGTTATTTCCTGGATTCAAGAAATCCTTATCTGTTACAGGTTCCAGATATTGCTGCAGCTTTAATGCCACTCTGTGAAGCTTTTGGATCAATAGCACCCCCACCTAACCACAAGTCTACCATTTTGGTGAAACATCTGTTTATTCAGTCTTCTCTTGTGCATTTCTCTGTCTTCTTCGCTTGTGGAAGTTCTATAAGCCTCCTCAAGAGTACTGTCTTGCTGGTCGTGGAGGTTCAGTAAGGCTGGAACTTACTCTGGACTATCTGTTGTTGATGCGTAATAACCGCATTGAGTTCTCAAATTCATCTGCCGCTAGTAGAGATACTCACAACAATATGGGCTCCGTCAACGAGGCTCCTACTCAACCGGTTTATATTGATTCTTTCCCCAAATTAAGGGCTTGGCACTTCCAGAACCAAGCTTGCATAGCCTCGACCCTTTCCGGCCTTTGCAACAAAAATCCTGTCCATCAAGTTGCAAACAAAATTTTGAGTATGATTTGTCGCAAAATGAATAAAGGTGGGGTAGTGTCTGGTAATCTCTCATCCACTTCTGGTAGCAGTGTCAGTGGTTCCTCTTTAAATGCATCAGATGATTCTTACCAAAGACCCACGGTACCTGCATGGGAACTTTTAGAAGCTGTACCTTATGTTCTTGAAGCTGTTCTTACAGCATGTGCTCATGGGCGACTTTCCAGCCGAGACTTGACTACGAGTGAGTAATATGTAGGGTTTTTATCTGAATGCATTGCATTGATTCCCCAGATCTTGTGGAGGCAGTTCTTAATCTGTGTTTGCTGTTGTCCTGCAGGTTTACGGGATCTCGTGGACTTTCTACCTGCTTCTCTTGCTGCAATTGTTAGCTACTTCTCAGCAGAAATTACACGAGGAATCTGGAAAACTGTCCCAATGAATGGAACTGAATGGCCCAGCCCTGGTGCTTCTCTTCATTCCATCGAAGCTGAAATAAAGGAAATCCTTGCATCTGCTGGTGTTCAGATTCACAGCTGTTATCCACGTATGATCAGGATCATGCTGTTTTTGCATATCAACTTTGTTCTCTTAGTTCAAATTTTACCTTTATTCCACTGGTGGTATAAATCTTAAATTGTATTGTTGCAGGTGGTGTGCCCCCAATGCTCCCTTTACCGATGGCTGCACTCGTCAGCTTGACAATTACTTTTAAGTTAGATAGGAATTTGGAGTACATTCATGCGATCATTGGCCAGGCATTAGAGAACTGTGCAGGGGGGAGTTATTGGCCGAGCATGCCGATCATTGGGGCCTTGTGGACACAGAAAGTGCGAAGATGGCATGATTTTATCGTCCTCTCTTGTATGCGTTCTCCTTTCGGCAGAGACAAAGATGCAGTTGCACAGCTCATCCAAAGTTGTTTCTCATCCTTTCTGCAGTCCTCATCTACTGCTTCTGACATAACGGCAAACCGGGGAGTTGGTGCTTTGCTGGGGGACTCGATCACCAACCAAGGTCTTAGGCTTCCTATGGCCCCTGGATTCATTTACCTGAGAACATGTCGAACATTCCATGATACTTACTTTGTCAGTGAGGTGATCCTCAAACAAGTGATTGAGTGGGCTCATAAACTGGCAAATGGATGGTCTTTTAATGGGCCTCCGCAGTTGAAATCAGGCAGGACACCACTATCTTGTGCAGCATCTATGGCACATCAGGTAGCGATGCTTGGTGGAGGGCTCTTATGCATTGCAGGTGGACCTCTTGTGGTCCAGGTGTTGTATGAGGATTCATTGCCTACACTGCTGTTATCGGCCAGAGAAGAGAGTTTGAAAGACCCTAGCCCTGTTTCTAGCACACTGCAAGGTTATGCCATGGCCAACATGCTGTTCTTCTGTGGTAGCCTGCTGTGGGGAGCGGATAGGACTTCTCCTGTCATGAAATTGTCTTTCCTATCAAGGAGACCAAGGGTGGTGGGAACCCACATGGATTTCATCGCCGGTGTATTGGATGGACACATTCTTCTGGGCTGTGACCCGGGTACTTGGAAGGCATATGTGTCACGCTTTGTGTTCCTGGTAGTGAGGTTTGTCCCATGCTGGCTGCGGGACATAAAACTGGATACGCTAAAAAAGATAGCTGCTGGGCTTCGAAGTTGGCATGAATACGACCTTGCTCTGTCTCTTCTTGAGCGAGGGGGACCGCAAGCTATCTCTGTTGTAGTTGAGACTTTGCTGTAATCTTATTTTTTGTACATTTCCCCCTCACCTGACAGAGGGTACTAATCTGAGCTCTCGTTTCAGAATTTTAGTTGAGCTATTAGGGCAACTCTTATTATCCTGATGTGGAAGGCTGAACTCATCCGTGTTTTTGGCAACAAATACTCAGGCAAAATGTCTCTGTTGTAGTAATTGTAGCTTTAATATATCTGTCATAGCTGAGACCATGTTTTTCAGGCATTTTGCCCCCACTCAGAGGCAGACTTGGTTGATCACGGCTGCTCACGGCCTTTTTATCTGAGGCAAAATGGATTTGGCTTACGGTTGTTATAGGCGTGTGAACTCATCGGCCCATGATCTTGATCGGGCGCAGGGTTTGCAAAAGATGGGCTGCAAATTCCCCCTCTCATCTGAATTCATGCCCCATTGTCCACGCCTGGTCTCGTAGGATACCCTACCCCGCCCGCGAGGGTCACAGAGCTTGCCCGCGCACCGCCCCGCCTGGGGCTGGAGCTCACCCGGCAAAGGGACGCACCGCGCCCCGCTTCCACTTTCCCCCTTCTCCCCTCGCCTGCTCATCCTCACCAGTCGATCGATCAACCCGATCGTCATGGAAAACCTAACTACAGCCGATTCGTCTGCTGCCGCCGCGTCCGCGACGGCGGCGAGGCCGACAACACCCGGACGATGGAAGAGGATCTCGCGCTCTAGGGCGCTCCCTTTGCCGGGGCCGGAGGACATGGAGCCCGGTGTGCCTGTGTACCCGGAGGGGTTCACTCCGCCGCCGGCAGGGTCAGGGTCAGGGTCAGGTGACGATGGTTTGCCGCTTTGTCTTCTCCCGGGGTTTGGGTTTCGGGTGGCGTCCTTCGTGCCCCCTCCGCCGATAATGTTGCCGCCGCCGGAGAAGAGCGAGGCGTCGTGGCCTTCGAAGCCCAAGGTGTTGAAGAGAGGTTCCAAGGAGGAGGCGGAGGCGGATGCGCGGTTGAAACAAGAGTTGCTGGCCCAGGCGGACGAGCTGGAGCAGGAAAGCGAGGACGGCTGCGAGACGGAGGAGGACAAAGCTGCCTTCCGTGCCTTCAAGGTCAAGTTCGCCGCTGTCTATCGCAACCTCGCCAGCACCGATTCTAGGCCATTGGTCTTCCGTGCTGGACCCACGGACACACAGTAAGTACAATCGACGATCCGTCACTAGTTATCCCTGTTTGTTCTGTTTGCCGTATTGATTGTACTGTATTATTAATCTGTTGCTTCCATGTTTGGCTGGCGCCAGCTCAATTGGTTGCTTCTAACATGCTTTTGCATGTCAGTTCGAAGTTTGTGCTTGCGCTCTGTTCAACTCTAGTGTTTGGTTTGCGTTAGATAGCTGGATACTACTAGCACATTTTGCACATAAATCATGTACCAATGTCAGTCAGCAGCTGTTATATCATTGCTCCCTTGTTTGGTTAGTCATCTATGTGTAAAAAGTGGCCAGAACCAGCGTTTTTGCATCTCAAACTGGTATTTGTGGAGTTGCTACAGTTTAATGGCTTATCATCAGGGTTAGCAATTCAGAAGTCTTTCTTCAGACTTGCTTCGGTGCTAAGCCCTCTGTTTTTGTAATCTTTACATTCATCAAAGCCAATCAATCACATTTGTTCATATTAGCTTGCCCGAACGTCAAGATTTCAAAAACGGAGGGACCTCTAAACTTTTTAATAATTCTCTGTAAGTTTGTTCCTGTAGTTTCTGCCATACACTGCAGTCTTTCCTTTTTGTTTATTAGTTTGCTCGTTGTTTTAATGATGACAGTTGACCTGGCTGATGCTGAGGCCTAACAACTATCCTTGTTAATTAACAAAAAGCGACTATGTCCTCAACCTCAGACTCTAGCATGTGAATAACATAAGAATGCAGCCTCAGACTCTGGCATGTGAATAACATAAGAATGCAGCCTCGGGCTCTAGCATGCCCAGCCTTAACTAGCCCATAACCATACTAACTACTGCAGCACAGGGAGGAGCACTTGACCGCAGAAGATATGGAGATGAGAGTAGGAGGTCCTGCTTGCCCTCAGGCATGCCACTTCGCCAAGCTTGCTATGGCGCACTACAACTCCACTAAGAAGACGGTATGTTGGCTCGCTTCCTATAATTCTTCTCACTTACATCTGGAAACAAATAAACAACAAACAAGACTCCTAATCTGCAATATTGCAAGAAAGGCTTCAAAGATGACTGTCATTTTTAAGCTCACCGACTTGGAGAATCTGATCGTAGTAACTTTGTATTGGGTTGATTCCTCACATTAGGCTGGTTCTGTTTTGTTCCCCATTCTTGGTATGATGGCCTTTGGAGGTTTATGCCCGTAATAATCCATTATATGCCACTGCGATAAACTTGGATCCCTTATTTGCAGTTGTTAAAATTTCAGTCCCCTCAATGCAATTGTCAGGGGCATATAAAGGAATAACTTTGTGATTCTTGTTCTCTTATCGCCACTGAAAATGGGACTAGAAGGTTTGAAATTTAACCCCAATGGCATTGTGGGGATACCAAGTTTAACAATGGCAGATGTGGGATCCAAGTTTATCACAATGGCTTATAAGGGATTTAGTTATGCTTGTCCCTTTAGGAGTTTGTACATTTCCCTTTTCTTAAATGTAATATAATTACTCCCTCCTTTCGCGAAATGAAGTCGTTCAGACAGCATGATTAGCTCAAAATTGAACTAATCTCCGTCCTAACAACATCGATTTGCAAATGGAGGGAGTACCCCCAGTAGGGGAGTCCTCTACTGTACATACTTCACTTTTTTTTTGGTCACTTTCAATGTCTTCTGCAATATATCATACGCTTACCCATTGTTACTCAAATAATACAGCACAAGTTTGAGTTGGGAAGAGTGTTGCTGTCGAAATGTTTCTGCGAAGCTGATGGCACGACTTTTGCACATGTGAACTTCACCGCCGCCCCGCAGCACTCCCCTACAGATAAGAGGTTATTTTTCGCTGAACTGATGCTCATCCCAGATCTTCAGGCGTACGAGGGTATGGAGCCTATGCGTGTCCTTCACGTGTGCACAATTGATGATTCTTGCTTTGGTAAGTTTCCATTTGACCTCTGATGATTTGTCAGCAGTGAATTAGTTTTTTTGGGCTCTATCATTGTTTCTTTTATTATAGGTTTCTTGGGACGTTTTGAACAGTCCATTAGTTTGTTGGCTGAAGGATAATATAATGCAGGCATGGATGTTGCATTTGCGAATTGATACAGGACAGCTAGTGTATTGTTTAGGGTCCTTGTTTGATTGCTGTATAGGGATTATTGTTGTGGACAATATTTAAACTTTTTGTTGTGCTTTTTTAGGTGGATGCCATGAGATTAAGAGAGACATTAAGGAACCAGTGAGGAAGAACTTGGATTATGAACGTTGTCATGCTTGCAGCGATCGCATCAAGCACCCTAAAGGCGCTCAATTTATTGCTGGTCACGATAGTACAAGAACGCCGTATGTGAGCGTGTTTGCATGGACATACAAGGGATAGTTATTGGTTGAAGGTTTAATCAGTACTGTCGGGATCTTGGTCGAATGTTTTATCAGTACTTACAGGATCCTAGTCGAATGTTTTATCAGTACTGTTAGGATCTTGATCGAATGTTTGTACTATCGGCATGTCTCATCCCGATTCAAATCTGGGATGCTATGTTTAAAATTATTATTTACATTCGATCTAGGAATTAAAGGTTATCAATGAGTTGGAGATGCATTTCTAATTACTTTCCTCCTCGTTTATTATGTTCTGTCTGTTGAGTGGATGATGGTGGAAATAATAACACAATGAGAGATGGATTTGGTTCCGTTGACCACCAAGAGCACTGTCGCCAAATCTGGCTGGTGTGAAAACGGGTGGCATAACTCACAAGTCTTGTCAAACAAAACTAACGTAGAATGTGACAAATGATAAACAGGATATGAAGTGGCAGCAGAGTAGCATGGAAGTTCAAACACTTTGGTTATTCTTTAGGAAATAATAGAAATATTACAATTTTTGCTCAGGAGAAGCAAACGTTAACATTTTGGCAAGAATATGTTGCAATCTGCAAATGCTCGTTGCGGCCTGCAATGCAAATGCAATGCAGACTTTTCCTTCAGCACGCAATGCTCACAGCGAAAGTGACGTGCATCACCAATGGAAATGTAGGTAGGGTCCAGGAGGAAAAAAAAGAATGAAAATATTTGGCGGGAACAATTGACAACCCCTCACCCCCATTCCCCAAACCGCCCATCTCTGGTGGACAGGCCGCCGCCGCCATCCCCCACCCATCCGAACGTTTCGCTTCTCCCCACTCCGCTCGCCTCCTCGGCTCCTTCCTTCCGAAGCCAGAGCCATCCCGGTGGAGCCCCCCTGCCGGAATGGAGGTGGCTCTGAAGGTGAGCATTATCACTCCTCTCCCCCGGCACCAAGCCCTAGCGCGGCGACGCCGTGCGGCGCTAAAAGCCTACGCACTTCCGACGCTGGTCTAAATCTGCGCGTTTGTGTGTGCGTGTATGTGTGTGCAGGGCTATTTCGGGCACTCGGCATTCCGGCCGTACCAGAGGGAGATCATACAGAAGGTTCTGGATGGGCGCGATTGTCTGGTCGTCATGGCCACCGGCAGCGGCAAATCCATCTGGTAAAGCCATCCTCATTATACTGATTTGGTGTTCGGTATTTTTCGGGCATCTGATATGTTTTCTCTGAATTGTTTGATATGTGTAACAATGGTTGCATGATAGATGTTATTTTGGCGGTAGAGTCATTACTTTCTATCAATATATTAGGTGTAAAGGGACAGTGGTTTCTCTGCGAATGTATCATCAGTTAGGGGTTAGTATCAACTCAGGAAATCATGGTAAATTTAAAATAGCATTATTGTGTTGAAGACCAAACTGATTTCTCAAGAAGCACTATTAAGGGCATTTCCTCTGTTAATTTTTTTTTGGCACCTGGAAGACTTGCATCTTACCTTCCTATTAAGGTATTTCCACTATCAGGGCATGCGGTACAGAGTCAAAGCAGAGCACATACATTTCGTTAGTTTGATATTTACGAACATATAGCTTCTGTTCCTGTTTAAGGTTTGCAGTCAGCTCCAATCCCTTCAGATGAAATTGGTTCCTCTTTTGTCTACTCGGTTGTTAATCAATTAGGCCTTGAGTATTTCCTCTTATATAATAAAATTTGTATTTGGTCATAGCAATTCCTTTTTTGGCAGCTATCAAATCCCTCCACTGGTTACAAAGAAGACAGCTGTTGTTGTAAGTCCTCTTCTGTCCCTGATGCAAGACCAGGTAAGTTTAAAATATTCACTGTAATATCCTCAGTGCTTTGCTCATTCTGGATTTCCTTTTTGATTGAAAATCATGATGCAGATATCATTTTCTTACAACAGGTCATGAGTTTAAAACAAAAAGGTGTGAAATCTGAGTACCTTGGCAGCACCCAAACGAATAGCGCTGCAAGCAGGGAGGCTGAAAAGGGAATGTTTGATGTGCTATACATGACACCGGAAAAAGCCATCTCACTTCCTCCAAGGTGAATTTTTCTGGTATTGAAAAATAAAAATAAAGTATAGCTGATGCTTTTAGTGTCAAAGTTTGTAGTGCTTGGCATGTTCTTGTGAGACCAAAGTACGCTGTTGCAAAATTTTAGTAGCGTTTGCCTTTTAAGTATGCACTATACAGGCCTAATTAAACAATGGTGGATCCTTGGTGAAAACAGAAGCTTGTACTTATTCTGTCATTATATGGATGCGACTAAGTTATTGCACATCCTCACCTTATTTCCTCAAAGAGAAATATCAGATATAGCTATTAATAGAGACAAAAGGATGCAATAGAGATTTCTGTTAAAGACTTCAGAACCTTGGGCTGTTGGCATGTCTGGCTCCAGAGGAATATGAGTATCTTGGATAATATGCCTCCAAATAAGCTTTCTGAAAAGGAATGCTGGCAGCAGAATTTTGTATAAAGTTTGTTGCCCCGCCTTCTTGTCTTTGCTGTAGCAAATTAGAAAATGAACTCTTCTTTGCGTAGATATTTGTACAACAGTGCTGTGGCCTTATAGAACCTTGATATCTGTTGGTGTTGTAGGCCTTCATATTATGTATACTATTCAGCAACGTCCTCCCGTACTGTTCTGAAAAATTTCATGTACCTTTTATCCTGTTGATTTACCCTTTTTTCATTTCTCTCTTCAGGTTTTGGGCTAATTTGCAGGCTGCCGGGATGTGCTTGTTGGCTGTTGATGAAGCACATTGCATATCAGAATGGGGCCATGATTTCAGGTTATTTTTTGATGAAACTAATAAGCATTTTCCTCTCTCTCTCTCTCTCAAATAATTCATTTACAAAGTTCTTTAAATGATAATTTGATATGAGAATATCATCTCTCTCTCTCTCTCTCTCTCTCTCTCTCTCTCTCTCTGCAATGATTCCCACAATTGGAATTCTTCTATGTGCAGGGTGGAGTACAAGCAGTTGCATTCATTACGTGACCTTCTTGTTGGTGTTCCCTTTGTTGCATTAACTGCGACAGCTACAGAACGGTATGGATATTACACTGCCACTTTTTTTCTTGTTGCCATTTTTTGTCTGCGTGTGCAAAGATCACTATTTACAGGAGCTGTGATGTTTCATTTTGGCTGTCACTGAAATATGGCTTTTATGGACTTTGCAGAGTTTTAAAGTTTTTACTGTCTCTTTTTCCTCTCTGTACCAAAGTTTTGATATCACTTGATGTCTAACTTTTGTAGGGTGCGTGGAGATATTTCAAGTTCTTTGACTCTAAGCAATCCTCACATTGTGGTTGGATCGTTTGATCGTCCAAACCTTTTCTACGGTGTGAAATCATGCAACCGATCTATGTCCTTTATTGATGAACTTGTGAAAGATGTTTCAAAGAGGAGTACTGAGGGTGAGTCAACAATAATTTACTGTACGACCATCAAGGAGACAGAACAGGTTTGTGCATCTGTTACAGTTACAGTTATTATTATTATTATTATTATTATTATTATTATTATTATTATTATTATTATTATTATTTGGTCTTTTGTGTAACAAGCATCTCTTTCTTTTTCTGTTCAATGTGAGAGCTTCCATGTTTGATTCACATTTTATATGTTAGAAAACTAGATCAACCGATTAAAGAAATGTTTGCTATGTTACCAACATGAACGTACCAATTTTTCGGTGCACACATAAGCTTTGTCTATTGTTTTGTTCTCTACCTTGAATTGGTTAAGTACAGAGCGATGCCAATGGGCGAGAAAAGGGACAAGGAAGATTTACTCCCATGTTTTAGCAGCCAAAGGAGTGATCACAGTGCTAGATGGCAGTAAGCCAATGGCTGCTTGAGAAAAACCCGGATTACCTAACTTTAGCGGTGATATCTCCTAAACCATACATCTAATTTATAATCCATTTACATATTCACAACTGCATGTAACAAACAAGATATCAGTTATATATTCATAAAGAAATAATAACACATGGATCACACTTGTCATTCTAGTATGTTTGGCAGGGCTGCTATCCAAACATGTTTTCGCCATCATTTGGTGTTACCTGTATTTGGCCATGACCTAAAATTGTGTGGCGATTTGGGGCACAAACAAAAAGGTCCTATGCATCCAAATTCGTGTCAAAGAGGACTCAAACTTGAGTGGTCTTGGACAGATGCACTAAAGTCTGCCATAGCCTAAAACAAGATGAAAAAAATCACCTTAACATAAAAGCAAGATGAAAAACTGTTTTTCTGGTAGATTTATGGAAACTTTTGATATTTGTGGGCTCTGTTAATATTATATAATGTTTTTTAGTCGATACTAAAGTGACCTTGTTGATTTGGGGATACTTTATTTTGACATATAATCCTTTTTTTTGTGTGTGTGCCACAGTTACATGAGGCGTTAGTTACTGCTGGAATCAAGTCTGGCATTTACCATGGTCAAATGGGCAGCAGAGCTAGAGAGGAATCCCATAGGTTCACTTCTGTTTAGGATGTCTGTTCCATATGTTCTGCTCTTACTTCCATTTTTCTGGTGTAAACTAATCCTTTGACTATATTGTTTCCCATTATATCAGCATCCTTTCTGAAGAATGATTTTGTTGAATTGTTTTTCTTGGCATTTTATTTGTTTGACATATCATTGCAGGAAATAAATATCATGTGGATCCTAAGTGATGTGATTTTTCTTGTCTCAACATTTTATGTTATTCCAAAAAAAAAAAAATCTGTTAGATGCACGCTGATCACTTAATTAGTTAAATGAAGGAAAAACCGTTTGACAGATATAATAGTTACTTACGTGATATGAGTCCAGCTTTCGACAAAGGACTGATCATCGTTTTCTGTTCTCCTTTGCAGATCATTCATTAGGGACGAAGTTCTTGTGATGGTAGCAACTATTGCTTTTGGAATGGGTATTGATAAGCCTGATGTTAGATGTGTAATACACTATGGATGTCCAAAGAGTCTAGAATCCTATTATCAGGAAAGTGGGCGTTGTGGAAGAGATGGTCTGCCTTCAGTTTGCTGGCTATACTACCAAAGAAGTGATTTTACAAAAGCTGATTTCTATTGTTCTGATGCAAAAAATGTATGTAAATGCTGTGCATGCTGGATGTTTGTGCAATCTATTGCAGCAGCTAAGTGCTTCTGTTTTTTACCTCCTTGTGTTTTGATAATGTTTGTATTTATCAATAGGCAAATCAGAAGAAAGCAATCATGGATTCCTTCATGGCAGCACAGAAATATTGCATGCTTGCTTCATGCCGTAGGAGAGTCCTGTTACAGTATTTTGGTGAACAGCGCAACACTGACTGTGGTATGTTTTTCACAAAAATAAAATAAAAAATAAAAGTTTAAAAATCATTCTCAGTGTTTTCAAATAATTGACAACTTTGGCTATCAAAATTTTCAATATATTTAGTCAAGGAAATTAAGATGTATTGAGTTGCCATCAAAAGTAGTTTAAGAATATCACTGAGTTATAACTGTTTGTACACACATTTGTGAAATTTTATTTGGCCAAAATTTGAACATTAGACTCAGTTGGCAGAGATAGAGTATTTGGCACTCATCATAGAATACATCTGTAGTAGTTATGTCTATTCATATTATAGTTATTTTATTTGGTTGGTGGTACCATGAAATCTTATTTGCCACTTTTTTCGCTTATAAAAAGACACCTCAACTGGTGGCATAGCTATCCAGTGACACATTTCTTGACCTGCAGGTAATTGTGATAACTGTACAGCAGTGAAAAATGAGAGGGATTTGTCAAAAGAATCCTTCTTGTTGCTGTCCTGCATCAAATCTTGTGGAGGGCGCTGGGGCCTTAATTTGCCTATTGATGTGCTCCGGGGATCACGGGTAAGTATCCTATTTTCCCTGACAATTTTCTGCAGTTATGATATATATTGGCTATTAACTCTTGATCGAATGGGATCATATATATACGTATGGTTTTATCACTTAGAACAACCGTATGGGGACAGAATCACTACTAGTGAAACATATCAAAGCCTTGCCATACAGATTATAGAAGCCTTAGGAGTCTTTCACAATCTTTTTCACTATAAGATCAAGATGATAGATTAAGCAGTATATTTCTTAGAATTTGATTTGGTCACCAAACTTCTTTTTAGAACAAAAAATTTTACATACAAAATTCTTCTTGCTTTGTAGGCCAAGAAGATCGTCGACAATAATTATGATAAACTTCAAATGCATGGACGAGGAAAAGATTATCCACCAAACTGGTGGAAAGCACTTGGTGGTCTCCTTATAGCACATGGTACGGTATTACTACAGACCTCTGTTCATTCACGTGTGAGCTGTAGATATTGGAATTTTATGAGAAATAGCGATTCTGCCTGTCTACAGCCAATTCTGCTTCTTTCTTTTTCCTGCATTATGAATAGATTTGAAGAGTATTGCAGTTCATTCTTGTGAGTGAAAGTAAAATTCTATTAGCTTTGAGCCCTCAATCATGTTATGACATGCAAGCTGATGGTGTATTTTGTACTCGAAAAGATTTGTTCGGAAACTTACAGAAGATATGGTCAAATGCATTTATTTGACTCTAGGGTATATATCATTTTATGGATATCTTTATTTGTCAAGAGTGCAAGCACTAACTGTCTAACCTTTTGATTTCTTAAGTTGTACTGTAACGTGTGAAGTTAAGAAAGTATTCGCCACAATGTTAAATTTCATGGCTACCAACCTTACCTAAAGCGCATTAATGAAATGTCATCTGATTTACTTGCATTTTCGTGGTTGTTTTCTGTAACATTGAATACGGTGCATGCAATGACCACAGGTAACAAGAGTGACCAATTTAACATTTTCTAGGGGGATGACCAGTTTGAGTTTTCACCGACTGTTCTTATTTAGAACCACCTTAGCTACTGAATTTGCACCTTTTGCTTTTGAACTTCTGACTTTAAATCAGGTGGCAGGAATATGGGAACCTGTCAACGACTCATCCTAATGTGCTACTTTTATATATATATTTATTTATTTTTCTTTGTTTTATTGATGTCCAGATTATTTGGAGGAGACTGTCCGCGATACATATAGATTTGTAAGGTGCTGTGTTAATATTTTCCACTTGTTCCATTAGTCATTCCACCTATTCTCTTTATCTAGCAGCTCTCAAAGTTTTGTCTTTAAGTAAACTTTACGTCAATGCTTATTTCAACCAAATATCTTTTTGCATCTATGTATTCAGTGTCAGTCCAAAAGGGGCCAAGTTTCTCTCTACTGCTGATAAAATGGATGGAACACCGCTGGTTTTACAGCTGACTGCAGAGATGATTGATCTAGAGGAGAATGGTACTTCACAGCAGAAAGAAAGCAGTTTAAATCCTGTGCCAACATTAGAGTCTGAAAAGTTTTCTGAGGTAAGTTCCTCATGAAGCTATATATACATGTGTGCACACACAGAACTGTCATCATCACTGCTACATGCATAATGATTTTGGAAGATAATTGATTCAACGTTAGCTGATTTTGTAGTGTTTTTTTTTGTCTCATTTAAATTCCTTTCAGGATGAATTGAAACTCTATCAAAAGCTCTTGAACGTCAGGATGGACCTTGCTCAAAATATTGGAACAGCTCCGTAAGTTAAATCTGAACAACATCAATAACTTAGAATGTAGGCTCTAGCTATTCTTGGAACGATTAGCTAATTGAACATTTGCGATTCCTTTGCTACAGATATGCTATATGTGGCGATCAAACATTAAGACACTTTGCAAAGATGAGGCCTAGTACTGGAGCTAGGCTTGCTAATATCGATGGTGTCAACCAGGTATGACTTTTTTTTAAAAGAAAAAAATTATACTAAGCAAAACTATCCTATGTTTACAAGAATACTATGCATTTCAGCAGTGCCTCCAGTTTGAGATACAAGATAATGTGATAATTGTTTTCCCTCATTCTCGTATAATGATGCATCTGATTTTTTTTTTCAGCATTTTATCGCACGTTTCAGTGGTATTTTTCTCCAAAATATCACACGTTTTTCAAAAGAGTTGAATCTAGCTTTGGATGAGTCGCCAGCTGTAGAGGATGTAGCTGCTGTTCCTAAACCCATACTCAAGAACAATCTTCCTGGGAACCTTGCTGATGCAAAATCAACTGCATGGGAATTGTGGCAGAAACATGAATTCTCATTCCTGAAAATCGCAGTGAGTTATTGTTTTTTTGCTTTTAGTTTGCTATTGACTTATTTGAAGTTCGCAGCTTGATGTGATAAGTTTATTGTAGTACTTCCGCAGAGCAGTTCCAATAAAAGAGCAAACAGTTATTGGATACATACTTGATGCTGCTCGGGATGGATATGAGATGGACTGGAGTAGGTTTTGCAGGGAGGTGGGACTAACACCTGAGATAGCCTCTGGGATCCGTCTTGCAATTGCCAAGGTTGGATCAAGTGAGAAGTTGAAGCCAATCAAAGAAGAGCTCCCAGAAAACGTAATGCTTTTTCTGTTTGTGATTAAGTATACTATTGTTGCACAAAAGCATAAGAACCGATTCTTATTACACATTGTCGTGTAATAAACTGTATGTTCATCCAAAGCAGTCAGGTCCTAATTTACTAGGGAAAATGCTACGTGATATTTGCAGGTAAGTTATGACATGATCAAGACGTTCCTGACGATGGAGAAGAGTGGATTTTCAGAGAAAATTTTTGGTAACGTTCCTACTGATGGGGTTCCTAGTGGAGCAGTCTCCCATGCAAGTGAAGCCAGCGAAAATGGTGATAAGGGTGATTGTGTCCTGGTGGCAGACGCATGTGATTCAAACCCTTCATCAAAGAGAGGCCAAACTGACAGCATGGTTGCTTCTACCGACGAACCAGTAATGAAACTACAAAAGATGCAGGAGCAAGAGATTGACTCTACTGGCACAACTTGCGCCACCGAAGAAACTATACTGGAGCTGGTTGGCAGCCGCACTGGGGTAAGACACCAAAACATTCTTCTGAAACCGGAGTTGGCTAGAATTGATCGATTGTCCTGTGCTGACGACTCGCGTTGTTTCAGATATCGTTAGAGGACGTCGCCGAGCACTTCAAGGGGTCCAAGAAAGAATCCGTCGTGGAGATACTGAACAGTCTGGAGTGCGAGTTTTTAATTTACAAGAAAAACGGGCGTTACCATATCCTGTAATGAACTGATGGGTTGAGCTTGTACTAGCCCTGGTTTAAGGGGATGCGTACGTGGATCGGTGGATGTATATATTGTGTGGTTAGTGACTTTAGACTATGGTTAGGTGAACCTTTTAGCAGTGACCACGCTGTTTTGGCTCGTGTGCACGTGCACGTGCACGTTTTGGGGAGTCGCAAGATGTGCAATGCAAAATGCTTGTTCGAACGCTACTGTGTAGTAGGTTGTTATTCTGTCTCAGGATTCATGGAAGTTCCACCCAAGGTGCCATCAGTGATTCCCTCCATTTTTTGTATTGGATGTTAAATCATTGATTTGGTTTGCCCTCGTTCGTTGCTATTTCCTCTGCCTTTTAATTGAGAAAGTTAGAACATTGTTTTTAGTTTATTTTCAATTTGAAATTTTCTTTTAACTTTTTATTATTAATTAAATGCTGTGCGTACGGCGTTGTAGTTTGTTTTTTAAAAAAAAAAACTGGCACGACATAGATCACACCACTCAATCAGCGAGCCACTGGCTCACTCTCTCGGCGCACCGTACCGCACTGCAACTGCTTCCAACTGGGAAGCACTCTCCTGTGGCGGCAGTGGAGTGCCATGATCAGCGGAGGGGCGGTGGCCGCCGGTGACCTGAGGACGAGGAGACCATGAAGACGCAACCGCTGCTAGTGGCGGCGGCCAAGAGGCGGAGGGGCCCGCGCGCGGCGGTGCTGGCGCTCCTCCTCTGCTCGCTGCTCGTGCCCCTCGCCTTCCTCTTCGACCTCTCCCCCTCCGGTGGTACGCAGCCCTCATCCTCATTTGTCTTCCGTCCATCTCCTTTCTCAATGCGAGAGCAGTAGCGGACGTTGCGGCCGCCGTGCTTGAATCACGGCCTCCTCGGTTGGATCTGAGCATCTAGCCGTTGTTCGATCACTGTGCGGCCTCGCAAACCAACCGCCTCATCCTAGGGATTCGGTTGGCTTATTCCCGATTGGTTCGTGATGCAGGGTACGTGACGACGGTGGAGCGGCACCGACAGGTTTAGCACTGTTTGCTCCCATCCATTTCTGATGTTGATTGAGTCGGACGTAGATGCCTAATTGGCTCATCGATTCCTTCTTACTGTTTCTGTTTTACTGCGTTGGATGGATTCAGGAGGTCGTTCTGCCTTCATTCGATCACGTGGACGAGAGGGACGGCCGTGGTGCTGCCAGTGGAGTGAGCAAGGTTTGTTGGCTGGTACTCTTTATCAAGTGATAGTGATTGTTTGTAATTTTGCCTACTTCAGAATAGCGACATTTATTGGGGTGACGCTGCAATTCTTGTTTGTTATCACCTGTTTAGACGGACCAAGACTTTTGAACTTGACTAAGCCTCACGTGTTACCAATAAGATGCAATACCATGTGCGGTGCTCCTTGCATGTTAGCCCTTTTGGGATATATTATATGCAATGTTTTAAAATAGGCTGATGCCCCAGTTTTCCATTTGATGAAGTATAATATATCCAAGAAAGTGTTTAAAGAACTCTGAAGGTTTCATCTGCAGTCATAACAGTTAAATTTTCCTCAGGATGCTCCAGAGAGGATCTCCAAAGGTAGTCCTGATGTCGTTCATCAGCATAAGAAAATTGATCTACCCTCATCCATTGGAAGCGCTAAATCGAAAGGTATGTAGTGTGGTTAGGCTTTTGCAGACGCCAATGCCATTGCTGCTAATGCTAAAACATAATTCACGTGCTGCAACTTTTAAGTTATGAAATGCAATGTAATCTGGTAAACATAGTAGTAAACTGGTCTTTGGGGTTACAAAGGGCACAGTGGCTACAGCGGGCTGAGGCAATATTACTGGCTTGAGTGGTTCTGTGTAGTGTTTCTTAGTTCTATTATCTTTCAGTCTGGTTTTTTTTGGGTGGGACTACAGGTTAGCGTGTGTTTGTGGTGTTCAGCACCTCCTTAGTGTTGTCTTTTTTTTTTTTCTACTCTTTTTCATCCTCTTAATATAATGGCACGTTATAGAAAGAAAAGGACCTAATATAACTTCATGACTCTTCAGTCTTTCACTTTCTGTTGTTCGTTAAGATTTCATCAGTGAAATACATCCTTACCTATCAGTTTCCTCCCCCTTTTTTCCCCCAAGATTTACTTTGTAACCTATCGGCATTTATATTTCCTCAACTTTCTCTATATAAGGCACCCTGGACTATCTCATATAGTTGTCTTTGGTCAAGCTATTTGTTGTCTGATAGGCACCCCCTTTTATCTCTTGTCGATGCTGTTGCTGTTTCCGTATTCTTTTACATCTGACTCAATATTTGGCAACATCTGCAGTTCTTCCAGCACCAATTGTCAATTCATCGAAGGTTGTGCCGGATTTAACTCAGCACACAAGAGTATGGATCTTTAACATTAATGTTGCATTTGTTGTTTTGTACCTTTTTGTCATTTCAACTGCAAGACTAATTGATCAGATATTAGTTCTTTTATTCCTGCTCAAACATGTCGAAGATCATAGGTTACATGTTTGAAAGTTTCGATAAATTTCCCATCTTCTAGTTGAACTAATCCAACAGTGTAAAAAGGTAAAGTAAACACTTGGGCAATATTGAGTAGTTCATCCTAGTATCATTTTTTTAGGCATACCATCATGTTCCCTATCATTGTTTTTGCATGTTCTTCATGATCTTTGATTCAGAAAGACCTATTTTGATATAATAATATGCACATATATTGCTTTTTAGGAGGTTAGCAAAGATATAAAGGGGCAACAAAAGGGCCGAAAAGCAGATGAAACGGAAAAGGCGAAGGCTTGCCAATTTGAATTTGGGAGCTATTGCCTCTGGTCCACCGAACACAAAGAAGTAATGAAGGATGCTATAGTGAAAAGCCTCAAAGACCAACTTTTTGTGGCACGCTCATACTATCCAAGCATTGCAAAAATTGAAGGACAGGAAGCTCTGGCTCGGAAAATGAAGCAAAACATACAAGACCATGAGAGGATTCTCAGTGCATCATCTGTAGATGCTGATCTACCATCCTTGTGAGATTCAAATCTTAGTGTTTACTTCCTGATCCATGCATAATTCCTGGTGATTAGTCTTTTTTGGAACCAATCTTGTGCTTAGTCTTAAAGCTGCATTTTCTGGTGATGATGGGTTTTTTGTAACATGCATTTTTATTATCCTAAATTTTTTCTTTCATTTTCCTGATGCCTCTTAAGAAATAATATGCACATGTTGAAGAGTCAAAAGGGAATTCATCTACAGGAGCTACTGCATACATAATTTGAATGACAGTTGTTTTGTGATTTCAGTATCAACAAGAGGATAAAGGAGATGGAGCAAACAATAGCGAGAGCCAAATCTTGCACTGTGGATTGTAAGAATGTTGACAGGAAGCTTCGCCAGATACTTGATATGACTGAGGATGAAGCTCACTTTCATATGACGCAGAGTGCATTCCTCTACAATCTTGGTGCCCAGACATTGCCGAAAAGTCATCATTGTCTTTCTATGAGGTTGACATTAGAATATTTCAAATCATCTTTGTCGGATTCAGATGGTTCTTTTTCTCGCAAGCTCAACAGTCCAAAATATAGGCACTATGTTATACTGTCTAAGAACGTTCTTGCTGCTTCTCTTGTCATCAACTCAACTGTGAGCAGTTCTAAGGTATTTGACTGATGTACAATATTAATCGTACACTATCTTTTGGGTTGAGCATGCTGGTGTTCTTATAAGTCTTTCTGCAGGATCCAGGAAACCTTGCTTTTCATATCCTAACTGATGCTCAGAACTTCTATGCCATAAAGTACTGGTTTTCTAGGAATTTGTTCAAAAAAGCAACAGTGGATGTTATAAACTTTGAAGGATTTATTTTGAAGAAATTGCCAAAGTATAGCATCAAACAACTGTATTTGCCAGAGGATTTTCGTGTTCTCATTAGGAGCATTAGGCAGCCTACTGAGAACACAACAATGAAATACCTGTCACTGTTCAGCCACTCACATTTCCTTATTCCAGAAATGTTCAAGTATCTGAAAAAGGTGGTTGTGTTGGATGATGATGTAGTTGTTCAACAAGATCTGTCTTTCTTGTGGAATATCGATATGGGGGACAAAGTAAATGGTGCTGTCGAATTTTGTGGTCTGAAACTGGGTCAAGTCAGAAATCTCTTGGGTAAAACAGCATATGATCCGAAGTCATGTGCATGGATGTCAGGGGTGAATTTGATTAATTTGGATAAATGGAGGGAACATAATGTTACAGAGAATTATCTGCTGCTCATGAAAAAGGTTTGTATTATTCTAAGCCAGTTAATTTCATGCTACATCAGATATAAAAAGGGGACATTCACATTGGGTGGTCTGCGTTCCATTTTCTTTTGCCAAAAAACAGGGTGGGAGAACCTTTTTGCACAATGACATGTAGTGTGAACTATAGGCTGCATTTCTCTTCTGCTTTCACTATTTTGTGTATTCTGGAGTTCAACTTGCTTTCCTTTGCATTTTTGAAATTTGTCCGATATAACAGTGACAAATAATAGTCTTTTTAGTTCATGTTTCTTCGATACACTGCTTATATTTATCCCATTTACAGTTGAAATACAAAGATGAGGCATCTCTGCGAGCAGCAGCGTTTCCTTTGAGCTTGCTATCTTTCCAACATCTCATTTATCCCCTTGATGAAAAGTTGACTCTGGCCGGACTTGGGTATGATTATGGAATTGATGAAGAGGCAGCTCGGAGGTCTGCATCATTGCACTACAATGGTAATATGAAACCTTGGCTTGAATTAGGTATACCGAACTACAAGAAGTACTGGAAGAGGTTTCTCATTCGAGGAGATCGGTTCATGGACGAGTGCAATGTAAATCCTTGACATAGATGAACCTGAAAATTAGATCATTGGACAGATAGATTGCTACATCTAATGGCCTCACAAAAATTTGTGTCGGTTGATTGGATGCAAGCCTCCAAGAGCTGCCCCAGAACAACAAACACAGCTCTTGAACAGGAAAGTGGTGCAGCCGTCAGCTTTTAAAGTCAAGCATTCTAGGATTAATATGCACGATTGACGGCTTCTGCGTTCCCGGATTAGTCATGAATTGGATGACTATGCAGCAGCAAGCAAAAGATGGAGAGAATTAGGCTCCAATACAAAGTCCAGTGCATTGTCCAGATTGTTAGCTAGGACAATTCTTGTAACTATTGTATCACTTTGGTCGATGCTGGTTCTTTTCTTCCATTCCCCCCTCTGCCAATAAGGGCACATACATGTATTCCTGGATCTCTTTTTTCTTTTTTCTTGTTCTTAGTTGTAGTGGATTGATTATTTATGAAAGTTAGTTTATGGGAACGATGTTCCACAATCCTATTGACAGAAATGTGAATAACTAGTAATCACAGTTTTTTTTTTTTGTCCCTTTTACCTTCTGGAATGCTTGGTGTGCCGTAGGGCTTTACTGTTTATATGCTCCTGTATGACTGATGACTGACACACTTAAAACTTTGTAAATCCATTAAACATGGACTGTCCACTGGGCAGGGAGAACCTATGACGCCCTTGGCTGGGAAGGTCATGGTGTTGCTGGTGTATGTGTGGGCCATCGAAGCTGCTCATTATGCAATCTAGGTGAGGCGTGCACATTAGCAATTTTTTTTGCGATGAACATGTAGCATCGTCCAAATTATCAAGGACCATTGTCGGTACGTTGGTTCAGAGAAAACTGCAGTGATGTGTCTAGTTTCATCTCGCTGGTAATATGAACATGCAGGCGAGGCGAACTGGATCATGGAAATTAGCGTTAGTTACAGTATCTGTATACAGACACGCAGCGTCAACGCCTTGCCCTCGCCCACCACCTCGCTACCCCTGCTCCGCCGCAGCTTCCTTCCTCCTCTGCGGATATGTTGCTGCAGCCTCCGGACATGTTTGTATGCATTGGACATGGCACTGTAAGCTAGAGATAATGGAGCCGGTTGCAGTGGCAACGACTGATTAATTGTCAAAGTTCAGGAGATCAACTGTGCCTGCTGAATTCGACCGGACGGCGTTTTTGTACTTGACTGCGTTGGAAGCGTACGCCATGGATGACAAAATTGACGAGCTCTGCACTTGATCGCCTAAGCTCCAGCGGTCCAGCCTTGCGCTCCCGACGGAGTCCCAGCTGGCGTATCCGCTGCGCTGCTGCCGGCACTCTTCGCCGGCCAAGTGAGCCCTCCTCAGCTTCTCCGTCCCGGCGGATCACCATGCGACGCCCGCGACAGCGGCTGACCGAGGAAGACGACAGACACCGTGCCTAACCTGGACCGTACAGGTCGGATCGGACGGCTGGCTGGACCCAAGGTGTGGTCGCTATTCGAAATAGCGTCCGGCCGGTCGCTATTTCGAATAGCGGCGGTCGCTATTTCGAATAGCGTCCACCCCTTGGCGTCCACAAGACACGCGTTGGCGACGTCGCGCCGGCCANTCCCCGCGTCCCGCCGCATCCTAACGGCGGCTCCTTCCTGTGTGTTCACGACGCCCACAACCCTCCGCCTCATCCGCTCCTTCCTCGACCATGTCCTCGACAGAGGGTACGACCGTCGCCGTCGTTGACGTACTCCGACGCGTTCCTCGCGCCCTCGGCGATACGCCGGCATCGGAGGGCTTGTCCCTTGCTCCATCACCGGATACCAGGTCCACTGGAATGACGAGGCACACCGCACACGACGTTTCGCCCTGTCTCGAGCTGCGCCACCAGGTAACCCGCTTTGGCGCTTTCTGCTCCACCCATTCATAGCTCCAGCCGCGGCCGCGATTCCCCGCGCAAGTGGCCATGGGCGGCGGCGGTTGCGCCTGCGCCTGCGCGTGCGCTCAAGCTCGCGGCTCCACTCGCCTGCACGAGTCGTCACTTCTCGAACAAGCCACTGCTTGGATTCCATGAGCAGGTGGTTCGAGCAGAGCAATGCGGCCAGGCCAGACCTGTGTCGCCGCCGTCGCCTTGAGAAGAAGCGTTTGTGGACGCCGTTGCCATTGCTCCTGTCTGACAACGAAGAAGCCCAGCCATAGCGGACGAGGCGATCTGCAACGAACATGATGAATGCCAATGCCATGCGCGCGACAATCCAAACTCCATGCGTGCTCAATGAAGTGCGACAGCAAGTCAGCAAGAACAGAGCATTGCTGTACCCCCTACTCTGTTTCTCGTGAAGTTCCCCTACCCTGTTTTCTAGAACAGAGCATTATTTCCATGCGAATAATTCGATATCTTAGCTCTTGATTACGCACCCCCAGAAACTACCATATCGATTTCAGGCCATGGATTTAATTGGCCAGATACTTAGTGACCAGCCATTGTAGTCGAGAACAGTAGGAAAATTGAAGACAGGAGCGTTACTTTTCATGAGAATGACTGCAACAAATGATTTTCACTGCGTTGCACATCAATGCCGGCGATGGCTATCAAAGACACTCTGCAAGAGTTTTAAAACACGAGTTCCCAAAAGGAGTCAAACTTTGCATTCAGCTGGAGACGACCACACAAAGTTTGGTTACAAATACGCTAAATCTGTATGTTGTTTCTCTCCTCTCCTGTTCATCAAAATTCACAAGTGTAGGCAGCCAGCCATGAACACTATGGGGCTAGAGCATGAAAGGAGCCAGCTCCCGGTGCTGATCTTCTTTCTTTGACCTGAATGACAATGCCGGTTTGTCCAGTCTGGCACGAGTTCATCCCTTGTAGACAAGAGGCTTGTCGATCCACCAGACACAGCAGCATCTGGAGCAGCTCCGGGGAGAGCACGGACCGCAGCCCACCCAGCATCTTTACTTTCTTCAGCCTCCCGCACGCGGCTCGCAGCGCCATCTCGAACCCTTCAATGGAGACCCAGGAGAGGTGGACCACCATCTTCAAGTCTGAAGGCACCTCAGGGAGCTCAGCAGTTGGCACAGGCCCAAGCCTGTGATTTGGCAGTAGGATATGTGGAGCTGCATAACGACCAAACAAGCAAATATGATGTCAGATTCCCGCTGCATAATGTCAGCAACGACAAGGAGAAGCCGAAAGTCAGTGTCGTGCTTTACCTGTCTCAGGTTCTGGGAGTATCTTGCAACAGCCCAGATGCTAGCGTCATCTATGGAATCACAGCGCTTCAAGTCCAGTTCTACCAGATTAGGTGCACCAACTGGCAATGGAGGCGATTCCGATGCCTGTCTCAAGATTTGTGAGTTCTTCCAGTGAGCTTAGATGCTTCAAACCAGCATCAGTTATTTGGTCGCAATAGCGTAGGTTTAGCACCCTGATCTTCTTGCAGCCACCATATTAAGCTGCCAAGCCCATCGTCAGTAACAGCGGTGCAACAGTGACATGTAGTGTGACCATTGTCGGTACGTTGGTTCGGAGAAACTGCTGAATTCGACCGGACGGCGCTTAGTACTTGACCGCGTTGCAAGCGTCCGCCAACGCTAACAAATTTGACGAGCTCTGCAATTGGGCGCACGCAGGGGCCGCATCCGAGCGAGTGCAGCCTCGCGCTCCCGACGGAGGCTCGGCTGGCGTGTCCGCCGCCGGAACTCTTCGCCGGCCAAGTGAATCCTCCTCAGCTCCGTCCCGGCGGATCACCACGCCACGCCCCGCGTCAGAGACTGACCGAGGAAGACGACAGACCACGCGCCGAACCTGGACCGTACAGGTCGGATCGGACGGCTGGCTGGACCGAAGGGGCGGTCGCTATTCCAAATAGCGTCCGGCCGGTCGCTATTTCGAATAGCGTCCACCCTGACGTCCACAAGATACGCGTTGGCGACGTCGCGCCGTGGCTCGGCGGAGCGCCGCCGCGCGTTGGCGGTCCCCCGCGTCCCGCAGCATCCTAACGGCGGCGCCTATGTGTCTCATCCGCTCCTTCCTTGACCATGTCTCGCCGCCGCCGTCGTTCACGTACTCCAACGAGTTCCTCGCGCCCTCGGCAATGCGCCGGCGCCAGAGGCCTTGTCCCATGCTCCGTGACCGCTTACCATCGCATCCGCAGCTGGTCCGCTGGAATGACGAGGCACACCGGCGCACACGACCTTCGCCCTGTCTCGAGCTGCGCCCACGACGATGGCAAGCACTAGCGCCGGGCAGCCGATACGGAACCCATACACGATGAACACCACGCGACACCACCCGGCCGGCGTACTTCGGAGTGATTCCTCTCAACGTCGAATAGTGCTGTCACTATGCACCGATTTAGAGGAACCGAGCTACGGAACTTGTCAGTGATCGCAGCTGTGCCGTAGTATTCTCCCGCTACTGTCTGATAGCCAGCACACTGCATGCATCAGAAAAAAAAAAAGAGAGAGAGAGAGTGGGAATTGAGCCTAGAAATAGTATTGCAGGAGCAATTAAGTCCATTACTGTGTATCATCGTGTCGTATCATGGATTTTTTGATGCAAAAGCTGGTGGTCATATCAACCATGTACCCTCCAGTAGAATGCAGAGTTTAGTTATCTTTCAGACACCAGAGAATCCAGACAAAGTTAGTCGGTGGGGTAAATGCCGGGAAAACATCTAATCATGTTTTTTCTTTGGTTTTTTGCTTTTGATTTTCTTTCCCCCTTGAGGTTTTGTATAAGACTTCACTTCTTTCTTTTTAAAATTAATATATAATCAGTAGGGGTGTGAGCCCCTCCTGTTCTCTCAAAAAAAAAAAAGGCCGGGAAAACAGAGGATAAGGCCAGACCAGTGTATGCCGTGAACAAAAGTTGGCCGGTGGCCTATGTACATGTCCATTTCATTTTCCATCACTATGTGTGATGCATTAGTGCTGTAAGTTTGTAATTAGAACATGCTGTCTCTTTTTTGAAATAAAAGGCCAAAATACTTTCTTTCCCATTATGTAAAAAAAAATGTGAGTATGGCATATCCATGTACGCCAGCATATGACACTGGGAGTTTATCGTAACCTGAGATTTGACAATACGTCGTAGTCCATTTCTGAATTACCATGTATTGTTCTGAAAAATATTCTTGACTAGTTAGCTAGGAAGTCGCAAGTGGTGCTAATGAGTCGTAAGTTTTCTCTAAATTTCTTGGTTTCACATCACATTCCTGCCTGTTGAAAGTACAGACATGCTAGCAATCAAACAACCAGCTCACATGATGCTCGACGACTATTCTTCAATTTCTCCACGGTTTAGCTGTCTATCATATGCTTACTCTCTATGTATGCAACATGCATCGTGGTGGTTAGCGTTGAATTGGACCTGATTTGATTGATGAACATGCAACTAAATAAGATTGAGCACGGCTAGCTGCACGAGCAGTCCATCTTCTTGGCATCTACCGACGTATATTGTTAGTATGACGAAGAGCTTGATCATTTCGACATGACGTCGATTGACCGATGTATATTATCATCGCTTTTGCAGCTCATGCAGTGAAGTCATGAAGTAAATTAAGTACTGATCGATAGATGCGTGGCTACATAAGAATATGCCTAGTTGAAGCTTTACGTGACATATGAAGTGCATCGGTTGAGTTCATGAATTAAGATGTTGGTAGGCTGCTCTGCTCTGGTGTCCAGCTGTTTTTGGAGTCTTGCAGCATGCGTATAATCATGGTCATTAGGTACACCGTACACGTAGGTTTTATTTTCTTGAGGACCTTTTTTTTTGTTTTACCATGAAATGTTATCCTGACTCGCGTATTGTGACGACGATCAACGACATGATATTGTCGTCAAGCTCTATGCACTGGCCAGCAAGTGACAAGAGTTCAGTGAAGTTTGTGTAACTAACCAAATGCCGCCAGAAATAAACGCTCCAAGAAATTCTAAGAAGGATCGTAGAAACATACAAATAGAACCCTGAATCATCATTCAGACTGTTCCATATCCTAACTCTATCTATGGTGGGTAGAAAGGAAGAAAGATTATTCCATTTCGGGCCAATAACTTGGGCACACGGTTGGAAAGCCCGAATGGGTTCGGTGGTTAAGCAGGTTCAGTGGTTTCCAAGAGCAGCAGTTTCTGAAGAACTGCCACGTTTTGGAGACTTCTGGTATTTGTGTCGCTAGACAGACTAAATGCTCTGGACTTCGAAGACTAACTGTTCCAATCATGAGCATAAGGTTGTTGCTGAGCATCTCATCAGAATTAACAATAAGGGATTAGGTTCTGGGAAGATCACCAATGTGACGAGAGATTCTTCCTTACCGAACCTTCGAATTAATATTTTGTACCCTCTTGGAAGATTGGTGATTGGTGATGGAACGGCTATATAATTGTGTTCGGTGCCGGCTTCTCAGCAGACGAGTTCAAAGTGTATTGGCACTGGCAGTGCCCCCTCGATCGCCATGTCCACTTTGATCCTTGAAGTGGACCTCCAGTGCGAGAAATGTTACAAGAAGATTCAGAAAGTCCTCTGCAAACTGCAGCGTACGTTGTCGAATATCTTCGATTGTGTGATTCCGGCAAGTAGTTGCGCACCTTTTTTTCTGATTCGTTTCCCAACTTCCATTCCATGTTACAACAGCAAAAGAGAACATCACGAAGATTGATTACGACAAGAAGAACAACACGGTGACCATCTCCGGCCCCTTCGACCCACAGAAGTTGTCCAAGAAGCTAAGGTGCAAGGCCTGCGACGTCATCAAGGACATCAGGAAGCCTGAGGAGAAGAAACCCGAGGCCAAGAAACCCGAGGAGAAGAAACCTGAGGTCAAGAAGCCGGAGGAGAAGAAGCCCGAGGAGAAGAAGCCGGAAGAGAAGAAACCAGAGAAGAAGCCTGAGGAGAAGAAGCCGGAAGAGAAGAAGCCTGACGAGAAGAAGAAGCCCGAGGAGAAGAAACCTGCTGAAGAAAAGAAGCCGGCGGCCGCCGCGCCGCCGCCGTGGTCATCGACGACGACGGTGAACCTTCAGTTCATGAACATGTGCAGCATCTGCTACCCATGGCCGTGCAGCGACCCGGCGGTTCACTGTCACTGGGGCGTCCAGCCGCAGCAACCTCAGCCTCAGCCACAGCCTCAGCCGCAGCCGCAGCCGCCGCCGCAGCCACAGCCTCAGCCGCAACCTCAACCTCAGTGGCCGCCGTGCGACGGAATGGTGCCGCAGCCATTTCACCAGCACCCGCCATGGGCTGCCGCTCCGAAATGGTCGCCGTGCGGGGGCCCTTCGTACTGCGGAGGTTGTGGCTCGTGCCGCGGCATGCATGGTGGTTGGCCGCCACAGCCCACGTGCTGCCCTGGGCCGTCAGCGTGCCGAGGATGCAACGGTTGCAAGATCGTCCATGAGAGCAAGTTCAGCTACGAAGAATACCCGTCTAGTGCTTGTGCAATCATGTGATTTTTTATATATTTGTATATTTTGGATCTTGATTCAGAGCTCCCTGAAAATATTTTCCCTTTTGAAGTTTTTTTTTTTGCCCCTAGCATTTGAGAGCGCGCTTGGATCTCTTTGCCCGGGTTGCCTCGCCTTGTCGACTGAGAAATTTGGTGCCTGTGCGAGCAAGTTTAAGGTGCTTAAAAAAATATATCTTTACTAAACAAGTTTTGGAATGCCTTTTATTACTAGTGTGACAAGGCGTAAAAAAAAAGGCCTGCAAAAACGAAGGCGTAATCCAGAAATTAAATCACATTCATCTGTACAAAACATGAGGGGAAGATTCGGACAGTTACTAACATAGTATTTTTTAGGGTAACTGGAACATTTTTTGTGAGGCAAGATTTTTTTTAGTCGGAGCAATTTATGTGGCTGGACATTTTGATACAGGCGCGCGGTGCGGCTCGCCGGCGCTGGCGACCTGCGGCGAGGCAGCGGGCGAGAGGAGCAGAAGCAGCAAGCAGTGAGCGGTGTGAAACCTGCTCTTTTTTTTTTTTTTTGAGCAATGTGTGAAACCTGCTCAATGGACTGAGAAGGCTTACATGGGCCGCGTTGGTTCACAAAATAGGCCCACTTGGCGTGTGGTGAACTACTGAACCCTCCTCATCGTCTGTTGCAGTGTTGCAGTGTGGAACTGAAAAGTAGAGCGCCGCCGGGCTCCGCAGCATCTGGAGACGGGAGCGGGTCGCGGCCGACGCGAGAACGACTGCGCGTGGGGGCGTCTAGCCTGCCGTGCTAGGGTTCGAGCCCCGGGCGGCCAAGCAGGCGGTGGCCGGATTCGACTCCGGCTAGCGCGCGGCGTCACCCCTGACTGCGGCTCGACGACGCGGGCACGCGGAGGCTCCGTGAGGTGCCGCGGAGGCGAGCATCAGGAGGGAAGGAGCGGGAAGGTGTCCGCGTGGCGGGCGACGGACGGCAGCCAGCGGTGGCCCAAGGCTTGGCAGGTTTGTACCCTTCCCACCATTAGTGCCCAGATAGCATTGTGCCCTTGGTGCTATGAAATCGGAGCATGATTCTGATGGTATGCAACGTTTGTTTCACCATTGGTGTTCATTCCAGGGAAAGATTACACAAATATCTCAAAGAGAGGCTGAAAGAGGTGGTATCTGACAGCGAAGCAGGAAGTGCAATTTCTCTATTGGGTTCAGCACCAGGTGAGCATAAAGTTCTTGAAAAGAAGAAGCCAGCCATGCCAGTGGTAGAGCCAATTCCGATAGAGGAGAAGAAACCAAAGGAAGAGTCCACTGCTATGAAGAAGAAGAAGAAAAGAAAGAGGGAACCAGAGGAGGGTAAGGGCGATTCCAAGTCAAATTCCCAGGAATATCTTGAGATGGAGAAGGGTGGAGCTGTTAATGTAGATGAGGATCTGGAGACAGCGAGGAGGCTTGCAAAAAAGCGCAAGGCAGGGAAAGGAAAGTTGGGAGGAGATGATGGAGTTGCTGACGAAGAAACAAAAGCCCGTGACTTGGATGTGGCTGATGGCACTGAGTTTGGCCAGAAAAAAGAGAAGAAGAAAATGAAGAAAGCCAAGAAAGATGTCATGGGTGAAGAGAATGGTGGATCAGTTCGTGAATCTGAGGATGAAACTAAGTTAGACAAGAAAAGGCGAAAGAAGAAAAAGGATAAAGCAGAGAAGGATTCCGTGGAGTTGGAGGAACTGGATAATGTTGACACGGCTGAAGGGGATGATGGAGTAGTTTTCGAATCTGAGAAGTGTTCCGTTACCTTGGAAGAGGGCAAACAACTTGACATGTCAAAGGGGGAACATAAGAAAAGCGAAGGCAAAAAGAAAAGAAAGGAGAGTGGTAATGTTGCTCAAGATGCTGGACAGAATATACAGGCTGCTGGAGATGTTAAGAGTGGTAATAAAGAGAGAAAAAAGAGTAAAGATAAGAATGAGGGTGGCGAAATGGAAAAGGAAAAGGCGGCACAACGAAAGAACAAGCGAGTGAGCTTCACTGATGTCGTGGAGGTATTTGGTGATGGTGATTTTGGTTCAGATGAAGAAGCAAAAGCCCGTGACTTGAATGTGGCTGATGGCACTGAGTTTGGCCAGAAAAAAGAGAAGAAGAAAAAGAAAAAAGCGAAGAAAGATGTCATGGGTGAAGAGAATGGTGGCTCAGTTCGTGAATCTGAGGATAAAACTAAGTTAGACAAGAAAAGGAGGAAGAAGAAAAAGGGTGATGAATCCAAACTAGTGCATGGCAAAAGGTTCACCCCAGAGGAAAATGCAAAACTAATGGAAGCCATGATGAACTATGCAGAGGTTGTTTTTCTTGCTCTATAATAATCTATACTGCTGGGTTCATATAAATCTGTGTTTCTGTTTAGCTCCTCTGCTTCCTAGTAACTAGCATGTTCATGTATCAGCATAACTAACACAGCTGTTCTTAAGCATGGAAGTATGTGATGATGCTGGTTTTTATTTGCCTCTCAATGAGATATTTTGAGATGGATTTGTTTTTCTTTAATTTGCAAAGTTGGATTGTGGAAAGTTGTTGCCCCCTTCATTTCAACCTATGTACCAAACCACTGTCTGTATTTGCTGCAAGTTTGAACATTCCATGAAAAGTATGAACTAGTCAGACCACTTGTATTTTATTTACTATAACAGGGGAGTTCAGAATGTTTTTAAGAGTTCCTTATTCTGGACAGTGACTTGTTTAGGGTACTCTTTATTTCTTATTGTTGTGGATAGTAACCTCTTTTATGTTTATTGATTTTATTGGTGCTTGGATATTAGTATATAATGTTCCTGTTGGTTAAAAAAAATGACGTTTGACTGCATATTTTGTGCTCAGCATAGTTTAAATTTCAAACATTTGTAATGTGTATCTCATTACAGATGAAACAATTGGGGGAGAAAGGATTAGAGATGATTCGGACTAGTGTTAAACATCCAGAGCTCAAGGGTTGTTGGGCTGAAATAGGTAAGCACAGAACATCTGGAGCTATCTCTTTACAGTCTCTCTCATAATATTGCCACTTTTTACTAGTGTGAGCCAAGAAATAAATTCAGTCCCCTTTTTGGCTCATATTTAATACTACTCCTGCATTGCAAATTCTTTTCTGACTGAAACTGCACTTCGTGTATTCTTTGGGAAATTGGTTAACCTGCACTTTGCATGTACTCTGGGAAACTGATTAGTGAATAATGTAATATTGATCGCATCTATTTAGTCAAAGTGTTTGTTTTCCAGATCTGGGTATGTCATGATGGTTATTTATTGATGGACCTTCCTTGCAGCAAAAGCATTACCTCATAGACCTTAGTGAATAAACAACATCTAGTTTGTCAAACTTTATGTTTTCCTGATCTGGGTAGCAAATATCTTATGATGGTAATTATTGATGAACCTTCCTTACAGCTAAAGCATTACCTCATAGACCCCCTGTGGCCATATACAAACGAGCGCGGATTTTACTCAACAGGAGTGCTGAACGTAAATGGACCAAAGAGGAGTACGACGCTATTCGGCGGTAATATAAAATCCTCCTATTTAGATAATTTGAAGTTTAAAACATTTACTTTACTTTTCCTTTTTAACGCCGAAAGGTTTAGTTTTCGCTATTAGCATGCCAGTTTTTCTGTATTTATGGTTGAGAAAGATTCATATTATTTTCTGATTTGATTTGCATGAATTCATGTTTCTATATTTTTGTAAAACTCGAACGAAAAGATAGACCGCATGAACTGTAGCCCTCAGTTCTCTCTTGATTCTTGACTACAATGTGCTAAGAGATGAAGAGATCTAATAGCCTAACTTCATTTTCAAGTTAAATTAACTATGATGGCATATTGACATGTACAGTAACATGCTATATTGCACCATGCCTTCCTTTAAGGTATTATATTCTTGAGCCATAGGTGGAGTTTATCAGTTTTTTTTTCGCGTTTAAGATCTGTTTTCTTACAGAAGCTAGAGTTTTGTTTGGACTTAAATTTTGCTTAGTTATTGCTCTCTTGGCTGGCCCTATGTAATCCCGGTCCTGTAATTGCTGCACAATATAGACTCCGAATTTAGCTCATCACCTTATTGCAGCATACTTTCATGACATTTATCTTTGAGAAATAACATTATCGGGCTTGTTTTACCGGCTTCATATAAAGATTACCATGCATGATACAGGTTTGTTGAAACAAACGGCACAAATTGGGCAAAATTGGCAGCTGAACTTGGAAAGAGCGATATCCATGTGAAAGATACTTGGAGAAGGATAAAGCATAAAAACTTGAAAAGAGGTGCATTTTACACCTATTAATTTATCACAGTTTAGCTAACCTATCTGTAATAATTGAAATAACTTTGGTTGGTTATTTAACATATAAATGTTTGTTTTCATTATTGCAAGTTAAGTTCTTTACTTTATTCCATTTGGTATACGTTTTTGCAGAATATTTTCTATGATTAGTTTTGTGCACTTGATGAATTGTTTATGTAAAAAACCATATAATAGGGGTACTGCAGACTGCAGTGTGACTGTTTGGTACAGTTCATTTAGTGTAGCTTCAAAAGTTTATTCGAGAAAAACATGGGCAGAAAGTGGTTATAGTTTGCAGTATCTCCAATTTCAAACTTGGTACAACTACAAACTATAACGGGTTCATAATTGTTACACCTATCTCTTTATGGTGGATATTTGACATGGATTTTATCCAAGTTATCCGCAGTATTTCCTGAAAAAATTTCAGTGTCCACCTTCTATGGTTAAATACCCTCAGCCATCTAATGGCCAAGATCCAGGACAACCTACCTAACCACGCTAATATGCAGGATAGCTACGCGTGTGGGGTTGCACCTGACAGGGCTGACAAATGCCTGGTGCTGTCTTTGATCAGTTCGGTGTCTTGGTTATGAACCTGAGTACAAGGCTGAATATTTTTGGTATCCTCTCACACTCGTAGTGGAGAACAATAACTACCTTATCTCTGCACACATGGGTAATATTTAAAGGAGTCACTAACAAGAACAGCCGTCTAAGTGCAAGGGACAAGGGTAAAGCCATTGAGATCTTTGACCAGTAACAACCATCTCACCTGGGCTCTTTGACGTGGTGGACAAGGATCCACACTAACATCTCGTTGAACATCGGACATGGAATTATAGCATCCAGAAGAAGTAAAATTCTAGGTTGTGTAGAGTCCACCACAAAAGAGAATTGGACTACTCATGTCATCAACTATCCTGTTGTAGGACCGACAAGTTCACAAGCGGTTATAGTGGAAGTACATTTAAACCTTTTCTTTCTGACCGCTTCCCTCAACAAGATTCACATCAACATGCTGGTGTATGTTGGTAAACAATATCCTTATGTCGGGTTGAGGTAGTTGATTGGGGTGGGGAAGTTTACAGTTAAAAGGTTGGGGTGATTACTACAAACCTCATATATTTGGTTTGCGTTAACATGGAAATGGTAGGCCCCATACAAAAATGGTCAAACAGTATGTGCTTTTGTGTAAAGGTCAGACCTTATATATAATTCATGCTTTCAGAGTATTGAGTTTCAAACAGTATGCAAGTTTCAAAGAGCACTAATTGAACTTTTTAGCAATTAGAGGCCAAATAAACATTTTTCAACGTGAATATGAAAGATAGACTTTGTTTGCTATGTTATTTATTTTGACGCCCTTGTTAATTGGTGAATATTCAGGAACTTGGACCCAGGACGAGTATCAAAACTTATTTGATTTGGTGAATTTGGACTTGCGTGTGAAAGCCCATCAACAGTTAGATCATGGCCATCGCCTGGTGCGTACTTCTTTATCCGAGTGCATTTTGTGTGTTTACATGAGTTTTCATGTTTATAGTTGTTCATCTTCATCAATGTCATTCATAGTGTTACATCCCTGTATTCCATATTACCAGCTGATTTACTTACTTTTTGTGACAGATAAGAGATAACATTTCCTGGGAGGCCATCAGTGACAAATTAACAACCCGTAGTAATAAAGATTGTTGCTTGAAGTGGTTAGTTTGCTGCTAGCCTTTTAATTCATAACATATAATCCCCTCTTCGAATCTTGCTTAATTTTGTATATTTCAATCTTCTCTGCGTTTTTCTTTTATACTGATCTTCATTATGTCCCCATAATGCAGTGCCTGTGTCATTTACCTATGTATTGCATTAGTGCTTTTTGTGCAACATAACAGCAATGCCTAGTATCTCGCCGGTGTAGGTGATTGTTAGACAATCTCCAGTTAGGTTGGCAGTGAGGAACACCATCTTTGGTGCTTTGCTGGAGCTCGCGGCCTGCGTGGTTTAGGTCCTGTTCAGGTGGTGTTGCCTACATAGGTTAGGTGATAAGAGTGGTCAGGCCTCACCTCTTTGCAGTTTCTGTTTCAGTTTTTTCGTTTGTTGTTTTGTTCAGCCCCGCACAGCTCCGTTCGGAGTGAGGCGGCGGTATTTGTAAGGAACCGTTTTTCCCTCTCTATCAATACAAAGATACGCAGCTCTCCTGCGTATTCGAGAAAAAAAAAATTAGGTTGGCAGTGACACATTCTGCATGGATTTTGTATTGTCTGAATTACATATGAAGTTAATTTTCTCACAGGCAATACCAGCATGGTTGTACTACACTTTTTTTAAATGATTTTTTAGTGGTTGTAAAATGTTGGCCAGTAAGTCTTGTGTGATGTTCAGTAGCTCGTGTTGACCTAGTGTCATTTTATTCAGTTCAGTTTCAGTGTTGACATCAGCAGCTCTGTTAGCTGTCTGAATGTTTAGTTAGTTTCAGTTTTGCCAGTCTAGAACTTGCAGTCAGTTAGGCAGTTAGTTGCAGTTAGTTGGAATCCTAGTCTTTAGGAGAGTACTGGCCATAGTTCTGGTCGTGCAGTGCACTAGAGTAGGGCCCACTAGCCCATTCATGGTGGTCTGATCCCCGGCTCAATAGGAGACATGATCTAGTGTAATCAAAGTATAAATAAAAGGAGAGAACCAGAAACGCTGCAGCTTCTTTGCAGCACAAACTACCTGCGTTCTTATCTTTGTGACGAGTGTTTGCCAACATAAAAAACTTATTAGCTTATTTTGAATTTTATAATAAATTGACTTGATAAATATTTACTAGTAGAACCCTATCCTTTGTGCTGTTAAATTGGCCCGTCTTTCCTAATTGATTTCGCTTGAATATACTATGTTCAGATTTGGTCATTTAATGCAACTAATGCATGAACAGGTACCGGCAATTAGCATCACCACTGGTCAAGGAAGGTGTCTGGTCAGATACTGATGATTATCTATTGGTGGAAGTGTAAGTTTCTATGGATTACTAATCGCATGTTATATTCATAATAAAGTGCTACATATTATTTCCAAATGGAGGTTAATAACCATTTGCTGGCTGCTTATTGATAAGATCACAATGATCTGAATATACCTATAAGATGCTTGTGCATGTACATAGTTCCGTGATTTTTAGAAATGTTTAAGTTCCTGATAATGTCATTCTCGACCATCCTTTGTGCATTAACCTCATTTCAGTGTCAAAATAGAACAAGGTTGCCAGAAACTTTTCCCCCCTTTTAATACCCCCCTTTTTTTGTTTTCTTTCATTTTCGTTCTTAGAGTAATTTTTGTATCTCTGCCTGGTGCTTTATTGAGTCAATTTTTATTTTTAACTGATCACCCCATTTTGTTGACTGCTATATTTCTAATATAGATTAAAATCATATGAACACTAGCTAACTCCTGCATTAAAATGTAGTTGATACTCTATACTGCAGATGAATTACGGAGAGAAACAGTGCATTCTGACTTGCCGCAAAATATACGCATCCGGCCAGTTGTGGTATAAAAATGGCCTTGTCTATTGGCCAATTATTTTCACTTGGATTGTTTTCCATGGCCAGAATATCTGCAAGTTCATTGTACTGTACTATCATCAAGTTCTGCACACATTGCCGTACGGAAACAGAGTTTGGATGTCTCATGCCATTCATTAATATAACATAAGCTATATTTGATATATTAGTTCCTCATATATTGTGTGATTACCTGACTACCTTGTGAATTGAGAATTGTTTTTGTTACGGGACTCAAAGGGTCTCTCCCATTGAGCTGTTGCATGCCTGCATGTGAGAGTATACAAGTCCTCCAGTTGCCTTCTCACAGAACTAAGAACCCTTGTTAAAATAATAAAACCTTTAACTGTGTGGCCCTTATGTCATACGGCTTTTCCGTGTGTGAATGAACAGAATCAAACACAAGTCCCAAAACCTGTTTTGATGATAGGTTTGTGTAGTGGAGCTGTTTTGTTCACAGCGCTAAACTTAATTGTTTGTGGATTATACGTTCAGTATCCAGGCATTGAGCGCATCGTTTTTTTACTAGTGTCTTTATTTCTCTTATCTTTTAATCTCTGTTATCAAGGTACGCTATTTATTATCTGTGCTGAATTTCCTTAACGACAAATCAGGCTTCAGAAGGTTGATGCTGTTTGTCCTGAAGATGTTGACTGGGATAACCTTCTTGATCACAGGTGCCTGACTTAGCTTCAATACAATTTGCTGATAGCAATTACTCCATCCGTTCCGTTTTTCATGTCGTTTCAGACAAGAGCTTTTTGCTGGCAGCAAGCCGAAATGTTTGTCGGAATGACATAAAAAACGAATGGAGGGAGTAGTTGTTTGGTAAACTTCCCAATTTCTCGTTGCATTGTCCTATTCCCTGATGATTTCAGCAACTACAAATATTTGTGTAATCTGATCACATTTGAAGGCCTCCTACTTTTCGATGGACTAGAAGTTTTGTCTTGAAATAACTCACTTAGTACAGCTTTTAGTGAAGCAAATCTGTCTCTGACATGCTCTATTTTTATCAGATAACAACTTTAGGCTGTCAGTGCAAATGTTAAGTGAAATCTCTGTAAATGGACATACCTTCCATAATTCAATATATGTTAAATTGTGTGCGACAGCTGCGATTAAATGTTTTTTTTTATTATCTTAGGACTGGGGAGCTTTGCCGTCAGCGATGGAACCAGATGGTCCGCTGTCTCGGTGGCCACAGAGAGAGGTCTTTCATTGAGCAAGTGGAAGTGCTCTCAAGGCGGTACTGTCCGGAAATGATTGACTATAGGAAGTGAGGCGTTTTGATCTACGACCCACCACTGGAGGTGCTCTAATCCTTGACGAAGAGCATGTTTCATCATGTATCTCGTCGGCCTGCATCTACTGTACCTTCTCTTGTATGAAGTGTTGGGAGATGTCTGTTGTACGTGGTTCTAAGCTGTAGTTCAGATGTGTTAACCTTCACTGTTCCATGATAGTTCGTCTCTGGAATTTTGGTTCATTTCTGTGCGCGTACAGCAAAAAATTTCGAAGATTCTGTTGCCTTCGGATGCAGTTCAAAATTGTCGAAGGCCCTACTTTTTGAAGAAAAAAAAAGTTTGTCAAAGGTATTCTTACTTTTCTTAGGCTGGTTCGAGTTTTCCTTTTTAAAATGAAATGGTACATATTAGAAGGTTATAGTTCGAATAGCATTTATAACAACAATAAACGGTTCTGCACGCTATGACCGACCTTAATTGAGCCATTGAATCAAGTTCAGCCATTGAATCATAGCCCTCCTTGAAAACATATAGAACTTTAGTTAAGAAACAACATATGCGATAAAGTTTGGTTTGAATATAAACATATACAGGTATACCTGTAACTACTGTTCAAGTTGTGAGCCCACTGCCGTCTCCTCGAGTAGTCGTCACCGTCTTCCATCCTGACGTGCCATTGCTGTGTTGGATCGCTCGACCCCAGCAGCAACACCGCATTCCCTTAGCTAGCAGTATACGACGGATGCAGAACTGAACGGGTGCGTACAGCATAGCCACTCGAACGTCGCCGGAGTTGGTGTGAATTGCCATCTCCAACCCACGTAGGAATCAAAATCAATGGCATTGGCCGGAGGAGGAGGGCTCTCGGCTCTGGCGCTATGTGGTGGCGCGCCTTTGGCAGAGGTGCCCCTCCGTCGTCGCTGGCGTCCTCCACCGACGCCGGAGAAGACAAGGAAGATCTGATCCGGAACAGGTACGGCGTTTGTCCCGGCGGGCACGCCATTGTGTCCGCCGGCGTCGTTGAAGCGGCGGCGCGAAGGGGAGGAGATGCAAATCGGAGCACATCGTGGGACTATTTTCACAAAAGCCCCCTAAAACGGATCGCGACTACTCTCAGCGATCCAACTATTTGCACATACCACCCTAATCTGGATCGCGACGAATAGTTGCGATCCAATATTTTACGAGCAGGTCCCTCTTTCGGCTGTCGTCGTCCTCCTGGCTCTTATGGACATGGATTTCATGGAGAGCAGAGCATGCTGGCGCGAGCAACATGGGTTCGCCGGAGATCCCTGCGATCCTCCGCCTACTCCTCCATCCGGCAGAAACCTGTCCATTGCCTTTCCCCCGCTATCAGCTCACTTCACAATCACATTGCCGCCCTCCCTATACAGGGGAGGGGAAGGGGATTGGCAGGTGCCCAAGTTCAGGGCATCGACGAGCTCTGGATGAGGCGACACCATCGTCGCTACTCGCTAGTATGATGGAATTGCGCCGGTGAATGGAGGGCTCGAGCTCGTTGAACCCGTGAGAAGAAGGACCATACATGACGGTGACGGGCCTCAGCCTGACAGCACGGTAACGCCGGTGCTGCATGTGGATGTGGCGGCGCATTCATGGCACATGCATATGCACGAGGCGAGAGAGGGAGACCTGCATCGGTTTGATGCGATGCGACACAAGGACCGGTGCAAAACGTAATTAAGGATGCAATGCAAGTCGGTAGCGATAAACCTACGCCAGCGACCAGCAGGAAACCTGTCTGCCGAGCTACTAGTAGTTCGTACGTACTCGGGACGAACATGACGGTCGGCCGTACAATACAAGAGACGTCGAGAACCTGCCGGGAACACGGGTCACAAGAATCAACCTGGAAACGCGCACTGAAGCAAGAAAATGGAGATCAATGAAACACCGTGCATCTGAAGGAAGACTGTCCCCTGTACTCCGATCCGGTAAGCAACAAGAGGTGAGGTGAGCACATATAGGAGGAGGACGAAGAGAAGAGTTGGTGGCGAGCCTAAAATGCAAACAAATTCGATTATCTCTGCTCCTCAACTGCGTTAATGCCGGCCGGCGAGTAAATGGTTCCTTTCCTGCAGACCTATAGCTAGCTAATCCGTTTCTCTCCAACCTGCTGCTTGTCCTGCACTGCACTCATGCCGGATAACGAACGATCGCCACCATGCATGGCCGCCGGCGCCTCGTTTTCTCGCGCCCATCCATTGTTGTGTGCCGTCTCCGTCCGTAGCCGTACCTGCAGTTGTTGCGAGACAACAAATCCACGGCGGATTTAACCAATTTCGCGACCTGATTAATGGCGGATATAGTAACTAGATCGATAAGTGCTGCTGGCGCGTAACAGACATATCTTGTTGCAATCGGTTATGGTGGCATCCGCTTTCAAGCTAGTATGCATCAGTGCCAGCGGAAAAGCTCGTGCAGATCAGGAGGAAAACGCCATCGACCGCCATTGACACCAGCATGCAGCGACTGACATGCTCGTGCAACCACACAACGCTCTCACTCTGCGGCGATGGTGAAGCCCATGCAGAATGGCTGCATGGCGAGCACGGTTATTAACATGTGATGATTGAGCGGATGGAACGGATGATCACCGGATGGTCGACGCAGACACAGTGCACGCTGCAACCTGAAGAACTAGCCGAGCGTTGGGCCGTTGGCAGAGCTGACATTCAGATCAGATCCTGCCAGCCACACGTACGTACAGTGCAAGATTCCCCAAAGATTATGAAAAAACCAACGATGCATTCGTGTGCAGTATGAACGTATAAATTATTATAACTCATTATACAGATACTCAGGAGACAATGGCAAGATGGGCGCCGAGGAGCGGCACATGCAGGCACATGGACGCGGTCCAGGTCCTCGACACAGGTGGGATTAGGAAACTACGTGCCCGCAAATACCATTCCATGCAAATCAAAAAAAAAAAAAAACTGCAAAGCGGTTTCGCTTTGCCCCGCAAGTTTTGCAGCAGCAGCATTGGCGGGGAAGACGGTGCTGACGAGTGGGCCCCCGACGCACGCGTGTCGCGCTGCTGGGCCCTCGTGTCCATGCCAGGTTTGGTATCTTTGGAACACGAGCATATGGATTTGATTGTTGGGTTGATAGATTATTTAGCTATACAAGTATCAAGATTCCAGACTGCAAAGCAGTGCTTGACTGACTGTTTGTTTGCATCCTGCTTTGACTGGTCGTCGAGCCAGCCACATTCTTCGCGCCAAACTCCCTGTTTTTCGGCACAATTTTAACCGAGCGATGCGATGCGCAACTCGATACTGATTTCCTAATCTCAAGCTCTGCTTCACTTCACGTGCTAACAGAGGACGCGCGCCGAAAGGTACCAGACTTTTGACTACAGTAGTTAGTACTGCATGCTGCTTCATCATGCATGCATGCACAACGAAAAGTCAAATTACCACTGCCACAGTTGCTGCGTTGCGTTGCATAGGAGAAAAAGTTACAAGCGCCATCGCCATGCCAGGAAAAACCGGCGAGCTGGACCAGCCGGCCCAAGGCACGCACAGCACCGTAGTATTGGATTGATTGGACTGGATTTGATTTGGTTTGATTTTCTGAAAGCAGAGGGGGGCGCACGGACACATGGGAGTGACTAAGCCTGACACGCTGGGGCCCACCGTTAAGGTTTGCATGTGCCGATCCACCCCTCCTTGTCTGTGGTAAACCGAGAACTAGTACAGCTTAATCCATCAGTACTACTCCGATCGTGCCACTTTTTTGAAGATTTCTTTTGTGACTGCGGGTGGGACGGTTAAACTGATGCCGTGAGCAAGAACACGACAGGGCACTGTTGGCACCTGTTAAACCACAGGATAACAGAAAAGCGTTCAGATCCCTGTCATGCAAAGTTCAGCACGCTGATTTGACCCAAGCATTGCAGCTATGCGCGACATGTTTCAACATGAAACCATATACTACTACTGTGGGAGTAATTGATACGTGCAGCTCTGTACTGTACAAGTGTGCGTGCTCCCATACTCCAGGAAAAATAGAGTATTTTGTGTTCTTATAACCTGGGAATTGAAGCGATGCAGTGTCGTACTAGTAGAAAAATAGGTTAGGCGCAACTCTGCAAAGAAAGTTCAGTGGACGTAGATAAGCAAATAGGCATATCTTAATGATCCTTTTTTCCAGGGTTAGTAGCCTTAATCACGGAGGAAAGGGAAGCATCAGAAAGCGGCACGCACTTTCCGCCTCCCGGCATCAAGATGCAAAAAAAAAAAAGCTCACACCACAGCTGGAGGCGCTGCCAGCCATCAATCTCCGGCGGCGTCGCCATCTATTCTCTTCTCGCCCGCCGGAGAGCGAGAGCGATGCACGCACGGTGCAGAGCATTATCCTCCTTTTCCCGTCGCCAATGGTTACCGAGGTCGTTCGCCGCAACCATGATTAATGAGCGGCAGTAAAGATAATTGTGGTATCTTCTTTTGCGAAATCTGGTTATTCTAGTTTTCCTGTCCTATTCAGATCCACCTCGTTTGATTTTCAGATGGGGACGTCGGGGGCTGGTTGACGACTATACTGCCACTAGCATCGCCGAAAAAGCATCACTTTTCTTTTACGCCCTGGGTTTATGCTTTTCGTGCAAGCCGCAGGAAAAGCAGTAGCTACCACTTCGTTAACAAAAATAACATCAGGCCTCTTTACAGCGCATCAGTAGATTTTACTGAATTCAGTTCAGCGCGTAGAGTATTCCAGCTTTGCAAAGGCGAAATATCAGTCACAAAACTGAGAACAATCAATCCCACGACGGTGGAGGCAACAGGCAACCAGAAGAACGAGGTAGTACAGTACAAATTATTTCCATATCTTTCACTTTTCTTTCTTTGTATAATACTGTCTACTAGTACAACAGATTCATTCGACATATGCAAAAGTTAAGAAACAAAAAATAAATATGTTCTGTAGTGAGCTGCAATTGCTGACGGGGACCATGAGCCCCAATGCCTGCTGACACCTCCCCTCCCTGTTGGCACAACAGCTTGGCGCGTTTCAGCATCAGCGAGGGACAGTGGTCCTTCCCTTCACACCTACACTTCTGAGCCTTTTCTGTTCATCTTGTGAAATTTTTTACATACGAGTACACCAGCTAGTATAGCCTCTTCCAAACCAGTCACTTTCTTTGTTGCACTGCCTTTTTCTTGCATGGTTGTTTGCATACAGCAAGCAAGCAGTTACAGGTATCTTGTGGTTGGTACTAGTCTTGTTGGTAAACATCACACCTAATGCTATCAAATGTGTATGATCTAGTGCCTGTAGCAGTGGCATATACGAACTATGCAGTAAATTACATCAATGCTGGTGGTGGCTAATAGTAAGTACTACTAGTAGTAATTAGTAATTCATGCAGTAATAGGAGAACACTACTCAGATTGTGCCCACGGCATCTTCTACTACTATGATTTGGTTTGATTAAAGCTAAACAAAAGGGAAAATAACTGAACTAACTCTATGCTGCAACTTCTTCATTGTTTTCCTATACTCCACTATCTTCTTTCTTTGCTTCTATTATTCCTGCAAGACCAAAAGGTGGTGAAACAAAGTAAGAAAACCATCATTCCACAGCTGAAAAGAGTATCATTTTGGAAGCACGGTGCTGAGAACTCGAGATCGATGGGCATTGTAAAGGGAAGAGGATGAAGTGCTTACTATGATTAGGCAGTAGTATTACTCACTCCCATCAAGGACAACTTTACATCCCGATCGCGCCGGCGCCGTGATCGGAGGACAGCCTGCATCAGATTGTAGGAAGCATTATATTTCAGCAAATCATGGCATCCAGATAGTATATTGCACAATCCGATGTGCAATTGCATACCTGGACATGGGGAAGAAGTAGGCCTTTGGTGAAGGTATATCCAGTGCAGAGGGCCTGAGATGGTTAGTGAGACTTCCACCATTGTTGATGCCAACATAGGATGCATTGCAACCAGTAGAGACGGCTGAGATCTCCAACTCGGTTGGTGCAAAAGGATCTTGAGCAAACGCTGCGGACTTGGTTGGGGACGCGAACGGGCTGTCAGGCAGGTTATGCTCAAAACTGCACAACACGATTGTTAAAAGAGTGACAAAAGATTAGTTTGGTGACATGTTGCCTCCCTGCGTAGCTGGATGAAAGCTAAGTGTGATGGACACAACAAATGATGATGATAATGACTTGCTTAGCGTTAAATTACACCTTTGATCACTGTCTGTGTTTGGGCTTGCATCGCCCCCGGATTCATCCTTATCAGCTCCGTTGACTGGCTTCCTCTGAGAAAGAAGGAAGCTGGCACCCTTGCCTTGCTCCCCTATTAACATCAACAAAACAATTTAGCAAGACAATTCATTTGTGCAGACAAGTAAAATGGTGTTGTCGGTTACAATATCCCTACCGGAATCCGGCGGCGACTCCACAGTAGGGGAGCCGACAGCCCGAGAGGGACTGAAGGGCACACCGATGGGGCTTTGCGGCGCAGGAGAGCGGGACTTGAGGTCTAACAGCTGCAAGCTCATGAGGCGGCGGCTCTGGAGCTCCAGCGCATGTTGAAGCTCGGCTGCCTGCTGCTGCTCCTCCAGCTTCCTCCTCAGCAGCATCTCATTCGCGCTGTTTGAGTGCTGCAGCATCCTCGCACCTGATGGCATTATAATACAGCAATCTGAGCATCAATCATGAACCAAACATTACGATTGCAAGTGAATTTGTTGCAATGACTCACCGAGCTGGTGCAGATCGAAGGGGTCTCTGGCGTCCAGCCCGTTGGAGAAATCACCGGACAGCTGCTGCTTCCTGCAGAGCAAGCAGAGTAAATTGGTCATGGTGGTGCAGAGAGAAATGCCTTGAGCAACATGGTTGTTGCTCTGCACAGTAGTTGCCACAAGGCAAATGGCTTGCCTGTACTTGTCGGGGACCTTGCCCTTCTCCTTGTATGGCTTGACGAGAACGCGCGCGTCGCAGATGAAGTGCGGGTTGCCTTTGGCCAGGATCAGCTTCACCGTCTCCGGGTAGACGAAGGTGACGAACCCGAACATGCGCTTCTGCTGGTATGGGATGCGAACGTCGTGGACGGGGCCGTAGATGCTTCAGTTCATCAGAAACGCGTCAGAGATGATTCATTCCGACGGCATGATTTGCGACGGAGGCACCGGGTAGAAGAATCACCTGAAGTAGTTGGAGACGTCCTCCTCGCGGAAGGTGCTGTCCGCCGGGAAGGTGAGGTAAATCTGCCGCGACCCGGGGTTCATCATGCTCGCCAAGTCGGCGCGGTCCAGCCGCGGCCGCCCCATGAACTTGTGCGCCTCGTCGCCGCCCAGCATCAGCGCTGCGGCGGCCGCTGCAGCTGCCGCCCTGCAATAATCGGAGAGATGGTTAAGAAGTATGGACATGAGGAGAAAGTGTGATTGGGAGCTCGGAGATGGCAGCAAAAGGTGGCACCTTTGGCTCTCGTTCTGCTGCTGCAAGAGCAAGCTCAAGCACTTGCCGGCCGCGGACGGCGAGCCGGGGAGCGAGCCGCTGGGGGAGTAAGGGAACGCCGCGGCGAGGCGCTGTGACTTGGAGCGGAGGAGGATGTCCTGACACTGCTGCTCCAGAGTTGAGGGGTCCATCTTTGCGCCGGCGAGAGCCGCCGCGTCCTCCGGGAGCCCGCCGTGCACGAATCGGCAAGCGCTGCCGTTCTTGCAGTAGCCGCGGGCGTAGTACAGGCACGGCTTCCACCCGAGGCCGTCGGCACCATCCCCGAGACAGAGCTCGCTCACCGACGAGCTCCGGCGGTGCCCGCGGCCGCCGTTGGCCCACCCGAGGCCGTACGGGAAGAAACCGCCGTCGGCCGCGCCGGGACTTCGGCACTCGCTCCCGTCGAACAGGGGCAGCTGGTGCCCGCCACCCACGCCGCCGTCGTTAAGGAAGGCGAGCTGGTCCTGCCGCTGGAGCTCTTCGAGGAGCGGGTCCCCGTTTGGAGCTCCGAAGAACGGCGACGGCGAGCCGTTCCCGTTCGCCGGGCTCACCAGCTCCTCCCCGAGGCCGGCCATCTCCTCCGCCGCGCCATTGGTACCGCCGTTGCTCCGCGAGAACACCGGCGGCGGCGCCCACGACGACGGCGGCGGCGCCCACGACGACGGCGACGACACCGAGAGCGGCGAGGGCGCGGTGCCGCAGCGGCCGGAGTTCTGGCGCGACAGCATAAACGGCGAGTGCGCGGCCGCGGCCGCCGCGGTGACGGAGGTCGGCGTCCCCGGGCCCGACGCCGGGAGCAGGCCGAGCTCCTTGCGCGCCTTCGCCATGACGGTGTGGAGCAGCGCCTCGGGGCCGAAGGCGAGGCGTATCATCTCCTTCTCGCCGTGGTCCTGGATGAGCAAGAAGCCCATGATCTTGGCGGCGTGGTCCGGGTCCAGAGCCTGGATCCGCGCGAACACCACCTTGGTCGCCTCGTAGGCGTCCATGGCCGACTCTCCTCTTCAACAAGCAAGCTTCTTCTTCTGATCTTTCCTTCTCCTCTTGTCTCTCCGCTGCGTTCTTGGACCTCAACTACAGAGTACTAAGCTCAATTAAGTTGCTGAAAAGGCCGGCTTTCACTTGGGCGGCGCCACTGAGGCAGTGAGCGGCTGCTCCATTTCCCAAAGCCCGGAGGTCGCGGCGGCCGGCAAGCTATGCTATCGTGCTAGCTAGGAGCGGAGCGTAGTGCGCACCTCGCGCTGCATCGCTATCTTTTTTGAAATCTATAAGCTTCTTCTTTACTGACTGCTGCTTTCTCGGGCGGGGACGGGACGGGGCCCGGGGAAGAGGACGAGTGACCGGCGATGCGAATTTCGTTTCTCTCGGGGTGCTTGCAGCAAACTCGCCGGAATTTGGTCTGCTCTGTGAGCATTTCGAGTGTGCATTTTGCTTTGTTTTTCTTGGGTGAGGAGGACCGTGCCCGGGATCAAGGTTTGAAAAATCGACGAAAACCGAGCGGTTTTCGCGATAACCGGACTTACCGGTCCGGTCCGGTAAGTCGGTTTGACGATTTTCGAATTTCGAATTTGAAATTTTTTGAAATTTGAGATAATTTGAAACAAAAAATATGTAAATAAACTAGACGTTATTTGCAGAATATTGGTGGAAACCATACACGAAAACGACTTGGTTTGATGGGTGAAATAATTCTCGGAAGATTTCTGGGAGAAAAGAAAATAAAAAAAAAAGATTTCGTGAACAGTAAAGCAGGGAACCAAACACCGGCGGCCAGAAATCCTTGAAATCCGTCTAGTTGGGTGATGGAATTGCATGAAAGATGAATCAAATGGATTCTTATGGATGTGAGGTAGCTTCAGTTGTGAGGAATCGAACAGAAACTCACCGTGGAGGGAGGAATCGACGATGGCGTCCGAGGTGCTCATCGTTCCCCCACGCACGCGCTCGCCCAAATCGCCGCTCGCCGTCGAAATCCCCACGCCGGAGCCGCCGTCCGCCGCAAAATACACCGAATCGAGGCCCCTACCGATGCACCTCAGCCCATAATCGAGCGATACGGGCCGGTTATCGATCGATTCGTCGATTTGTTGGCGTCGCGGCTCGATTCGACCGGGAGGGGCTTGGCTGCGGTGTCGGTAATACACGGTCGATAACCGATGAAACCGACCGGTTACCGACTAAAATCGGTCGATTACCGGAAAAAATCGGTCGGTTTCAAGGTTTTCAAATTCAAAATTTGGTTTTTAAATTTTTACTCGATAATCGCTCGGTTATCGCGATAACCGGTAAAATCGACTGTATCGGTCGCCGTCGGTTGGAGCGATCTCGTCGAAATGGTAAACCGTGCCCGGGATGGGTGCGGGGAGCAGTGTATAGATCTAGATCTCCGTGGCCCCCAGCTTATATAAAACTTTGATCCAGGCCTCTATCACCGTGTGCAGAGTTGGCCCTTTCTTTCTTTTTTCTTTCATCCTTCACTGTTTCATGAGAGAAAAAATTGTGTTTTGTGTTGGATTCTTCTCTTCTCCTTAACACGATGCTCCCTTGTTGGTTCCTCCCTTATTTCCACTTTCCATTATTAGCGCATGGTACATACTACTACTTCGTTAGCAAAAATACGATGAGATCATGGCACAATGGCATGCAATAAAAACCAAGCATGGAATATAAGTGATGTCCCAAATGATGTATTTTTTAGAAAATATTCAAAATAACTATGTAAGGTACAAATATTTGCCAATGGTAGACAAATAAACTTGTCTTTTGTTGTATATTACGCATAACTTGAAATTGGAAAGATTACAAGAGGTGACTACGAAATGATTTGGTTTTCAGCCAACCTAACAAAACCACATGATTCTCAAAAAAAAAAAAAAAAGGGATCCATCGGCTACCAACCAGTCTTCTTCTTCTTCCCAACAAGAAGTTATACATTTTTCTCAATATAGTGTGTGACGAGCTCTCCCGTGTTGCCCTCTAGCAGTCATCCGTGGTGATGTTCTTGCCTTCATGTCAAGGTTCTCGACCACAAGGCACAAGCAACAATTGTGCTAGACACTCACAAGTTGTGTCTCCTACTCCTCCGTCGAGCCTACCACACGAGAACACCCTAAACCATGCAACTTCACAACATGTCTTATTTATTATTTTTTAGGCACCTAAAATATGTGATGTGTATTGAAACATGCATGCAACAACTAACTCATATTCAAAGTAAAAGATAGTAACCATAGAGCATATCTATTTGTACACGTTTTTGTAAACATCTCTTGTTCTTGTAGGGAAAAAATTATAATCATGATGACGTTACATATAACTTCATGTTTAGAATATAACTTCATTGCTTTCACCGTGTTTACATGTCTTGTAAGCATCTCTTTTTTAAAACTCACTCTGTACCGGTTCACCTAATTTTCTGAAAAGTATTCATGCGAAATTCGTGTACTATAAGCAGGGTTCACCTCTGAATTTAAAAGGATGCTGTGAGCAAGGTTTACCATTTCGACGAGATCGCTCCAACCGACGGCGACCGATACAGTCGATTTTACCGGTTATCGCGATAACCGAGCGATTATCGAGTAAAAATTTAAAAACCAAATTTTGAATTTGAAAACCTTGAAACCGACCGATTTTTCCGGTAATCGACCGATTTTAGTCGGTAACCGGTCGGTTTCATCGGTTATCGACCGTGTATTACCGACACCGCAGCCAAGCCCCTCCCGGTCGAATCGAGCCGCGACGCCAACAAATCGACGAATCGATCGATAACCGGCCCGTATCGCTCGATTATGGGCTGAGGTGCATCGGTAGGGGCCTCGATTCGGTGTATTTTGCGGCGGACGGCGGCTCCGGCGTGGGGATTTCGACGGCGAGCGGCGATTTGGGCGAGCGCGTGCGTGGGGGAACGATGAGCACCTCGGACGCCATCGTCGATTCCTCCCTCCACGGTGAGTTTCTGTTCGATTCCTCACAACTGAAGCTACCTCACATCCATAAGAATCCATTTGATTCATCTTTCATGCAATTCCATCACCCAACTAGACGGATTTCAAGGATTTCTGGCCGCCGGTGTTTGGTTCCCCTGCTTTACTGTTCACGAAATCTTTTTTTTATTTTCTTTTCTCCCAGAAATCTTCCGAGAATTATTTCACCCATCAAACCAAGTCGTTTTCGTGTATGGTTTCCACCAATATTCTGCAAATAACGTCTAGTTTATTTACATATTTTTTGTTTCAAATTATCTCAAATTTTCAAAAAATTTCAAATTCGAAATTCGAAAATCGTCAAACCGGACTTACCGGACCGGACCGGTAAGTCCGGTTATCGCGAAAACCGCCCGGTTTTCGTCGATTTTTCAAACCTTGGCTGTGAGAACCTAGTGTATGGCCGGTAGATGCGACGGTTTTTCTTCTCATCTGTGAAACGGCCGCAATCTGAGGTGCTGAGAGGGACCCACAGGGGCGCACCCACCCCGTCCCGTTCCCATTTGTCCTTTCTGTCTCTGCTCCCTCGATCCGTTTCAGTTTGCTGCGCCCTTTCACTCGCGACATGTATCTGGCATATCCTCCTAATCCAATACTGTATTTATAGCGATAATATTGGTGGCTTATTCTTAATCCGTCTCCCAAGATCACTGTTTCTCTAAGCATGTTGGGACTGGTATTATACTAGTACTAGGCTACTAGCCTACTAGGTGCTGCTGCTCGTGTTCTCTGGGGGTTTCCCCATAACAGTGGCACCTCTATAATTGTTGTTTGAGAACAGTGCTGCTGCCACACCGGGATGTAGGGGATCATCGGTGGAGTACTTAACAAAATCAGAGGCGGAGGGGATGGGTGCAGACAAAGCTACCAGAAAACATCAAACAAATATGCAAATGCGTCCACGAATTTCGCGGCGTTATGTTACGTGACACTCTGCGCAAGGCACTTAACCTACCATGCCTGGACTAATGCTCATTTTGTCTAGTCTGCTCGATTGCCCCTCGATCGAGAGTGGAATCATCAATCAGCAGCCTTTGCGCAAATGCGGACTAGAGTATCTGAAAAGGATTCGTGTTCATTTTGTTTTCTTAAAAAAGTATAGTTTGGCCGCGGTTTGAAGCTTGTAGGGCCTGACGACTCCGGAAATGCAGGCAAAGGTTGGAGCGAATGATGCGCATTAGTGGCGTGATTTGCCATGCATAGAACGAGGTCGGCGGATGTGCCATTGCGTGAAGCCAAGTGATTTTGTTGATGGTCGGTCCGGTAACCGGCAGATCATCTGGATGGCAAAGAAAATAAAATAAATCTGGAAGGTAAATCGGTGAGTTACGCACGTCCGTCCGTCCCTTTGTTTTGTTCGTCTGCCGCAACCTGAGCAGGATGAATGCCGCCACGGAACGGAAGAATACAAAACAAAAACAAATCTCGCTCCATGCCTGTCATCGATCAGGCACACACTCGTATGAAGAAAGAAAAAGAAACAAACGAATGACGAGGGATAATCTCGACGTCGCTTTCTCTCGGGGGCGGGGCATGGGATGGGCCCCGCGCGTTTTGTAGCTTTGCTGTCTTCCTGATCCGGGCGGGGCGGGCACCCTCTCGACTAGTCCGTGTCCGTCCACGTCTTTGATGGCTTTATATAATTAACCTTTGATTAATCACTTTTATTTACTTCATGATCCGGCGGACCCTGTCGTCAGCGGCTGGGCACTCGGCCGGATGCGAAGAAGACATGCATGGCTTCCGCGTTGTGCTGTGCGTGAGAGGCATGTCGTGGAGGAGAGCTCGTCGGATGATCCCCACCGGCGGGCAGTGCAGTGCTGTTAATTGTGGCGTTCGTTGACAGTAAAAACGTTCAGCTACATGCATGCGCCACATCCGTCGTGCCGTGATCATTATTCGAAGAGATCAACTGGGCTGAGCGTTAATTGATATAGTAAAGCGGTGGCTTTTGGAGTAGAGCGAGAAGAGAACGCCGGCCGCCGCGCTTTTGGCCAAATTAACGAGGAAGATGGGGTTTCGGTTCGGCGAAACCCAGGTCAGGGCTTCTTCTTTTCTGGGCTCGCCTTTTCTTGCCTTTCGCTTGTCCGCGCACGGGAACGGCAAGAGAGAGAGAGAGAGATGGAAATGGCGTCCCGCGCGCGGGGTTGCGCTCCGTGACGTTGTAGCATGGCCTTGAGGGCAACCGGTAAGCTGCAAACACTGTCTGCTTCCTGCGGGTGTCGTCTCTTCGCCGAGTAGAGCAAGGCCAATGCGAGACGACGCGTCGCCGATCCAGCTCACCTCGCGCAAAGCCACGCGCCAACACCACCCAACGCCGCGACCATTGAGCGACACTCATGGGTCCCACCTTATCCCCAGGCCCTTTCTCCTCCACCGCGACCAGGGGCACGCGCGTCGGCGGAGCTCGCCACAAGCGGCGCCATGGCCTCGCCGCCCACTCGCCCACCACGCCAAGCTCGCCCGCGAGGTCACCCTCCAACCTGCTCGTCGGCGCGCTACCCGCGAGGTCGCCCACCACGCCAAGCTCAGCTCGCCGTCCGCAGCGCCGTGGCCCGTGGCCCAAGATCGACTCGCCATCGCCGCGCCGCCGAGCAGTGAGTGGCCGCCATGGACGTCGCCACTCGCCGCGCGCGCTACCTCCAGCTCCCGCACCGCCCGCCTGACCCACCGCGAGCTGCCGCCCCGCGCGCCGCCCGCGAGCTGCCGCCCCGCCGCGCCGCCCGCGAGCTGCCGCCCCGCCGCGCCGCGTCCTTCTTCCTCTGCTCCTCTGCTCTGCCGCGTCGAGGGGAGGAGCGGCGCAGCAGCAGCTGCTGCGGGGAAGAGGAGAGACGAGGCGAGGCGGAGGTGGTGGTGGGCCCGAGCACGCGCGGTTCGCCTCGGCGAACGGGACCAGCCGGTAGTCGGCAGAGTCGACGAGTGAGGCTCTCTCTCTCTTTCGAAATAGTTCTTTAGTCCAAAAATCGGTCGATTCGACGAGCGTTGGACCTGCTCGTAGGAGTAGAAATCAGGCGCCGATCGAGGTAAAACATGCATGTCCTTCCAACACATCCAAGGTTTCCGTAGTCATGACGCCAAGTCAGCAGCCTATAGTGTCTCCGCACATGCCGTTTTGAATTTTCTGCCGGAGAAATACATTATCTTAATTTACCTAGCTACTCCTAGAGTGAAACCGACGTAACTGGATGCCTTGTCGTCTAGCGCGCCGATCAATATTATGCGTCGTCCTAAGGTGCCTACTCCTAACAATGTTTTCTAGTACTCTATCTAGTCTTCCCTTTGAATATGATCGCTCGTTTTGTCACACCTTACCTTGATGAACATCAAGCTCGACTCGATCCACATTGCATCGATCGTTCGTCGGACAAATCTGAATAAACTCACTACAACAAACAGCTCATCAGCGCTCACCGTGAGAGGAATTGTTCAGCAGCTCGACCACCAGCCGGACGGACGGTGGCGTCGCGGCTTCAAAGCACTTCCAGAACCTCACATGCAGTGGGGCTCCTCCCTCCTCCCTCTCCGGATCCTCAGCAACTGGCCTCGCCTGCCTGGTCCAAGCTCTGCTCAACCAACCGCACAAGACAAAAAACTCATCGCCCCCCGTTTCATTGCATCGCATTTGCATCTGTTGCATGCACCCCCGTTTCATTGCATCGCATTTGCATCTGTTGCATGCATGTCGTCCATTCATCGTGCCGGTTGATCATATCGATCCATGTCCAACGGACCCAGCCTACACAAACCGCAGGTCAGTAGGAGTAGTACTACACAAAACGCACACGATTCCTTCCGCGACAACTAAATCAAATTAGGCTTCATTTGAAACGGAGTTTTTTTCCCTCATTTTCGCAGAAATTGAACTGTTTTTTTGTGAGATTTCTATCAACTCCTGCGTTCCAAATGAGGCATATATAAAAGCTGACCGGAGACGAGGCCGTACACCCGTGCGGTGCTGGCGACACCGCACGTGCGACATGGTTGTGCTGCTTAAGGAGCTCGCAAGGACCGGTGGTGGTACGTGCTGGATCAGGATCCTATCCGTCCAAGCTTCTTCGAATTTGCTTGCTTTGCTGCTGCTGATCGCAAGCTAGGGAGCAACACCCCAAGTCGTCCTGTCCATCCCCAAGCCAAGCAAGCCGGCAGCTCGCGACCTCGCCTCGCTGAAAGCAACAGCACTGCATCGACTAGCTAGCCTACGAGTCGTAGCTTCAACATGCCTGGGCCGGCACACGTGACGACATCCTATAGCAAGCACGAGCGACGTTGCCATGGTCGGCAGCAAACCACGGGGACCATATATACTTATAACTCTTGCATTATTGTTAGACACATGTTGCCATATTTCAATTCGCTGTTACTACGACTCCTTGCATGCAGTTACTGTTTCCGGTTGACCAGATCTGTCTGACTGAATCCCTTTTTCATTTTTTTTTGGTGGATCTGCTCTTTTGATAAGGCGACTGAGAGACTAGTACCAAACTCTGTGACTTGGCAACTCGCGCAAGGTTACGGACCAACCACCGGAACGGCGTCTGTTTCGTGGGCCATGCAAGCAAGCAAATATGCGCTCGTCAAATGGTGCCGTGCGCACATCAACACTTTACACTTGAAGATGGCAACCTGCACCCCTTTCACAGGTTGACACGAAAATAGTGCCGGGACGCTCATGATAAACTGCTCACGTCCTACTGAATCCAGTACTGTACCACGCATGATCACTGAATCATTGCTCGAATCACCGAAACAGACCATGATCGATGTTCAGGAAGAAGCGTAAAATTCAATCCACGAATTACTGAGGCAGATAGACCACACAAGAAAATTCTATTGCTAGCTGCTAATTGTCATCTTTTTTTTTTTGTTCGATGCATTACGGATGATGCAGCTTTTGATTGATGCACCCTGTCTCTCCTCCACAAGAGAAAAGAGGGACGATCGATTGCTTGGTCGATGCATCATGCACGTGTATACAGACCCAAAAGAGTGGTTCAAACAAAGCCCTCAACGCACGCAGATACTTCCATTCCGTAGTACTTGATCGATGGATCATTGCTTCTGTTTATTTTTGGAACCAAGTACCACTAGAGATGTAGATGGCCGATCGAGGTCCAGAGAAATCCGCTGAAACCCGTCGCAGCTGCGCGCGGCTGAGCTCCACCGGCCGGTCGGTCGACAGCGACGACGTACCCCCCTTGGTACGACTGGCATATATCTATATCGAATTCTTAACAACACCAATCAGTCAGGGTTTGTGAATCTTTGTCCGCGAGCTTTCTAATCGTCTTATTAATGGGTTCGTTAGGTCACTGCAAACGACCGATTCCCAGATTAAGGCCAGCTTTGTATGGAGCAAATCAGCTAGAGACAAAGGAAGCCACGTACTGGTGATGGCGCCAGCTCTCTTGCTCGATCAGGTTGCTATCAGCCGGATAGCGACCTGCACTGCATGCTGGCACGTACTACTTAACTTGTAAAGCGCAGTTTCCAAATCAGTGATTGGGAGAATCTAATTCCCAATTACTTTAATTTGCTGCGTGATGATGATTAAGTATCCTGGACTTTTTAGTGTGCTACATGTAGCCAGTTGGACAACAGTTTGACTGGCGTGCTGAATGACCCTAATTAATTCTTTGGTAGAGAGATGCCACTTTTGACAAACAATAGTGCCAAATGGATGCAGTAGCATTTTGACTTGTGAGAGTGGCCAAGCAGAAGGCTAAACAAGGATCAAGTAATAAGTGACTCCCCGCGAGTGCCGGCTTTTCGCCGGCGCAGATGTCAGATGTGCATGCATGCATGCATGCATGAACTGATGAACGGGAGGGAGTACACCAATCGCAAGCGTACATGGCCGTGTGGAGCTAGCTGGTACCACCACGATTGGTCCACCGTTCATGTGATGCGTACGGTCACACTAATTAAGCGCAACCGGTCCATGGTTTGTCCCTAATTAAGATGTTGTTGCCGGGATGCATGCAACATGGACACCCTCGATCTGCCAGCAGATTCGGCCAAGCGGCAAGCTGTTCGCAAGTCACGAGTGCATGCAGGCATATGCAGGGCAAAGGAACAATGCATTCAAGAAGCGGTCACAACTAGAGCTGCAAAACGAACTAGTTTATTTGGTTGAACTAAAAGAGGCCGGCTCTGTAAAGTGTCCTCGAGCTTGGATGTCACGTGCATGGCATCGAAACATGTAACTGTGCACTGAGCAAAATGCATACTAGGAGTATATATATTTATCTAAAATCTGTATAACCCTCTGACATTTTGACGGCACATGGATGTGTAGCTGTTCTAGGAGTAGGGCTTCCGGAGACTATCTATCGATGCAATGCACGGTTGCCGACGTTAATTCTCTGAGCGAATTAAGAGGGCGGTCGGTCTGCGCAAGACATCATTAGCTAGCCATTAATGACCTTATTTAATTAGGCGTGTTCGTACACACTTGAATTGGTCTGTTGGTGTGATGGAGGATTTTGGTGCGTAAGATAATAAGCTTATCTTGCGTGCGGCCTTGAAACCATCACGATAATACGGAGCTTAATTAACGATAATAACCACCTGCGGCCCCATAGCTTGCATGTCGGCTCCTCTTGCATGCCATCGTCGACAAAACTGAAACATTCTGTGTGCACACACGTTGGTATGGAGCCCTCAGTACTTACTACTCCAATTGTCGATGTTGCTTGCCAACCAAAAAGTTCATGACACCAATTAAGCAGCAGCTTTAATTTGACGGGAAGTTAGTTCAGACACTCCTAGATCCTAATCAACTTCGTGGACAGTTGATCATGTATAGTGAGACTTTTTTTTTTCAGAGCAACATATATAGTGATACCTAGGACAGTGACGAGTGCTACACTACCTAGCTTCACTATGCGCTCTCTCTCTCTCGCGCGCGCGCGCGACAATAGCTTCACTATGCTCTGATTGCCTCGCAAACAGAGTAGTAGTAGACGATTTCATTTGCCCCATGGAAAATCTTTTTCTTCCAGCAAACATCTTGTCAGTTTTGTCAGCATTTAACATAGTGAAACGATTTTAGGGTGTGACCTTATGATGGAGCTAGTATTAGGATTCACACTGTTTTTGGCGTCGGATGCGCATCATGATCATCACCAACCACTTTTGAAATCTCCATTGCATAAGGAGATCAGCTTTCCAAGCAAAGGAAAGGAGTTCGACAAAACTAGTACTCCTCCGGACACTCGTATCAGGCTACAGCGAGCGAACTATACGTAGTTATATGGCTGCTTTGTGCTTGGCGGAATTTTCAAGCCTATGGAGTACTCGTGAATTTTGTGGTGCCGGAGTAGTTTGTCTGAGCTCAGTGAACGTGAAGCGACAAGGTCTCGATTTGTCACTAGTGGGGGACAAATGTCTCGGTCACGGTCAGGTCAGGACCAAGGTTTACAATTTGGCATGACTTTGCTAATCACGTTGCTGGAGAAGTCTTGGGCCCACCCACAGGAGCGCATACACCCAAGAAACAGCAGCCAAACTCGAATTAAGTGGGAGAAATTTGTAGAGGCAAGTCAGTGAGGAGAACCTAGGGAGATCGCCCGATTCAGCAGCGAGTCATTTTCGACTTTGCATCACGTCGAACCGACTGAAACGCGAAAGGCGGAGGAGAGTGGGTGGGTGGGTGCGATGAGCCACACAGCCCAGCCGTAGCCGAGCATTGCTTGCTACTCCTATCCTGCTCGTCTCATCAGCCAGTCATGGATGAGCGAGGAAGCGCTGCCGGCGTGCATGCTTCTCCTCCTTTGGGAGGGAGAGTTGTTGGATGCGTCCAATGGACAGCTGCCGCGCACCACGGATTGAGCGGCATGTGCCCTGTGTCAGGGCATGTCCTTGCACCGTCGGATACTACTCCAGCAGGAGACGGGACGGCAATCATCTCATCAAAGTTTACGAGTGCTAGGTGGTGGGCGCTGCAGGGGCAGATGGCTCATGGCTGGCACCAACCTTTTCACAGGACATTCCTCAATCCTCCGTCTCCTACCCACCCACCCCAACGGTTAACATTCATTCACCCGTCCACGACCTGCAGGCAAAACGAAATTGAATTTGAGTTGTTGTGTGTGTGGAATCATGAGGAGCAAATACTGTTACAGACCTAACATATATCAGTACAATTTCGTTCTTCAACAAACCACCAAGGAACAGTGAGTGAACTGAGGTTGGAGTAGTAGTTTTGAGTTGCATTTGCACTATCAAGGCAAACAACTGGACCTAGTATCACCAAGCCATTGTCTGAAAATATCAGACATCCAAAGGTACCCGGCGGGCGATCCCATCATTGCTTTTACGTGAGTGACCGTGATCACGATGGGTAACATGGTTAATAAAGCTCGGGAGCACTCATGGCGAAATGGAATCCGACGCTGAGACAAGGATCACTCTTCAAGATTTTTTAGCACTCTTAATCATGCCTGGTACGTAGGTAACCATGTCCCTAATCGGCCATCTAGTCTAGTAGATTCTACGCCATGTTGTACCGTCCGTACCTGTTCTCAGTGCCGCGACAAGATCTAAGATGGAGCTGCTTGTCTTCGGATTTTTTTTCGCTCGCTTGCTGCTTCCTCATCGTCAACCTTCCGCGCTCGCAATTGTACGTGTGCCCCCACGAGTCACGGCTTATCACAATCTGCTGTGCACTCAGCACAGATACTAAAGCAAACTAATAACCTTTTGATGCAAGCAACGGACACTGCTGGGTCACGCCTAAGTCCAACTCGGGCTCTGTGTCACGAGAATGGGCGACGTAGCGTAGGAACATGAAGACGAATCTATTGGGAACGGAGGATGCCCATGCGGCAAGGAGCGCAGGGCATGGCCCAACACAACACAAGTTGGAATTGACAACGTCCGGTGCAGGCAGCGACAGACAACTTTGGTGAGCCCGTGACGGGGAACAGTGCGTCGCTGGGGGCCGGGCACCCAACCCATCCATCTGCCGGAAACACATGCCATGCACGGTGATTCATAATCCATCCATCCTTATGGATTGGATTCCTTTCGAATCGCCACAATTAGTCCGTGCATGGTTGCATCCCAAGCAGCACCAGACTGGCTCGCGAGTTGTGGGACAAGGAAAACTACGGTGGTGCGGTGGTTTGGCATTGATGTGCGAGAACTCAGTTGCAAGCAAGCGTTTTGTTTGCCTCTGGCCGTGGGTCAAGGCAGGTCACTACTAACTAGGGAGATGGGAGCAAATAGTACTGGCCAAACCGGCAAAAACCCCACTCCCCATGTGGGTGGCACTTGGACTGATGCCCGGACACAGCCGAAATTTTCGGGACGAGACCACCTCAGCACTGTGGAGTGTGGTGTGGAGATCTCCCAGCTGTAGCACAGAGTAGCGGTACTGCATGCCAGTCGTCTTCCTCACTAATCACACTCAGTATACCAAGAAAGCTGCTTAAATAGCAAGAAATACGCCGCGTCTATATCACCTCACCTATTCGCAATGAATTCTCTAAAGACAACATGCCAACCAGTAGTCAACTAAATAGAAGATACAGATAAAGAAATGCTGGTTCCAGATAAAATGGTCTTTTGCATAAGCAAACACTCATCATTGTAAAAGTACTAGTTCGAACATAGGAAAGCTACTCCAGGTCACAATGGAAGGGTGAAAATAGAGTTACCGCAAGGCAGACAGGTCGTTAATTACCACTAGAGCTGTGGAGCCTTTCAGGTATAGGTGATGGTGACTCCTGCATTTGGTTCCCCATTATAGAATATTAGAGATGATTAGATTATGATCGACCCCACCCCCCCTCTGCCATTCCCTTCTTTATAATGCACTAACTAATTAATTAGTGGGATCTGCTCAGAATCATCAGATCATATGGGCCTATGTGTTCGCTAGTATAATATTACCACTTGTCCTTGTCTTCATGCAGTAGTCTAGAAAACTAATCAGGAAACCGGAAAAGATGCAAAGCTTAGATGACATATGCACACCACTACAATACTAGAAAGCGGCTAACGATAGTTACGATACTGGTACTGAAAAACAAATACCAATTTGTGCTGCTATTGAATTTGCTTTTGTCGCACTATAGCTCCATGCTGGCAAGCATTTTGGGCCTAATAAGACGTTTTCTTAGTTAGATTCCTTAACTGGCTAAACTTGCTGTTATCCATAATCTCAATATATGTAATCAATTCTGTCAGAGTCTATCTGTGCATCACCACCTAAGGTGAGTAGTTAATATCACTTGGTTACTAACTTAATGATAGTACATGACTACAAGTAAACTGCAGCAAGATTGAATAATAATTACTCTCTTCTGTTTCAGCCAACTTTGTTTGATACTTGTGAAAAGAGTTTAAGTCAAACTGGGAATGATTAAAAAGTCACCCGTTCTCAATTCGTCAAATTTACTGACTAACGGGTCTAATAGCAGTTCGACTAGCGGTACGCGAGTAATGAGTGAAGCTATGATGGCCTTAGTATTTTTTTTCTAAGTAATATGATGGCCTAAGTATCAATGGCCATCTTTCTGTTCTCTTTGGCCAGCCTTCCTCTTCATTGCCCAGCGCAAGGCAACCTTATTTAAAGGACCATAATTAAAGAACCAAAAAGCGGTGTCTAAAACAAATCTATCCCCAGTGAGTGGATCTGGCATTCGTCAATCCTATTGCAGGAGCAAGTGAGTCTTTTGGTGCACCTTTACACGCGCGGGAACAACTAGAAAGTCAAGAAACAAGGAAGAGAGAAAAGACAGTCTTGTGGCGGGAACAAAATATGCATGGCAGAAAGACTAGTTTTGAGTTTGATCACCAGGCACTAGGTAAGCATGCAAAAAGAAAGATACTAAATGTACATAAAACGAAAGTGGAATATTGTTCATCACTACATTGCTGCTATACCAGGAAGCAAAGCGCGTAATAGTGTTCTAACATTACACTTATCATTTAGCTAGTTCATTAGAGGTCCGGAATTTACTAACTCACCATCAATTTAGATGTCGCTCGAGAACTATTCTTGGATCATCTCTCTCTCCAGCTTCCAGTTGCAGGCGCCCAAATGACCCATTGGGCTAAATCAAAGAGGCCCAGGAGAACTGCAAGGAATTGACCTGAAGATAACAAGCAAAGAACCTTTTTGTTAGCAACCACAATTTCCTGTTGGACAGCAGCCACCATGGGTTTAAGAGACATCCAAGAGCGAACTCTGCTCATGTCCAACTGAAACTCCCGACCATCTTCTGTTACAATGCCCCATTGCACAACAGTTCTGGCAGCGGCTTGGGGTGAACGACACTGCTGAGCTGAGTGTCAACAGCATATGGGAGCTGCCGAGGCCAAGTCAAGTGCCGGCCAAACATTCCACACCTTCCTTCATCTCTGTTGCTGGCAGATCTGGAAACACCGGAATGACGTTGTTTTCAACTCTGAACCTCCGTCCCTGCTGCGACTGCTCCGCGAGTGTAAGTCTGAAGCCTCACTTTGGCGTTGTAGGCTGCCGAAAGCTGATGCATCAATAGCCAATACCTGGTGCTCCTTTTTTTCTTCAATTATGTAAATCACACTCTTGTCTTCCCCCAAAAACTTTGCTGTAAAACATCACGAGCCGATTTTGGCTACCATTATTAATGGAAACCAGGTGGGGACACTCTCTCCCCCGTTGACAGTCAAAAAAAAAAAAAAAAAAGAGACCCAAGAGTGACAGCTTACCTATCTCTGGATCGTGTACAAGATTTTAGTTGCCAGCTTCCCAGGTCCCATTTTAGCTGCTTCATGATAAAGTTCTCTGTGAATTAGAAGTTCTGAAAACAGTATAGCTCTTGGACATTTCTTTGTCACAGCACAGGAATGATGATGCAATGAAAGGTAAGAACAAACGTTTCTATATCGGCAACATGTCCTAGATGTCATGTTGTGAATCTAATATCTATTGTCCATACATTTGCAGTGTATACTGAAGAGAAATAGGTTGAAAGCAGGGAGCTATCAAATTGTTCTGCTGACGAAATTCTGTGTGTCCTTAGTTCGTGAGACGTTTTCCAAGGCATCATACTAACAGTCATCCTCGTGCCTTATATAACAGAATGCAACTCCCCACAGGCCGGCCATGGGCCTAATTTACCCAAGAGTGACAGCTTACCTATCTCTGGGTCGTGTACAGGATTTTAGTTGCCAGCTTCCCCAGGTCCCATTTTAGCTGCTTCATGATAAAGTTCTCTGCGAATTAGAAGTTCTGAAAACAGTATAGCTTGTCACAGCACAGGAATGACGATACAATGAAGGGTAAGAACAAACAGTTTCTATATCGGCACCATGTCCTAGATGTCATGTTGTGAATCTAATATCTATTGTCCATACATTTGCAGAGTATACTGAAGAGAAATAGGTTGAAAGCAGGGAACTATCAAACTGTTCTGCTGACGAAATTCTGTGTGTCCTAAGTTCGTGAGATGTTTTCCAAGGCATCATACTAACAGTCATCCACGTGCCTTATATAACAGAATGCAACTCCCCACAGGCCGGCGTGTGGTATCAAAATATGCCTTCCAGATTGCAGGACAATCGTTCGTACCAGCTTCAGTCCCTGAATGAGATTACAAACTTGGTGCATGATGCTCTAGAATCCAATGCAAGTGTCTAAGAGGGACTTGGGAGCTTACAGTGCTTGCAACTCCCGACTAACTTGTTTACTCATCTCAACTCTTCACTTACCTTAATATCAGGGCATTCATGCAATAACACCACAAGATCCTTCGAAAGAGTTTTCAAACTGTTTGAATCTGTTGCTCCATCTTCTCCTGAAGTTCCATGTGGCTCCTCTGAAGGATTATTACTCTGACGAATAATGTTATGAAACATCTGAAGCGCATCATCTGCTGAAATTACTTGCACAGACTTGTGTAGATCCTGTAGTTTTCCTCTGCAATGGACATCAGGCAACAATTTTTGTTTCAAACTGTCAGGAAGACAAGCCAGTGCACTGCATGAAGGTCAGGACAACAAACACGAAAACAAAAGTGTTAGAAGAGAATGACCATAAATGAATTACCGAGAAAAGAAAATGAGATCCACCCTTTACCTGGTAACCCCACGAACAAGGCCCCACATGTAGCCAACATTAACAGACTGCCTAAACCCAACGTTGAAGCCCTCCTGGGCAGAGTTTTTCTGCCCTTCGGTTATGCCATCTCTGTATCCCATCTGAGGTAAAGTTGAAAGGTTCAACCAGATATTAAACAGGGAGGCTATCAAAGAAAATAGCTGAACAATGATAATTAGATATGAAGTCCTCAATCATTCATTTCAAAATATACCTTATTAAACTGGTTCTGCCTGTGGCTCCATTCTCTGTCTAAGGTGGACTCATGACCTGGAGAATCTGAAGCATCACCCCATATGTCATCATTATCCACAGCGGCAACAACATGGCCATCCTCTGAGCCAAAATTGACACGGTTCAACTAGTTGTAACACGAGATACTAGCGCAATCAGTACAGTACTAATTAGGATTAACTGACATGATATAATCTATTTATCACTGGCTTTTTAGAGCACACATAGTTGCAAATTTTTTATTTTTTATTTTTTTGGTTAATCACGTCACAACAGAGTCTTAGTCGTGGATACTCACCCTGCTGTGCGATTCCAGTCTCCATGGAGGACGATACTTCAAGCTCGACGCGTAGCTCCTCCATGGAGGCTGTCACACCCTCCGCATCCCCATAGTCCGACATTCCGAAACCTAACCTGCATTTGGAGTATATACAGGTGAGCCGAGAAGCCGCCTCGAAAAAAGGAGCATGTTGCCTTACTGTCACTGACGAATAAAGCCGACGAGCAGGCGGAGGCGCCGGTCGCCAGTGTGGAGGCGTGGAGCGGCGGTCGCTGGAATGTCCAGTCGAGCAGGCGGCGGCGAAGTGGGGCGTCGGGGCCGCGGCCTGCCTCAGGTGGCGGCAATCGGGGCCGATCGGCGAGGCGATCGATGGGGTCAGGCGGCGCGGGCGAACAGACGGAGAAGGATGGTGGGAGATCGCCAAACAAATCCTAATGGGCCAATCTAATGTTAGTACCTCACCCATTCAGGCCCAACTCAAAATCAGCCCATTACATCGTTTCCTTGTATTACATTGTTTTCTTGTATTACATCGTTTCCTTGTACCACAGGTAAATTCTCGCATCAATTATCATGAAGGATGTTTGTTCTCCCCTTATTAGTAGTTTGGTACTTACGTCAAGCATAGAGCGTGAATGGTCGTAACTAAGGGGTGTTCGTTTCGGGCGGCAAAAATTTTAGCCCTGTCACATCAAAGAGAATCTTGTTATTTAGGAGTATTAAATAAAGTCTAATTACAAAAAATTTTTGATAGATGTGTGCTAATTACGAGATAAATCTAATGAGCCTAATTAATCTATGTTTTGCTACAGTGATGCTACAATAACCATCTTCTAATCATGGCTTAATTACCCTCATTAGATTCGTCTCGCGAATTAGCCCAAGGGTTCTACAATTAGTTTTGTAATTTGACTTTATTTAATACTTGTAAATGGCAAGGTTCTTTTGATGTGACAGAGTTAAAATTTTTGCCAAAGAAACGAACAGCCTCTAATATTGCAATATCTATTGTATATCCTCTCAAGGTTGCCAAGGAGAATGACGCTGTGACTGAAGGCGATCTAGATAATGCAGTTAGTGCCTATAAGCCACCGGGGATGCGTCCAACGAACAAGGAAACTAGTAGTTGTGTGCAACCTTTGAATCTCAGTTCTGCGTACATCTCAGTTTTGTTTCACACTATTGTACTTTAAAGTTTCACTGTTACTTTGCAGTGGCATCCAATCACTGAAAACACGTGAAGATGATGCCTCATGTCAACTGCAGATATCGCCATCTTCTATGTCAAATTTCGGAATGCACATATGCACTCTACAAATTGAGCCGACAAAGCCAGCATTGAGTCTAGTTGATCACTCCTTCGAGACTGCATAATAATTAGACAGGCCAAGGTTTTACGCGCTCGTCAGAATGCAGAACGCTGAACCGGAGACCGGACGTAGTGACGTGAGAAGCACAAGGCAATTCCCATGACACCTGACATAATGGCACTGAATCTAAATTGAAAATACATGATAGTTTGTGTTTTCCAAATTTTATCAGCTAAAACAGTATAATAATATATCCTAACAAGCCATTAGTCTATGCAGCACCACTGCCCTTGAGAATGCAAAACATAAACCACAGCAAAAGACAACAAAATTCCTAGCTACAAGCCATTGTACAAGGTTGGTTTGAAATCGTCAAGAGCCTGATATGCTGCTTCCATGTTACAGATCTCATTGTCACAGGCACATATAATTTAGTCTTGCTATCAGGATTGTATTGCTTGAGGTTACTGTGGTGTTGAACCACGCGTCTGCGGATGCTGAGATGGCGGCGGCGGTGGCATAAGACCAACATTGCCCATTCCCTGCTACGACAGCCAACACCACACTTCAGTAAATCACGGAGAAACATGAGCATGTTCGATGACACCATCATGAGTCTTACCTGGTAAGAGTTTAGACCAGGAGGAATCGGTGATATTTGTCCCTGAGGCCGGTTGTAAATGCCACCCATAGGAAAATTTTGCATGCCAGACGAACCCGATGCACCTTGAATGTTCCCCATCCCATTTGGGAAGCCACCCATTGGGGGTATATTGCCAGGGGGAACAGGACCTGGATGCATCTGATTTCGGCCCATCATGTGCTGTGGTGTTTGAGACATCATCTGGTTCTGTGAACCTTGCATTGCCTGGAAACATCAGATTGGTTAAATCTATTGATTTACAAGAATATTGAGCAAAGGGGTCCAACTGTAGGGTACAAAATATAATTTTATTTCAATGCTACAATTATCTATCTATCGCTCCAATGAAGCAATCGACCAGTGAATTCACACGCAATTATCAGAACATAGAATCGTGCCACAAGGACCAAGCTATATGCAGCATACTGCGTACACACATTATTATTTATTATAATTAATCATGTAAAAAGCAATCGGATTTTCAAAATTCGATATCAATCTTTTGTTAAAACCCCCCATAGAAATATGGAAATTTACTCGTGCTTCATGTCAAATTATACGATTGATAATAAATAAATCACAGACATGCAAAATATTTAGATATCTAATAACTCTTATTTGCCAGGGGAAAAAAACATTCGGCACAATCAAACTTGCCATGGTTTGCAAATGAAAATTTGCTATTTCATGTGCAACCAAGGATCATAGAGTTGGGAAATGTTCAAGTAAAGTTAGTTATGCTTCACTTCACAAACAAACCCATAAGGTATCAGTGAACAGTACCGTTGGATGAGGCATCGGTGGCAGCGGTGGGTTCACTGGTGATGGCATTGATGGTCCACCCATCGCTGGAAGCTGGGTAAGTGGAGGTCGAGATCCTTGTGGATGAGGAAGCATGTGTGCTGGAGGATGCAACTGTGGCATATTTGGAGGAGGTGGCCGAGAATTTAACTGCTGTGGAAACTGGTGATGTTGCTGCTGTGGCATCTGTTGATACTGTTGCTGCTGCCCAGCAGCCAGAAGAGATGGATGCGGACCTGGTGGCAGAGGAGGTGGCCCTGGAAGGCCTGGAATTTGTGGCCTCTGCTCCCCTTGATCAGATCCATCAAGAGAATGGCCTGCTAAGGGCATTGCAGCCCCAACACCAGGAATTCCAGGTATGATTGGAGATTCAGGCATCTGGTATCCACCCATAGCACGAGCACCAACGGTAGAATGTTGATCGCCATAACCTGAAACAATGATGATGTTGCATTAAGAATTTCTTTTCCAGTTTCCCAATAAAAGGTCACACAAAGACACAAAGCATCGAAAATCAGTGTTAACCAAAGAATGACTATAACTTTATTTAATCAAATTGTAACATCGGCTGGGTGTGCGTGTGCAGAAGTGCATCTGCGTACCTTATTATATGTTATGACCGGGACAAGATATAAATAAAACAAATTAAATTCAAATTAGAAATAACCTTGAATCTGGCCACTGTTGTATCTATCGCGGGTAAGATCACCAGGCCTGTTTCTACACCAGAACTTTGTAGCATGATCGTTGCCCCCGCTGCAAATTCGAAGTGTGAAAGATTTAATTAGTTCACATGTAATTATATCATATAAATAATGCCACACAATGCACAAAAAGACCACCTGCAAATAATTCAGATACATGCATGAATACCAGTACATTCAATAAATTAACTATATGTAGAACAGAAGAGTAAGCAAGCAGAAGATAGCACAATGCCTTAGATAGCAAATTCTGAAAGTAACATGCCATGTACCTGCAAAGTAGGTAGCCTACGGGATGCCAGGAAAGATCCCACACACTACTGTCGTGTGCATTGTTTATTTCTATATGAGGAGCTTCATGGCTGCCAAATAAATGAAATTGATTGTTCAATCAGACTGAGATATTATTTCCGCATAATAAACATGAAAAAATGTCAAGTATGGAGCAATGGGAACTATATCATATATAGCACACAGAAAACCTTCTCGGTAAATTATGTTAAGTTGTCGAGTATGGAAAACTGAGCAATGGACCTATTTAACAATTCGTCCTAAGTTAAGATAAAAAGAACTAATGGGCTAATCAAGATTATTGTTTCAAATGTGACATATATCTTACCCAACCAACCAATGAAAGATTGCTCCATCAAAGCTACCACTAACAAAGTATTCTTCATGAAATGGGTGCCATGCCAATGCTGCACAAATAAAGGAATGAGCAAAACGAAACTGATTCAATAAGCAAATAAGTGCGGGTATAGTGATTCCTTAAGAAATTTAAAGCGTTTCAAACCTCCACAGGATGTGTGGTTATGGTAAGCAAATGAACTACTACAACTAAACCTTAGATCCATATATTACATCCTAAATTCACAAGGGAACCAAAACTCCACTTTGTAACAATAATAATCTAACCAGTTACGTCCTTGGTGTGCCCGCGGAAGGATTGAAGCTCTTTCATGGATCTAATATCGTACAGCTGCACAAATATATTAGCAAAACAGGGTGAGCAACTGTTCAACAAATATCAATCAATTTACTAGGCATCAGAAGACAAAAACTAATTGTGATACCCGATTTTAACCATCTACACAGCCAACACTAAAATTTAATTATGCAACCAACCTACAAGTGTACTTTGAGAAGAAAATTTACTAGGCATCAGAAGGAAAGTTGTTGATTGTGAGGACAGATAAGGGATTCTAACCATTTACAGCTTACACAAAAACGTTATGTACAAAAACCTATGGTACAAGCCAGCATCCTACAAGTGTAATTTGCAGAAGAAGGTACAAAAGAAGCACATGTGATCAACCTTAATAATCTGATCCTTTGAGGCAGTCAGTATCCAGTTCCCATTCTGATTCCACTTTACACATTGCACAATGTTTTTATGACCATGGCTGCACAAATAGATTATATTGTAACATATAACTTCCAAAAGCAACATCACAAAGAAGTGACTAGAGCACTAACAATGAGCGTAGCTCTCTACCACTTTTTGCATCCCATAGCTTCACCAGATAGTCTTTACCACCTGTGGCACATAGAACTAAATGAGCTCCGCTGCCTCCGCATAAATACACTCAGTCAACAAGCGCAAATGTATATGCTAACCTGAAACCAGTAAAGACTTTGTAGGATGCCAGTCGACAGTTTTAACATCCCAACCGTGGCCTGGCTGAGTTTGAAGGCAAATTTAGATTATTTGAAAAGAAAAGTAAATAACATCATAAGATTACTTAAAATGATTAAATGAAGAATCAAAAATCAGCTCGAGAAACTTAAGAAAAGTTTAGAAACATTACCGGTTAATGATTTTTCTTCTTGGCATCTCGCAAAGTCCCATACTTTCACAGTTCTATCGTCGGAGCAGGAACAGAACTTCAAGTCTGTTCTGCAAAAACTGTTCAAAGAATACATTTTATCATACAATTGACATGAACTTGGTCTGGCAAACTAACAAAAGAACATTTGACAATCATCACCTTAAGTCACGAACTGATTCTCTATGAGCTGTTTTATTCACTTTAACATTGTTCATGTTACTTTGCCAATACCTGCAAAGGATTCAAAACATTAAGATAACACAAGTTCAAAATGACAGTTTGATGGAAGATGCGAGCAATTGTACAACTGAACAGTAGCATACTTGATAGCTCCACCATCATCACCCGTAACCATCCAATTTTCATTGTTACTCCAAACCATTGATCTCACAGGTTGGTCGTGAGCCTACATGTCAAGTTTCTCCGAAAAGTAAGTCATTATTACCAACATACTGCCAAGTCTTAAGACTCTTAACAGTAATCAATGTGGAATACCTGAAGAATCATTTCAAAATTAAATGATTGTCCATTCCATAGGGTGAATTCACCACTCTGTGATCCAGTAATAAGCCGACGGCCTGTAGGAGTCCACTTTATCCACAAATAACATTATGTTACACTCCAACATACAATGAGGACCAAACATAGAAAAAATGGGAGTGTGAAAGTGATGATTCTACCACACACAGTTGAGAACAGTCACAATATCAAAGTAAAAAAAAAAAAAGAGGTAAGAACAAAAACTTTTTAAATCTACTACAATACTAATGCACAAAGTTTTACTAAACTCACAAGACAAAAGCAGGCTTCAAACAAAATTTATCAAAATGACCCAAGTAATTTGCATAAACAATTGGACTTTGAACTACACCGAGAGTCAGCGGATATGAGCAACAACTTTTCATATTCTATTAGTCTTAACGAGTCTACTTCATAAATGACACATTAAAGGAGATATTTTACCCAACTCAGCTGCTAAGGACTACATCAATATTCAATACACAGTAGGGGGCTAAGTAAATATATAGCAACTTCACCGTATTTGATTTCCAAACCATTTATGAAATATCTACCAAAATCTAGATATTATTTTATTTTAAAAAAATGGCAGTTCAGATATGTAATGGGAAAGTGTTCTGTCCGGTTCGCTGCTTCTACTAATTTAGCATTCTCAAGGGATGCATAAAGCTTGCCTTGTTCATTGGCCAAAAGTCATATAAATTCTGCACCAGCAAAAGTAGTGGTGGATGCAACCATCAATTCAGCTAGACCTAATGTGCAAAGTGTCCAAGCAATGAAAAATGCCTTCTTAGAGTAGTTATTGCCGATTAGACCGTCCACTAAATTACTTGAAATTCCGTACCTGGCCCACTAAGCACTAACAGACAAATTTCCCGCACTACACATCAGTTATCACAAAAACATGTACAGTACGGAGGAGTCACAGGTATATACTGAAATGCCAGATACAGATAGTATACATAAGCATACTGCTCGGTTTTGTACCAATGCTAAGTTCAGACTTCAGAGTAACCAAAAGCAGCTATAGCTTGGATGAAATCTTTGAAAAAAAATACAAGAATAAACAGAGAAATGTTCAATCCGAATACTAGGATAGCAAATGAATGGCTATCCTAAAACTCACCAAGACACGATTAATAGAGCACCGGTTCTTGTTAATTGATGAATGTACAAATTTGGCAGCAAAACTTGTGGAGGGATTGTCCGGATATGCAACGGATGGTAGCATCTGCAATAATCACAATTATATGAATATATATCAAGAATAGCCCTCTATGAGCATGTACCTCTTATTAGTTCGGAGCAAAGTAGTTAAGAGCTTGCACATAACCGGGAGTATATTGTTCATGTTCAAAACTAGTATACCATGTTCAACTCATGATAGAATTTATGAAATTATGGCACAAAACGTCATGTATTCATTATACACTACGCACACTTAAAACTTAAGCCATCAGTTTTACGTATATATGCTTGTAAATTGTGGATTCATATGACTGGTCACACGAAAGTACTTAGCACTTAGCAGAACAACTCCTGTATTTTAAAGCTTAAATCAAACAGTATCATAGCATGGAGCAACAGCTATCTTTTTCAGTACTGTTGTAAGCAGGGTAGTAGACAAGTACATCCAGGACAGCAGCTGGAGTCGGTTGCAATGCAACTCTATCCCTTGCATCCCGCTGCCACATGCGAGCCTGCACACAATGTACGAAGTCAGAATTATTGACAGGAATAAAGCTCAAGGTACATAATCGTAATTATTTCATTTCTCACATTAAGTTATAAACAAATAAGCATAAACCAGGAAGGATGGAAATTAAGGCTTGGCTTCCATCTAAATAACTTTGAATAATTGTAACTATCTGAAGGATAACAGCGTATATTACTTGAACATAACGGACGACACTGCTTGTGTAGTCCACTGTTCGTCTCTGGACAGGCTTCCGCATTCTTTTAGCACCGAAATTATCCCCATAAGCTGCATAGAGTCAGAAGTAACAATGATATTTTCGTAGTTTTGATATGATAGTAGGTGCTGAATAAGTATTAGCTCAATTGTGTTTCTAAAGCAAAATCTTAGCTCAATTTCTTGAGAAACTAAGCACGAAAAAAAAAATAATGTGCTCTAATCTAGCTGCTCTGCTCCGAACCCTAACATGCAACAGCAACACCGTTAAGTGGGACCGGCACGTGGTTACCATCGTACGGCGGTTGATGCTGATGCTGCTGCGGGGGGCCAGGATGTGCGGCATAGTCAGAAGGGAGGTTGGTGGAGGATGCCGCCGAGAGCTGCCGCATCGGAGGGCCGCGGTAGAACTCCCCGCCGCCGCCACCGGACTGGGGCGGCGGGTGCTGCGGCGGAGGCGGCGGCTGCTGCTGCATCATCTTCGCCGCCGCAACTCAACCCGCACTGCACACGAACTCTGCTTCTTCCTCTTGAATCCCTAACCCTAACTCCCGACGGCGGCGGCGGCGCCGGGTGCGCGGGGCGAGGCGGCGGGTCGCGAGGGCGGCGGCGGCTGCGCGTGTGTGGGGCGAGGCGGCGGGTCGCGAGGGCGGCGGTGGCTGCGCGTGCGCGAGGCGAAGTGGCGCCGCGCGTGGGGTGCTAGGCGGCGGCGCTCGCGCGGGGCGAGGCGGCGCCGCGCGCGGGGGAGCGGAACGAGGCTGCGGCTGGCGGCGCGCGCACGCGAGGCGGCGACTGGCTGCGTCTGGTATGCGAAGGGCAGTTCTGTTCATTCATGTCTCATTTAGGCAAAACATTTTTTTTTACATCTTTAGGCAAAACAATTGAAAACAAAGATAATAATGACAAATGTTGGAAACTTTGAGGCTAAGTACGGACGTACTTTGGATGTCGTTTTTACTTAAAAACGTTTCTTAAATGTCTACGTTTACTAGTTCTATGAATCTAAGAGGGTGTTTGGATCTCCTTTAGTCTCATGACTAAAACTAGCCTGACTAAATTTTTTTAGTCTCACCTATGTTGGAAGTAAAAGATGAAGAGACTAAAATGAGAACATTAAAACCATCCTCTCTCTCCCTCTTCCCTTTTCTCTCTCCCTCTCTCCTCTCCAGGTGAATTAAATAAGGAGAGAGATGACTAAAACCCATTTTAGTAGCCCTTGTGAGACTAGAGGATTTTAGCCTCATGACTAGATTTAGTCACCTTCTAGCCTCATGTGTTTTGGAAGATTAGCCTCTAAAAGAGACTAAAATTAGTCAAGCTAGTTTTAGCTCCATGGATCCAAACACCCCTTAAATATGCTGCCCATCCAGATAGGGCTACGTGAAAGAAGAGAGGAAGAGAAAAATGACTGAAACCTAGACCGATGCATCTGTTTTTATATGAAACTATACATTGGTCTCACATGTCACGTTACCCTAGCGGGCATACGGATATTTGGATACGAGCAGGTATTTTCTTGGATATTTCTTCGTCACAGCACAGAAATGATGATACAATGAAGGGTAAGAACAAACAGTTTCGGCAACATGTCCTAGATGTCATGTTGTGAATCTAATATCTATTATCCATGCATTTGCAGAGTATACTGAAGAGAAATAGGTTGAATGTAGGGAGCTATCAAACTGTTCTGCTGACGAAATTCTGTGTCGTAAGTTCGTGAGATGTTTTCCAAGGCATCATATTAACAGTCATCCACGTGCCTTGTATATAAATAACAGAATGCGACTCCCCACAGACCGGCCTGTGGTATCAAATGATATGTACAGGAGAGATCATTCGATTTTCAGTCAATCCTCTTCAGTCACCTATTAACTTTAAGACAAGACCAGGTAAAAATGGAAATAACTTGCGCCAGATTAGTCACTCTTGTAGTCGTGAATAGTTGGTGTCGGACTTTCCGGTCAGCAGCACAGAAATCTATCAGGTACCGGGAATATATTTCTACATATAATATCTTACACATAAAGTTCTTATTTACGTTGTACCAAGTAAATTCAAATAAAAAGAGGTGACTACAACTGAACCTGAAGTAATCTTACAACAGTATACATTGGAAAGTACAGGTTGAGTACGCTCCAAAGGGCCAGAATAAGCCATTCATATAATTCTAAACTAGAACCATCACCCTGCGGGTTACACAGAAACATTTGTTACACAAAGATTTAGGATGAATGACTGATTAATATAAGTATTGATCCATGTGCCACCGCAATGGCGCACCGCTACGATTGGAAAAACTAGGCAAGCCTTCAAACAAAGCATATCAAACAACAAAAGTAACAATCAGAAAAAAAAGAGAGTAAAAGTCATTAAAAAACCCAACTATATTGCCTTGGTACATTTCAAAACAGAATCAATTTCCCTAAATAGTATTACTCCAAGAAAGAAAAATTGTGAACTACCAATATAGGCCACCCATCAATTACAATGAAAAATGGAAGTGTATGATGACACATCCAATACCACATGGGAGAAACAGGTCAATTGCAGAAACATAAAGAGACAGGGTAATTCAATGTCCATCTATATTTATGTGAGCAATAAATTTTGGAGAGCGTCCACACATTTATGCATACCAATTTATAACGGTCATCTTCAGAACAGTCTTGTTGCTCTGCCAATTTAGACATACTCATCACCGTAAGACTGCCCATAAATATGTGTTTCTTGAGGATAGAATGGAGACATAAATAAGCTTGACAAATCCCAGCTTTCACCAGAAGTCATTGTATGCTGCAATCCAATGCAAAGAATGAATAATGGGACTCCATAGCCATAATCCAAGCAAACAGTTTACGACTCCATAAGATCAAGGCTCCAGTGAGACTCAAGAAATGGGGAAAAGCTCCTTATAATAAAAGTATACGACTGATTCTTCGGATTGTTACTACAGAATGACTTAAATAGCTAGCAGATATGGATGATACCAAAATTTGAAACATCCGTCAACAATAACATTAAATGCGAAATTTGAACAATATGCACAGCGGACAGATTTACGAAGTAAACTTACATTATCATAGTCATGGGACACCCCTTCTGTACAGGCCTGATAGTACTCCAAATTCTGAGACCAAGATGGTCTATATGGTTCAAGTTCAAGCTGATCATAAGGTGTGTGCAAATAGGGCTGTATCTCATATGAGTGCCTTGAACTGTCCCAGTTATCGACATCATTTTCGCTGGCATATGTTGAGAAGTTCTACACCGTGATAAAACATTTAATTGAGTTAAAAGTAGCAAGGACAGACGAAAAAAATAAAATGAGATGAAATTAACCTGAACAAGCTCATCTACTAATGTATATGCACCATCATGTGTAACATTGATTTATGGAGAATAGCGACTATGTCCCATAACACCCAAATGAAACACAAACCTCATAATACTCCAGCTTGTGAGAAGAAACTGCTTCTGGAGGCTCAACATGAACATGCAGAGGCTGTTCACCAAAATGCTGATTGTAGCTGACAATCGGTTGAGATGAAATCTTGTATGCATCAGTGTCATAAGACAAATACTCCTGCATGTAGTATTAAAGTGGTTATTAGATTAGATGCAAAGAAAACATGCTAATTACAATAGCTCAAACTACTAACTGAAACATCTAGCTACTAGAACATAAATACTAATGCTTTTGTTTACTTCGGCGCTTAGTGGCTGACGCACTTGTTTTTACACGTCAAACTTTTTCGATTGTAGAGAGGCATTGAAAAGTCAAGACAGATCATGAAGGGTATAACCAAAATGTGTGGGGTCGTTTAAGATAGTCTTGTTAATAGTTAGACAACACACTGGCACGTAGATGCCTAACTCCTTCACTTAAAGATATAAAACAAACAAATATAATTATCCAGCGATAGTTAAACGGACAAAGAAGTAGGTGCCTAATTAAGCTAAATTCCCTTGCTAACGACTAGTCCGCGCTCTAATTCAGAGACTATAGTGAGGTGTGTACCTGATACTGCGAATCCTCCTCTTTGTAGGCCTCCTGTAGCTCTGATTCATAGACCAAGAAGGTTCATCCGAAGCACCATGAAAACTGTATGACTGTTCATAATAAGGCCGATCATATGATGTGTAAGCAGGCTCTGTATTTGCATAACCATAAGTCTCCTCTTCTCCACTACTATACCAAGATAATCCCTGTTTGCAAACAATAAGAGCACGTAAGCATATAGCAACGAAGAATTGTAAAGAGTCATCAGCAGTACTGAACATTCAGAACGGAGTGGTGCATATTTCCCCACTCACATTGCTCTGGTCTGGCTCCTCGCCGGCGTAGTGCCACTGCAGAGTCTCAGTGGCCGGCGGCGGTACCTCGACGACCACGGCGTCCTCTACGCCCCCCTTCCTGTTGGCGTAGACGGGGACTCCGAGGCAGTCCTCCCCGATCCGCCGCTCCCCGTACCCGTCGGTGTGGCCGAAGAGGTAATCCAGCCCCCGCATCCACTGCCTCCAGTAGTCGCGGCCGCACGCCGAGTGGCAGTGCGGGCGCGAGAAGTAGGGCCACCGGCGGAAGACCTCCGGCGTGGCGTACATGGGCTGGTCCCGCGGCACATAGCCCCAATTGTACGGTTCCGGCCAGTAGTACGGCTCCGCCGGGGGAGCCGGGGGCGGCGAGCTCGGCGGCGGCTGCGCCGGCGGAGACCGCGGAAGAGGAGCAGGCGCGGGCGGCTGCGGACGCGAAGATGGCTGCGGGGCGGTCGGGGCGATGACCGCGGCGGGGGTGGAGACGGGGTAGCACGTGGCGGTGGAGGGTGGGAGTGGGGAGCCATAGGCGGCGGAGATGTCGTAGCCGCCGCTGTAGGGGTGGGGGTTGTACTCGTCGAACTCGTCGTCGTCGTCCCCGTAAACTTCGGCGGCCATGGAGGCGGTGGTGGTTGCGTTACGGCTGGGTTGCTGCGGGGATGGGGCTGGGAATTGGGTGGTGAGTGGGAGTGGAAGTGAGGGGGGCGTGGACGAACTGCGGAGGAAAGGGACGACGAGGATCCAGCGGCTGGTGGCATGTTACCTTCAAGCGGATGGCAACGTGACGCAGGCGTTGGTTGGAAGCTATAGCGGGGAAGGAGACGGCGGAGGCCGCCACGCCATTATTGCACCGCACTAGGATTCAGGACATCCATCGTGCGTCAACTGTGTACTGCTAGTGGGCCTCGTGCGCGCGAGGCCATTGCTGCTGAAGCCGGGCTCCAAGGGGAAGAAATTAAAAAAAGCTCGGATCCCGGGACGACGAGTCAACGACTCAACGGTAGTCCATGGAGTGCAATCACGTTAACGGTTGCTACGAGGCCGAATAAAAAATCCCCTGATGCCAAGGCCCAAACCGAAATTGCGGCCGTGTTCTCAACGGGCCTCAACAGTGGTGGATCACGGCTCGGTATTGTGAGCGACGACATTACATTCTGCAAGGCCTTTGGATGGGGGGCTTTCTGGCATAGCTCGTCTTGAAGCGTGCTCTCTTGGCCCAATACTATATTATTTTGGTTATATTTGTAGATGATTGTTTGGGTGATCTAAAAAAAAAAGCCGTGATCCTACTTGTTATAGTATTTTTTGGTTAATCATCTACAATTAAAAGCCGTGATCCTTTTTTTTGGTTAATCATCTACAAACTATAACAAGTAGGATGATCACGGTTAATGTCGTATTGGGCCAAGATCACGTCTTGACAAAAAAGCCAAGATCACGTCTTACCAAAAAAAAGACTACTAATCATCTACAAATAAAAAGCTCTTGGCCCATTCGACTATTACTTGTTATCCTACATTAATTGTTTTTTTAATTTCTTGTCATCCTCGCATCACAATTAGTGTACGTTTTCTATTTCAAGTGCACGTTATTTTTATCTCTCTTCTTTGTGTTCCATCTGCATCTACTTTTTTCCACTTCCATTGTCTCAGAAGAAGCTAGTAAAAAGCTAAAACACAACGCACGACCCACATGGCTATGTGGAGAGGGCAAGTCCCACGTTGTATTGAGCATATGATTGTTCAAGATTGTAACTCAACCTTTGAGTAATCAATAAAGTTCTCTTTTCACTCGGAAAAAAAAACTCGTGCCCTCTACTGTCTTTGCACTCTCCGCACGTGGTATAAAAACCGGTCAGACGTTCGGTACGGAGGCGTGAACCGGTAAAAGGGAAACGGACGACGTGAACTCAACTCTACGCTTGATTACCATGTGTGAGCTGTAGAAAACTCGTTCACAATCCATTGACGCGATGGAGCGTATGCACAAAAAACCATTTCGTGCCAACCACGCCCGATCGTGTGGACCGACCATAGAGTCGCTTCCACGCTTCCGGACCCGGTGACACCGTTCAGTCCGGCGATCGAGCCAACCACCGCACCGACCGCCAAAGCCCCTTCCCTTCCCTGTCGCTCCTCGCTCGCGAGCCCGGCGGGAAAACCAGCACGGCATCTTCCTTCCCTCCCCTTGGTCGTCGGCTCGCTCGCTGGCGACAGAGATCCCGAGGCGGCACGCATTACAAGCCCCCGCCCCGTCGCGATCCCGAGGCCGAGGTCAAACCCCGCGCGCGCCTTAAACACCGTTGCTTGCCGCGTCGTCTCTCGGGCTCGGCCACGACGCGGTCGCTCGCAGCAGCATCAGCATCAGCTGCGGCAGCAGATCCGCCGCGCGGCACACACCGACGCACGCCCTGGATCCCGCGGCGCAGGAGGGCGCCAAGCCGTCGCCCCCGCCGCCCGCCGGCCGCGTCCGCTACCGCACGCCCTCGTCCCCGGACCTCCTCCTCGCCGCCGCCGACGCTGCCGCCAGGATGCGCCGCTACTCCCCTCTCACCGGCGCCGGCCGCCAGGACACGCTCGCCGACCGCGTCCACCGCTACCGCGGCGTGCTCCTCGTCGTCCTCGCGCCGCTCGCGCTCGTCTCCCTCGTGCTCCTCGCCATGCCGCGCTCGCCCGCCTCCGGCGCCAGGAAGGTCGGGCCCCTGGACGCCGCCGCGGGGGACAAGAAGTACGCCGTCATCTTCGACGCCGGGAGCTCCGGGAGCCGCGTACACGTCTTCTGCTTCGACGCCAACCTGGATCTCGTCCACATTGGCAGCGAGATCGAGCTCTTCGTACAGGTAAACTAACGATCCCTTCACCCAATTGGATCTGGATCTGATTTTTTTAATCTTCGTTAACTCAATCAATCAAAGCTTTTCCCTTTCCATTGCAGAAAAAACCGGGACTCAGCGCGTACGCCAACGATCCGCAGGAAGCTGCCACATCGCTCGTTTCTCTCATTGATGAAGCCAAACGAGTCGTTCCCGCGGAATTGCGCGACAAAACGCCAGTCAAAGTTGGGGTGAGTGGCACTACACCCGTAGTAGATTTTCTAATTGATCGTGGATAATGTGCTGACCTTTTGTAATCCGTACAGGCTACCGCGGGGCTGAGAAATTTGGGAACAGAAAAGTCCGATCAGATTTTGCAAGCGGTAAATTAATTTGTCTTCGTCATTAAACATCATTGGCGCTCAAGTTTTCTTTGGCTGCTGCTGAATCCTTGATCGATGCAGGTTAGGGATCTTCTTCGTGATAAGACTTCCTTTAAAACTCAGCCAGATTGGACTACAGTTCTTGATGGATCACAGGAAGGTGCATATGAGTGGGTATGATGCTGACCTTATTCATGCGTTGCTTCCCAGTTCCCGCTGTTTTTACAAACTACTTGGGATGCTAAATGTAGCTAAATGCATAGATTTACAAGATCAGCTAGCGTACCTGCATTCATCTGTTCGAGAAAAATTTCAGCTTGCAATCTATTTCCGAGTCTTTTAAGGAACTGATATCTACCAGGTTGCTGGATGATATAGTATTATATAGCTGACAGTTCAAACAAATGTGAATGAGTATAATTGAATAAATTGTAGTTTTTCCAAGTCTTAAGTATTACTATATAACTGAGGGTTCAAAACAATGTGGTTAAATAAAATTGAATAAATTGTAATTTGTTCAAGTCCAGTGCAACAAACGTTGTGCTTCTGTGTTCAGGTTCTCGTCCAGGAACAAGTAACAGTACATTTTTCACTCTTTTGCAGGTTACTATCAATTATCTGTTGGGAAAGTTGGGGAAGACTTATGAAGACACAGTTGGCGTGGTCGATCTTGGCGGTGGGTCTGTCCAAATGGCATACGCCATCGCAGAGAAGGACGCAGAAAAGGCTCCAAAACCATCTGAGGGTGAAGAATCATATGTGAAGAAGCTCTACCTCAAAGGAACCATGTACTACCTTTATGTTCACAGGTTAGTATCATGCAATTACTGAACTTTGCCGAAAAGAGAGTTTTAAACCTCCACCTGTGGTAACTTAAGCCACGCTAAGTGAAATAAATCTTCTGAAACTTGTTTAAGCACATGATGCTTCTCCAGCCCTGCAAATCCCTTCTTTCTGCTTATTTGGATTCATGTGTCACACATCACTGGAAAGCAGAAAAGTATTGTAGTTCTGTAAGTAACAAGTAGACAAAATTCTTTTGTATGATAAATACAAAATTAGTGCAACACTTGTGACCAGAGCAACCCTAAGGGTAAATTCTTAGGCATAAAAATGCATTCAAGACTAGTTTAGTAGTCTCCAGAATTGCCTAATTGTATTTTAATACCTTTCAAGGTCTAAAGTAATGCACTGGTGCTGTGTATGGTTGACTGTTGGAAATGAAGTCACAAGATTCCACCTGTGAAAATACCACTAAATTTACTGCAACTATTTATTTTTACAGTTATCTGCATTATGGGTTGCTGGCTGCTAGAGCAGAGGTCTTGAAAGCTGGCAATGGCAATGGTTACAGCAACTGTAGCTGGAAGATATCAAGGTATGTTTACCACCTTATCCTCTACCAAGCTCCCTGCCATTGAAGCAGTGTGCATTGAAGTGATGTTTGCCTTATTTCTCTTATTGAAAAAACAGGCTTTGTCATGTTTCTGCAATAGTTTGTTTTCATGAAAGTGCTATAGCTGCTAATCATGGAACCAAGTCAAATTTATGAAAGGATGTTTATCTCAAACTCATTCTATATTAGTTAGTACTCTTTAAGACAAACTATGGGTATCTTTTTATTTCCTTGATTATCTTGCGAACAAGCAATTTAAGTTAGATGCTTACCACTGTGCTCATAGTTGCGAAACAAAATTATGGGCAAACAAGGGATTATGACTTGTTTGGTATGCATTTTAACTTTCTCCATGGCTGATGTGCGCCATAACTTGGCTACACAGTATGATTGTATCGTCTGGCGGGTTGCTAGGTGCTCATGATAGTTTGATCTGAACTGTGTCATTTGATCGTAGGGAAATACACATATGTGTGATGATACTTTTGAAGCATCAGCTGCACCTTCTGGTGCTAGTTATTCAAAATGCAAGGATGATGCAGTGAAAAGCTTAAAGTTGATGAAGCCTGCACTCACATGAAATGTTCTTTTGGTGGCATTTGGAACGGTGGTGGTGGTGCTGGACAGAAGAATCTCTTTGTAGCTTCGTTTTTCTTTGACAGGGCTGCTGAGGTGAGGTTACACTTACACACAGTTGATTCCGGCTGTTTTGTTCACATTTATACTTCTGAAGATATTCCACTTATTGTAATGCTGTTTTGTCTCACTAAAAATCTGACTCAGTTACTGGTGCTTGCTTAGGTGGATTTGTGAACCCCAAGGCAGCTGTGGCTAAGGTAAACCGTCAGATTTTGAAGAAGCTGCCCAGCGTGCTTGTAAGTTAAGCGTGAAGGATGCTGAAGCTGCCTACCCTGGTGTGTGCAAAAGGATAACGTTCCATATATCTGCGGATCTTGTGTACCAGTACACATTACTTGTGGTTGGATTTGGTAAGGCTCCACAAGTTGCAGATAATCAGAACAGCATCAGGGTATTAACCCATTTCTCATTTCTTTTGCTTTCGTTCTCGCAGGCGTTGATCCAAACCATGAGATGAC
>JAAXCT010002242.1:0-86339 GCA_012490785.1 Eragrostis nindensis | reverse complement strand
GTTACTAATACCTATACCTATCTTAAAGCATCTGATGCCGCAAAACTGAAGTACGCAAGATAGAGCAAGAAAAGTAACTCATCATGAACATATTACCTTGTGATCAAAGTGAGATGAGTGAAGTGTCAGCAGTAATACATCCAAAGCTAATCATAGTAGTAGTACAACTGCCACAAAATTAAGGATATAAAAACAAAGATCTGATAATGTTGCATTACGAATCTAAAGAAAACAAAGACAATGCATAATACCTATGATGAACTGACTATATACCAAGAAACTCTAGTGAAATAATCAAGCCTACTGCAACCTGAAAAATGATCATGTCTGAACATTTACCATGTTGCAAAGTAGCCCAGTTCTATGGCATTTGATCTCACAGCATCATCCAGAGTGAAACAGTGGTTATGACTTGGCAAAACATACTATCTGAAGAGTTCATTTACATTTTTTTATTACCTGGTTGGTTAACAGTTTCGGTGCAAACCATGGGGGTTATGATATTTTGGGAACCTATTCTTTAGAACAGATCATTGGGATTATAGTAACTGAAAGTTGATGCACAAAATAATTTGTGGAAACCAAGAAGTCTGATAGCATGTACTTAAAAAAAAAATCTGAAAACGCGGGTTTTCAACTTTTTATGTTTGTAATTTAAAAAGAAAAGACACTAGAAGAAAACTATTTCATGTTCCAGAGTAACTAACCAGAAATGCTATAACTTATATCCTCCGCTCCTAAATATACGATGTTTAGGACAATAAATCTAGTGCAATTTGAACTAGGTTAGCTGTCCTGAATGTCATATACTTAAGAATGGAGGTAGTACTTAACATCAGCAACTCAATGTATAAACATGATTCAAAAGTACCAAAGATCCATAAGGAGGAGACATACCAAAATTGAAGCAAATGTGCCACCGAAATGTACCACGATAGCTGTCTAGAAATGCCAGGTTTTTCCTAATCAGAGAAGAAAGTCAAGTATCATTAAAAAAAAACTACAAGAAAAGGCATCTTACACAGAAAAACCGCAAGATGCAGTGGCAGCGCATTAGAAACCTCACCCAAATAATGAGAATGAATAGCCTTCATAAACTCGATTAAGTATAAGAATAGCTAAATTGAAGCTCCAAATCAGGCCAGTGCAGTACTTATATCGAGCAAACAGCTACAAAAGAGATGAAAGCAACAATCAACAAAACATTCAAAGCAGCATTACTCAAAATTATGATAACAGAAAGCTGAAATCGATTTAGACACTACAGCCCTTATGATTTCTTTCAATTGTAATGTCAACTATATGTTCAACATGACTTTCTTTTTTGAGCATACAGCTTTCAATCTCCACACAATCTGTTTCTGACAGAAAATGGTTGAGAGGGACATATGCATCATGGTAGACAAGATTCAGCAGGTTTACTCTTAAAAACCCACCAGAAACTGATTCACAAGAATTTGTGCATCAACACAGTATGTGTGACGTTCAAATTGCATACCATTCAAAAATTTCACCAATTTAGCAACGTCCAAACATTATATATCTTCTTTAATTTTTTTTTTATTTATTTTTTGGCATGCTCAACATTATGCAAAATGATTACTGCAACATTTTCCAGTTTGACATCACATACTTTTTCCCAGAATAATTCATTCTCTCCAGAAGAAACTGATAGTTGTTTTACTGACAATGGCCTAAGTGCTAGGAAACGTTACAACTTCATTCACTGAACTGACAAAGGAAATCATGTTCTTCCATTTACTAACATATTTCCATATTGATACAAAGTACAACAATAACAACAGTAAGGTAGGATGCAAGCACTGACCTTCACTATGAGGTAATTAATCCACGATATTAAAAGAATGAAGACAACACTGCCGCAAGGATAAACTAGTCAGAAATTAACAAAGAAGGGAGAAAAGGGAAATTTATCTGAGCTGGTGAGTCGCATACAAGCACCGTGAAGATATATTAAATAGCTCAAGGACAGTATCAGCCACAACAAAGCTGTCCCTCTCCCCTTCAAGCCATAGCAGTATCGCAATGAATTAACCACACTCAGGAATGCACCCATCACTACAGACAGAATCGGCAAGTTCCCGCGGAAGTTTCTCCACTGCGCATCAGACAAGTCCTGCAAAGCCGAGGAAATCAAACGGTCAGCCCTCGATGAACGACGAGAGACAGAACACAGAGACACAGAAGAGATTCAACGCACATTCAGACGGCCGGCGAAGGATCCCGCGCGCAAGCCGTAGAGCCTCCCAGAGTAATCTGCAACCGCGAAGCAGCCGTGAGACAAGCGGCGCGCGCTGGGAGGATAATGGTTGAGGGGGCGACGTGAGCGGCGTACCGTGCGAGAGGCGAAGCGACCTCTGGATCACGACGAAGTAGAAGCCCAGCGCGTAGAGGACGAGCGCGGCGAGCTCCAGCCGCTTCCAGTGCACGGCCCCCATCTCTGTCCAACCTCAAGCCTCCTTCCAACTCGCCAGCCCCCGGCCTGTAAGCAGAGAGCGGAGGCGCGCGCAGGCCGTCGGCGTCGGGTCGGGAGCAGATGCCGCGAGATCCGAGCTCAACGGCGGCGGACGATGCACAGGCGGAGACGCGGGCGCGAGCGGGGAGGAGAGCGAAGCGCGGTGGCCGTTGGATCTGCGTCGGAGCAGAACCACCGCGCGTCTGCGATCAGACTAGAGGAGCACTCGTAAAAGCCGCTTCCTTTTTCTTTTCTTTTTTTTTTTTTGAGGGAACGTAAAAGCCGCTTCTAAAAGAGTAATACGTAAATAGGCCGGCCCAACAACGGGTGGGCCCAAGAGGATCTTCAAAGTTACGCGTGGCTCGGGCCTAGTCGAACAGAGTGACGTCACGCCATACGGCATCCACAGACAGGCAGTCCCTGCTTCTCCCCCATCGTCGAGGACGGGCCACGCGACCGCGCCTCCCGCCGCACGAGCCAAGGCACTTTGCCGGGCCCATCGTCAGTGGGACAAACGCAAGGTAATGTTTTGACAGAAACACCCCTGAGATCGGGCACCATTCCCAACCCCAACCCCCTGCTGGCACTCTGCCCCTTCTCCGTCTCCTTCCCAGCGACAGAGCAGGAGAGCCAAAACCCTCCGGCCATAGCCGAGTCCAGCCGAGGCGGTTGCAGCGATCTTTGCTTCGATTGCCCCGTGAGTGGAGTCCGCTCGCTGTTTCTAGGATTTCTGGTTATTTCTTTTACCGAATTTATTGGTTCAGTTTTCCAAGGGGATAAGAAATTCCTGTGTGCCGGCATAAGGAACACTGCCTAAATCGTCTCCTTTTTTTTTTCCCAATGGCTGCAGGATTCTACTGCAAGTGCAAATTGCATGAAGCTCTGGGAAAATCGGTTCTTTAGTGGTCGAATTTCTGTGCTGATTCGAAGTAGCATCAGTTGCATCAAGAATGCGAGGGGTACGGCGGAGCGCTCGCGGGGAATCGTCCGGAAGGCAGGCCGCGACTGCGAGTTCGAGCGGTTCACCATCTCCGGCGAGGTGTCCCACCTCACCAGGGCCAGGTCGCAGCCGTGCCATAGGACTCGTGGCACTGTTTACGCCGGCCGGAGGAAGCCCCTGTCGACGTTCGAGCTGCTGTCGGCAAGGGAGTCCGGCCGCACTGGCGGCGCCGGGTTCTCTGCGGCCGATCGCGCCTACGTCGGCCGGAAGCACGTCCCGGCGAAGGGGCCGTGGCGAGTGGACGACATGGACAGCGAGGCTTACGTCTCGCAGTTCTCTGGTGATGGCTCGTTGCTCGTCGCTGGGTTTCGGGTAGGTGATGGTTTACAGTGAATATTCTGATCACAAATTGTGTTTTTGTTCAAGAAAAGTTGCGTAAATTAAAATCGTCAAGTGGCTAACAAACTCTTTGCGCCGAAAATGTGATGATAAGGGAAGCCGCATCAGAATCTATGATGCCGAGAAAGGGTGGAAGGTTCGCAAGGATATAAGCTGCAGAAGTCTGCGGTGGACAGTTTCAGATATTGCTCTCTCACCTGACCAACGATTCCTTGTAAGTATCGCAAATATTCTTTTGCACTGGACCTAGGACCTAGCTAGCTTCTACCTGCGGTTTGTTTCCAGTTTTACAAATTGAGTAGATTTTGTACATGAACACTGCTTCTTGTCTGTAAAGGGCTTTATTGTGGTATATTTTCTCCACAAGGAGTTGGTTGTTAACTTTACCAAGTTGTATATCTAGGGCGCTTAATGTTCATTTACTTCCATGTTTTTCATCAAGTGCATTGGACCATTTTTCAGGCATATGCAAGTTTGTCGCCCATCATTCACATAGTGAATGTCCAGAGTGCTGGAAAGGAATCCCATGCTAATATTACTGTATACTCTGCTCCCTGAATCTTTTCATTTCTTGTACCCAAAAAAACTTAGCCCCACAATTATGTTGAATACATAAATACCAGTGATTTTCTTGCATCCATGTTTATATCTCTCCCCTTTTTCTGCAGGAAATTCATGAGGGTTTAGATTTTGCTGAAGATGATTATGAAGTAGACTTTGGAATATTTTCAGTAAAGTTCTCGAAAGATGGCAAAGAAATTGTTGTCGGGAACAACGAGAGTTCAATATACGTTTATGATCTTGGACAAAATAAAGTGTCAGTCCGCATCAATGCTCATACGGTACAGAATCGTCTGACTAGCACTATCTTGTTTGAATTAATTTCTTGTGCTATAAACGGCATTTTGTTTATTTGTCGGGATGCACTTTTCTTTCATTCCATATTTCCTTAGCTCTCGCATAAATTGTATGCTCGTCATGCTTATTTTCAGTCTATGAAGAAAAGCATTATTTCCTTTTGTCAAAAATGCAATATTGATGAACGCCTAAGATGGATATATGACGGACAGGGTGAATTAACAGTACTTTCAAAGTGTAAAGTGGACCAGAAACCAGCATGCCTCTGTCAGTCAATTGCATCAACTGCTTAATCACTCAATAGAACATTACTCCATCCAGATTCAGTTGGAAATACTCTTTAATGTGGTAGAATATTACTCCATCCAGTCCAATATGTTTGACGTTTAGGACATTTCAACCTAGCTAAACATCAAATAAATTTACCAGAGGGACAAATAGCTAAACATCAGAATGATGAAAAAAGCCAGAACCATGTCTAAGCTTAGGGGCGTTAAGTCCATGGCATGTTTTGGATGGCTTCTGGTTATGTTACGAAAATACGATGTTTTATATTTTTGTGACCTCATATTCTTTTCCACTGTTTCTCGAAGGCTGATGTCAATGCGGTCACCTTCGCTGATGAAACTGGTAATGTGTTGTACTCTGGAAGTGATGACAGTCTCTGTAAGGTCAGTATTGCTTGGATAAGTTTCCATTTTGTTGTCCTTAGTCTTTGCTTCAAATCTTCTCTCTCTAGTTGATAATACATCCGGCATGAATTTTCCATTTGATAAATAAAATTAGACTTAAATATGTGATATTTAAGCATCTAGATTCTAGAAGGTAATGAGAAACTACGGAAAAGAGCCTCTGAGTTCATCCCTTCGCGGTTGTCTTCCATTTATCCAGGCTTACTTCCCTGACAATATCTTGTGAATGATGATCCTCAGGTGTGGGACAGGCGTTGTCTCTCAGGAGAAAAGCCAGCAGGGGTTTTGACAGGTCATTTAGATGGGGTTACATTTATTGATAGCCGTGGTGACGGCCGTTATTTCATCTCCAATTGCAAGGATCAGACAATTAAGCTTTGGGATATCAGGAAAATGTCCTCCGTTACGCGAGCGTATGGGTTCCGTTCGTACGCATTCATTCTGTTTGTGGTGTTGAAAGTCCTATGTTTCTGATTTGCAACTCTTGTTTTTGCAGTCGCCCACTGAGAATTGTGGACTGGGACTATAGGTGGATGTCATTCCCATCAGAAGCCCATCACTTCAGGCATCCAGATGATCAGTCTCTGGCCACATACAGAGGTCACTCAGTCTTGCGAACACTCATCCGTTGCTACTTCTCCCCTATACACAGGTGAGGCAGAATGACAGATTATATTTTGCACCCTCATATTGCAATATTCCTTCAACTAATTTAACAAGGCTACATTTGTTACTGGTGAGTCGATCTGGATTGTAGAGCCTACCCTATTATCCTACTAAACTGTTGATATAATGGTAACACCAACAAGCCTCAATTCAATATTTTCCTCCATTGTTTGTTTTTTTGTCACAGCACGGGCCAGAGGTACATATACACAGGATCCAGTGACAAGTCTGTCTATATTTATGATGTGGTATGTATAGCTTCCCTGATTGGCAAAATAAGGAATGTTGCACTCTTTGGTAACCCTGCACAGTTCTTCATAAATAACAGTAGCACCACACATTTGACCTCACAATTGCATCTGATTGTTTGCCCTGACCCTGCTGCTCATGTAGATAACCGGAAAACTGTCAAGAAACTATCTTGGCATGGATCCATCATCAGAGATTGTACCTGGCATCCATACTATCCAACACTCGTTACCTCCTCCTGGGATGGCTATCTGGCCCGGTGGGAGGCCTCGGGCAAGGACGATGACCCTTCAATGCTCGCTGCCGAACAGCAGAGGCCAAGTCCTTACCTTACAGCATATGGCGACTCCTTCCTATTGTAGAAAGAGAAGTTTTGTGCTTGAGAAAATTACTTGAAGTTGCTGTTGTAATGAGCGTAATCCAAATAGATGGTCGGTTTTTATTTTTTTTTAAAAAAAAAAAACACTGAAATGGCTGTTCACAGCGCAGTTCTGACATAGCTTGTAAATTTCTGTACATCTGGGATGGTTCGTTTATTTTAAAACTGGATTACAAGTTGACATCATGAGTTTTTCCTCTCAAATAGTTAGGCCCACGCGTCACATTCATAGTGAAAAAAATAGAAACAATATTACATTTGACGTCCAACATCATCAGAACTGTGATGAGGGAAAATCACCTGACTCCATTTGTTTTAAATCGTGACGCCCATAGTTGTCTCACGTTCACAGGATCTTTCAATTGAATTCTGGTAATAGTACAACATGACTTGAAGCTTTATCCAAGTCCATTTGTTTTAGAAGCAGGGCGTTTGAGTAGCTGCAAATTTGGCCAAGCAATTTCTAGTAATGTGTGTTGCATTGCAGCTTTATTCATCACGGCAAACTGAAAAGATAGGCAATCTAACTATTATCTTCTTTCTTTTTTTTTTTTTTTGAGATCGCAATCTAACTATTAGCATGTGTCAGAATTTGCCGGTAGATGAGGCTGTGATATGATCATATGAAGCTACTACGTGAAGTTTCCTGAAAATAAAGGAGGTTGATTTCATCCGAAACTGGTCAAAATTATCAGAGACTGGTAACGCTTGTGAGGCTATGCCAATGTTCGGTTGCAAAGACCAGAATCAATTGAAAAATTGAGGACATATTTAATAGAGCCTCAAATCATGTACCATCAAAAATTTGCATCACAGGAATTCCAAACATAGCCCTAGTAAACACTTCTCTAGTAAAGAAAATGCAAATACTTTAGAACAAGCACTTGTCTATAATGGGGGACTTCTGGTAGAGGCTATCAGCACCATTCACACGTTCAACTTCTTGTAGGTTCGTCAGTGCTCCACCAGGACCCCTTCCTCAGCATACCAAGGTTAAGATCACTGCACACCCATCATGCCAGAACTTGGCAGTTCTAGCGACGTTTGCTGCGCATTATAATTGGCATGAATATGTACGTTAGAATTCAATATATTCCATAAATTATGCACCTTATTACAGCATAAAACGTTCCTTTGGTGCCATCCAAAGCATAAAATTAAGCAAAGCAGGGCAAAGATCTTAGCGTAACCTCAAATGGCATTAGAAAAAAATTACACCCAAACACCCACATCAAACTCTTGAAAATGAAGTCACATATAAATCCATCTGGTTAATCGTATTTATTCAAAGAACGGAACAGTTACGTACACAAGACTAGTGAAAGGGCACATTATTTAAAACCCACGGCAAGAGCGCCAGAATCATCAACATCAACAAGCAAAACCATGGTAAGCCCATGCAAATTTAGTGAAAATGTTTGAAAATTGTTACACACAAAGGATTTACACTAGGACATGGTAAGCCATCACAAAATTAGATGCATGAATAGTAAAAAGAACAGTCCATCCCATTGACTGTTCAGTCAAAAGATATAATTACGGCTAAGGTAAATTAGCAAATTTCTCGGCAAGAATAACAGTTCAAGACACTCAACATTCCCAACTCCTCCTATAATTTTATTAAGGATGAGAAACAAAGACAAACCTTATTCTCTTGCTTGGTGCAAGTATTCCACGTTTCTCAATGCTCTTGTAGCGATCCCTTGCTAGATTACAGCACCCCTGCATGAATATTATAGTTAGCCCTGCAGATCAGTAGACAGCAACAACACTAACATTATTAAATAACAAGTATTACCTTCAGCTTTCTAAGGGAGCCGCTAATCTCTTCCGTCAACAGAACTTGAACAGGTGCTGGTTCAAATCTGGTAATTTACGAATTTATGGTAACAGGTCAGCAAACCAAAAAACATAGCCAAGTATTGAGGGAGATATCTATATGTACCAATAACTACATATCAAAACATACCATACAATCTACTCGAAACAAGACATATCACAGATCCCCAAATTGAATAGCCATTTTCATCAAGTTTCATGAACAAAACTATATGTACCAACAACGACATATCAAAACATACCATGCAATCTACTCAAAACAAGACATTATAGATCCCCAAATTGAATAGCCATTTTCATCAAGTTCATGAACAAAATTTATAAGAATCACCGACAGCATATATAGTCAAAGAAATTAGCTAGTTTAGGAATATACTTGTGTCTGCCTAGACGAGGAGGGCCTGACTTTAGCCTTTCCTCTTTGGTCACAGTTCGCCGAATGCGCCTTTTCTCCTTTTCCTCATCCTCTTTAGCTATCTCAACTATTATATTTGGCAAGCTGCAAAAACAGGATACAATAGCATAAGCATCATTTGATGTGCCAAAAAATTATTCATGGAAGTTTGATAATCTGAGAATAGAAATCTACCTGTCAATTTCCTTTGAAAGGCTTTCTTTTTTCTTTGCTTCCTCTTCTGCTTTCAACCTCTCCTTACGACGAGCTCTTTTGTTCAGTTCTACTCTTGTAACTCTTTTCATTTTGTTCTTTCTAAAAAGGAAAACAAAATCAAGCAATAAGAACAAAACAATGTTATACAGATACAAACTGACCACATCCACATCAGTGACTCCAACAAATTTAACTGAAAAACATAAATTCCAGAAGCTTAAATAGTCAAAACAGACTATGTTTCTTTATAAATCACATCATGTCTTCAAAATGCTCATCAGATCTAAAACAAAGGTCTGATTTTCATGGTCATTTCAAAATACTGCAACTTTAATTCTTCTATAAAACTAGAGCATGTTGAAGTATGAATATTACCAAAATATTCTTAAATAACTGCACAAACCACAAGATAAAATACAACCATCATCAACATAACAAGCTGTATAACAAATTTAGTACTCATTAATACTCCTGTATCAGAGTAAGCGGAACTCGGACAAGCCATTATTAAGCAGTAAACTTTCAGTTACCAACAATTTCATACAGTAAGACACTAAGTTGGACATGCAACAAAAATATGAAAACAACTTTTACAGTATTATAATTTTACTAGACTTTTGTAAATATATCACAATAGAAACAAGTGTTCCCAGTTGATTCTGTAAACTATCAGCGCAAACAATGCGTATTTGTGACCCAAGGGGCTAAGTCGAGTTTAACCTTTGTCCAGCCAAAACATCAGCATCCTGATCTCTGTCACCTTCTTCAACATCTTCATCTCCATCATCAGCATCGAGAAAGAATTTCTACAGAGCAGGGGAAAGAGGCTAATGATCAAACTCTACCAGGTGAACAGAAGTAATTATGAAAAACAATGTAGAGGAGCGTTTAACGTAGTAAGCACACAATGTAAGGTGTGATATAAGTGAACATCCGAGAAATAACCTGAAAAGATTTTACATAAGATGAAGTTTTAAATTCTGACAAACTTGTGCCGTAGTTTAATGGATGTGAGAATATTCATACAAATCTGGAAATCTCCAACCCTCTTTCAAGGAATCAACAAATGCATTCCAAATGCACAAGCAGTTAGAAGCAGAGATAGGCTCTTCAAATAGAAGTAAAGGACAATACGAAATTCAGCATCACACAACAAAGCACTATGAGCCTAAGTAATAGAACTTACATCTTCTTCTGTAATAGCTTCACCGGGAACTATAAGTGGCACTGGCTTGGGCCCCAATTCTTTTGTGTAGATTTTACGCATTTCATCCGCAACCGCTTGAGCAAGAGAGTCCTGCAGACAGCAACACAAAATTCATGACAGCATGAGTAGAATAATCTTCCATTCTTAATAAAAGAAACAAGAGGGTGCTCTCCTATTGTCATCATACGGAAGGGGAATGCAAGATATGACACTTGATTCAGTGTCGACTTGAGGTCTTGCCTCATTAATATGCTCCCCTAGAGCTTAACAGGTATCGAGGGATTAGAAGTGTTCTTCATTGATTCCTTGATTGATTACCAATATTGTCAGGCCGCTTTTATATAGAGGTAGAGCCAGACCTAACCATAACCAATTGAGCTTATCCCTAATTAACATAATTTGAGGGCTGCGGAAGGGCGGCGCTACAGGACCCGCGCCGATACAGTACCCTGGGTTGCAACAACGCAATGGCCCAAAGGCCGGCCCATTACAACCCCTTAGTCCCAGATATCACTGAGACATAAAGTGGAATTCTGAACTGCTTCATAGAAGCTTCCAGAGGCATGAAGGTTAAAAGGCTAAACCATTACATAATGTGTAAGCAAGCACTAATCTAAGGAGACTAAATTCTTGCCTGATAAGGCAGATATTTTTACTACTTCCAACTACCGCTGTTTTACTGTTGGATAGGTAAGTGCACCACTGAACTGAGTGTCCTACCATTAATTATTTCAAACATACAATACCGCCACTAGTCTACAAATCAGAAAGTACTAAGAAATATATAAAATTGTTGAAATATAAAACAAACCTGATGTTCCTCATGTGGAGGATTAAATGAACATCCTGGGGGCTCAACTTCAACAGCAGGGATCACCGATGCCGTAGTAACAGATCTCTGACATATAAATGCGCATAGCAAAGACCTTTCAGTTTACCCAAAACTCAGAATTTAAGCAGCAGAGTTTTGTTTGTTTGCATACAGCATCAGAACTTTGTAAGTAAAAATTCTGCAGATACAAACAGTAAAGTAGCAGGTTGTGGAGGCTCGCATCACCTTTCTAGGTTTGATGTCTCCTTTACCATCTCCACCCCAAATGTCAAGATTCTTTTCAACAGAATCATCATCCTGTAGCCAAATGCAGAATTTTATAAACAGTACTTATTTGTTCGCAAATAGAAAAGATCTTTCAGTACACCAAAAGTGTCCTTTCAGAAGAATCTTCACCCATACGTAAATACAAATAGAAAGAAGTCATTTCAGTACACCAAAACTTATTTTATAAACAGTACTTATTGTTTGCATACAACACCAAAAAACTTGGTAACTAAACAATCTGCAGATAAAAACAGTAGAGTAGTGGGTTTTAGAGCCTAGCATCACCTTCCCACCCTTGATATCTCCTTCACCATCTCCACCCGATATGTTAAGATTCTTTTCAGCAGAATCATCATCCTGTAGCCAAGACAAACCAAAAGTTAGCAAGTTGGATCTCAAACAGAAATCAAGTTACACTAGTTTCAGAGTGTCAATACCATGGGGACAATTTTTTGTTCGTGTGTCTCCAGCAATTTCTTCTTTCCCTTCTTCTTTTCCTTCTTGTCCTTCTTGCTCACCGCAGAAGACGGGACTGGTGAAGCTTCATCCTGCAGCCAATACAGGACAAGTTAGCAAGTTGGGGCTCATACAGACACCAAGTTACACTCGTTTCAGAGTGTCAATGCAATGGGGAGAGTTTCTTTCTCATGTTCTTCTGCAACACCTTCTTCATTGCTTTCTTCTTATCTTTCTTGCTCATTACAGAAGATGGGACTGGCTGTACAAATGAGTTCCGCTTCAACATACTCTCATGGTACAGAACCTTCTCTCTCTTCTTCTCAATCTTCCTTTTGATAGGAATATCTACATGATGAAATCAAAAGTTAGGCACATCAGCTGCTTCGGGGTATGCATATGATGTAAATATGCTTTAACTCCTCGAAACAAATGCGCCAATTCAGTCACCAAGGTCGAAGGCCCATACTTGGCAAGTTATGACCAGGTCAACCAGATAACAGAAACACATATCAACACGAATATAATAGATGACTCTCTAGAAACAGATTTTTGTGACGTATATCTGGGGGAAAATTTCTTTAGCCTGCATCAGAAACTAAACTGTAATTCTGAACCTCTAACCTAATACCTCCCGTCTTTCAATCTCAAGCCCGATCATCGAAGTTGGGAGGGCCCAAGTTTTGCATGATGGGCATGGGCATTCAAACTTCAAGCATGCCAACAGAAATTTAGGCGCAATTGACGACCCATAACTAATTTCAAGTTGTTTGAGAACATATGCCGAAATTCATGCTTACAAAATTGAAATTCTTTGTTTTCACATCTTCTAGTCTATAAGACATATGGGTTCAAATTTTTATCGTATTTGCATAATAGTACAATGATATAGAATGGAGGCTTTGCTCGAAAAGTATGAGAACAATGGGCTCAGAACCAGTACTGCTCAAAACAGATAAAGGATATGAGAACTTAATGGCGGCGTAGGGGACGGAGGTGACCTTTGTTCAATGTGCCGGAGGAGCCGGCGGCGGAAGTGGACGCCGAGGCAACGGGCTTATCGACAAAGAAGAGGGAGTCGGAGGGGAGCGCTGGGATGGCGGCGGCGCCGGCGTGGGCGTCCCGCGTCTGCTTCTCGAAGAAGTCATCGATGTCGTCGGTGCTGATGTTGGCGCGCCACGCCTTCTTCCCCTTCCGCGAGCCCTTCGACGCCTTCCCCATCGACGCTGCCGCTTTCGGTGGTGGGGAGCAGTCAAGCGGCGAGGGGCTGAGGAGGTTTGGCGAGGAGGCGGGGAGGGAGGCCGGGAGAGGACGAGAAGTGTTTTTGTTGGGGGTTAGGGTTTCTGAGGTGTAGGTGGCTCACTGCGAAGTGGGGCCTCTGGGTTGGGCCCTTTCACGAATGCAGTTTGCAGGTCGCACATAAACTAGACAAAACACTGAAACAGGCTCAAAAAAAAAAACATAAACTAGACCAAAAAAGGGGCATTTTAAGCCTCTCCGATTGTTCCTCAAAAAAAGGGGAAAAAGAAAGCCTCTCCGATAAATCAATGTGAACAAGAAATATTTGAATATCGCCCATTCTCTCATTATCATTTTCGAATGGGCTTAGTTTTGAAACTATGGTTCAAAAGGTTAAAAAAAAAAGACTTTCAAATGGCACTTCCCTAACAAAGTAGATTGATACTATCCCACACAAAGTTGTTGGCATTACCTACTTCTTCGATTACTTCAATTGCTCTTTTCTAAAAAAAAATAAAAAAATCTGAATTACACACACTAAGGACATGTACCGTGAAAGGTGCTTAGGGAGGGGCATCAAGAAAAATTATTTATTTTTCACACTGGGTGATTGACATGAGAGAGAGAACTTAAGGCGTTGTTTGTTTCCCACCTAGATTATATAATCTGGCAAATATAATCTATAAGCTGAAACAAACAGATCTCAAATTATAGCAATTCACAGGCCAAATTATCATAATCCCATAAGCTGCTCAACTCCAGCTTATAGATTATATAAGCTGGATTATATAATCTAAAGGGGAAACAAACAAGGCCTAGTTTAAATCTGGTGTCAAAGATAGTGGTTACCCGCTCCTGTTTAGATTCATGGTCTACCTTTTGAATCCAAACAGATCTAAAGTTTAGAGTTTACTCCAAATAGCTAAAACTCCACTAGTCTTTCCAACCCAACAATTGGACTATAGTTGCCCTCTCTAAACTTAAGACTTAAAAAAGGATCCAAATAAAGCCTTAATGGAGGAAGGAGTTAGCAAATAGAAAGGCTCGAGTCTTTCCTTTTTCGCCATACCATACACAAAAAAAAAACTAGTGGCGCTGGGGTGAAGTCTGACTAACGATAAGTTTTAAACATGCTAACAGAATGGAGCTGATCCAAAACCAGCAGTTATTTACCGGAATACAAGTTTGATGCGACTACAACTTCGCGCCAACAAGTCCATACAGCATATTACTAATCCTAGAGTCCAAAAGGTTTTAGTAGGTACTTCTAAAAGGTATCCATGTACGCTTGTCTACAGGGGTAAACCATTCCCAAAAGACGGCATCGAACTAACGCTCAAGACATCGACATTAGAATGATGGGCGCCCTTTTGAGTCTGAAGACGAACTCAAGTGGCTCGACCTTTTCCTTCCAAGGGTCTTCCATGTGAAACTGCTTCCTTGCTGTAAGCTGCTGGTGATGACTTCATCATCACCATCATCTTCATTCTCGTCCTTGCTGTAGGATGAAACTCTTGCCATTCCCCTTTCAGGGGTCCATGTTGGGTTGCTTGCACCATCTGCGCTATTTTCTAGAGATCTGGGCCTTTTCCTCCTTTCACTGACATCAACTCCTTGCAAGTCGGATGAATAAGCAGTCCTCTTTGCTCTTGGAGTCATCTTTGGAATGTCTTCAAATCCATCCTCGGATTTCATCCACTGATCACCAAAAGAATCTGAATAGACAACCTCCTTCCTACGTCTCTTTGAACCTGCCAGAATTTCCTGGTATTCGTCTGCCAGGGTCTTCTTGGTCGGTTCATTACTTTTGGCAAACACCCAGTCTGGAACTTCATTTCCGTCCATAAGCCTAGATTTGTAGTTTTCCCTTTGCCTCCTTTCTTCATCCATCTTCTCAAACAACCAGAATTCGTGTTCATTTCGAGCAGCTAAACGGTTTATCTCGCGCTCACTGGGGATATCATTTCCCAGTGAGCTTGTTCCTCTCCTGAGGATCTCCTGCAGCATCGCTCGTCTGTCTTGTGCTGCAGTGGGAATTAACATGAAAATATGTGAGTTCCACTACAACATACATGCACAGAAAATGAAATAAATAGATAACAGAGTATTCAAACTAGCCTGTGGAAGTTGTGTTGAACAACCCAGCCTGGATAACTTTTGCATCAATGCCCATCTTCTGTTTAGCACGCTCCAGGATTTCTTCCTCAATTGAGCCAACACTGACGAGAACAAATACACGTACTTCATTCTTTTGACCTATACGATGGGCACGGTCTTCAGCTTGCTGATCCATTTGAGGATTCCAGTCACTATCAAAAATAATAACAGTGTCTGCAGTCTGCAAATTCAATCCAAGACCACCAGCTCGTGTGCTGAGGAGAAACAAGAAATATTCTGAATCCTTCTTGTTAAAATCTGCCAATAACTTCCCTCGTTCTTCAGTCTTTGTGGATCCATCAAGCCTCATGTACTTGAAACTGTACATTTGCAAATATACTTCCAAAATGTCAAGCAGTTTTGTCATCTGAGAGAAAAGTAGAACCCTGTGACCAGCTCTCTGCAGTTTCGGAAGTAGCCGATCAAGCAATTCGAACTTCCCTGATGCTCTAACAATTTCTTCCCGCTGATACATGTTATAATTCTCTACAAAAAGGTACGGATGGTTGCAACACTTCCTAAGCTGCATTGACAGATTTTGCAGAGCCTTTGATCTGAGCCCTGCATACACAAGTATAACAATAAGCACATTACTTAAATTACACGGAAAATGGAAATTTAAGACTGACATAAGGACAAGATAATGTAATAATAAACCAACAACACAAACAGATCCAACTAACAACATTATTAGAAGTAATCCTTGTGTTCTGGAGTATAGTAGAATACGCTGGTAGTTTCCAGAGTCTAGTAGAGTGTGTTCGGAAAGTTCTGCAGCAGGTATTGTAGCAACCGACTTACTGTAGCTGTAACCTTCTAGAGTCTAGGAGAAGTAGCAGCCAGCCTCCTCCTATGTACTATAAATAGCACCTAGTGTGCAAGTAATGGAAGTGCCTTAGTGTGCCCAAGCATTAGCCTTCTTAGCTCTCTTTCTCTAGTACTTGCAAGCTGCTGTCCAGCACGCCCCCATAGAACTAACAATTGGTATAAGAGCTAGTTGGATGTAGACCTCGCCGGAGCTGGTGGTGGCCGGCAATGTGATGGGTCGCCGCATGGTCCGTGCTTGCAAAGTGAAGGCTGTAGTGTTTCCAGAGTCTAGTAGAGTGTGTTCGGAAAGTTCTGCAGCAGGTATTGTAGCAAACCGACTACTGTAGCTGTAACCTTCTAGAGTCTAGGAGAAGTAGCAGCTCCTCCTATGTACTATAAATAGCACCTAGTGTGCAATAATGGAAGTGCTTAGTGTGCCAAGCATTAGCTTAGCTCTCTTCTCTAGTTACTAGCTTGCTGTCCTGTGTCAGCACCTCCTTAGAACTAACATTACAGCGGAAGGCTGTGAATAGTTTCTTTAGTGGGAAAGGATGGTAGTACTAGAAATACCAGATCCAAGCGCAACCTTTTCCTGCTCATGATGTTCGTAATAAGCTTTTTGCCAAGCAGACATGTCACACTTCAGAATCACTTGAGTTTTCACAGGGAGAAATTTTTCCACCTCATCTTTCTTCCTCCGCAGCAAAAATGGGCGCAAAACCTGGTTAAAAAAAGGATAGAATGCACTTATTAGCCATCAGGTTATTTCACAACACATTATGACCTGTCATCACACGAGTTGGTTGTATTCGATCAAAAAGACAGGACGCAGCAGCACATCACTTAAGGGAGTTAAATTTCGAAAGAAATAAATGACTGGAGGGTACAGTTGTGCAGAATTACTCACTTGGTGCAAACGATGTATGATTAGTAATTGTTCCTCGTCATTAAGACTGACATCACATGCGAATGGTGCATTAAACCATTCCTCAAAATTCTGGGATGAATTGAAAATATTGGGCAGAATAAAATTAAGCAAAGACCACAGCTCTTGCAAGCTATTTTGGATTGGAGTGCCAGTCAAAAGTAGTCTGCGACGGATCTGATATCTGCTAAACAAGTACAATGAAACTAAATTAACAATGATAAAAAATGCATGAAAGCGAGACAAAATGGCACAAAAAGAGAGTAGGCAGCCATGACAAAGATCAGTACTGAACTATGATGGAAAACCTCCGACAGCAACTACAAAGTTGGTGAACATCAATGGGTATATACCTAACTGAATGATTAGTTAAAAGCTGGTAATAAAATCAGCATTTCCAATATATAATATGATGACCATTTAATCAAGTATACGAGTTGGCACTAGAGTCATTTGATTTGAATTATGGCATAAATATTTTTTGTATGTATGCGAAGAAATAAGTAAATGTCACTTGTGATGGACTAGGTGCCAATAAAAACCATAAAACATATTACATCTCCCAAGTTCTGTATTCATTATCATTTTTCCAACTTTCTTTTCTCAAAATGTATGCATCAAAGCTTCAGGCAAAAAATGGCATGGCCCTTCGTGCAAACAAGAAGGCATAATGCATTTCTACAAAGAACGAGTGGAGGTAGGTCTTTCAGAAGTTCATATATTATAACGAAGAAGTCATACTGAGTGATTTTCTTTGGGGTGTGGGGTGGCGTGGGGGGGGGTTGGGGGGGGGGGGGGGGGGGGTGTTATTATGCCGATTATTCAATGTATGGGTTTTAAGGAAAACCTATTACTGCTTTTATAAAGTATCTGAGATCCATCTGTAAAATGCTATAAGGTACATGGCACGTTAACAAGTGTCACCATACATTAGCAAAAGAGAAAATTTTATGTGGTGATTGGGTGACAAAACAATGACTGGACACTGATAAAATCATAAGAGTTTGAGACCTAATGCAAATTATGAAGCTTGAAGTTTTCACTTATAAGCCAGAATGTCAAGGCATTGATGGCAACATCCTCAGGTAATTACTGGTAGTGATTAAATGTCATCCAAAGCTTTAATTAAGTACGGAAATAAAACAGGAACTGGTAGTGATAAACTGTCATCCAAAGCTTTGACTGGGTAAGAAAGAAAACATGAACAAAGAGTTTACCCGGATACTAGTGTTTGAGCAAGAGCACACTCATGGTTTTTCAAGCGATGTCCTTCATCAACTATCAAATAATGCCAGTGAACCTTCTTCAGAAACTTCTTATCTTTCAATATCAAATCATAATGCGTGAGCAAAACATTGAAGTGTAATCCTTCAAAATAAGCTTCCCTTAGAGCCTTCCTCTCATCTGGACGACCATCATACAGAATTGCCCCAATGCTGAAATAGACAAGATCATGTTGAGTGTGGTTTTGATACATAATGGAATGAGAAAATGCGCAAAAGATTTTGAATCGTGCACACTCCATAGTACCTGGGAGCCCATGTTTTGAACTCATTAGACCAATTCGGTAATACTGCTTTTGGAGCAATTATTAGGTGTGGCCCTGTGACCTCCTTCTTTTCCAACAGATAAGCGATAAAAGCTATGGTCTGAATTGTTTTCCCCAAACCCATTTCATCGGCCAGAATACCATTCAAATTGTTGTTGAATAAAGAAAGCATCCATTGGAGACCCTCTAATTGATATGGTCTTAATTCCCCACCTTCAAGAGCCGATGGTTGTTCTGTTACCTGTATATACAAAGGACACAAAGAAACATTAGTTGCGCCACAAGTGCCATCGCAGATTGAACCATATTTGGCAAACACAGAAGGATAAAATCAAATTAATGAACTAGCATAAACTGTGAATCCCGATTGAAAGGAGAGATGGAATCAATTAGCAACACAAATTTTCCATGTTCCTATATGACCTAGGATGCCCATAAAGGTTATTTGTACTCACAATTTTGTATTCCCTAATGAACACTACCAACTCTAATGAACATTACCAACCTTGCACCTCAAATGTTGCCATTAAGACCTGTGTCAAAAATGTAATCCCTTGCTACCAAGCTTGTCTAATAATAATTGATATGATGACCAACAAAACTGCACCTAGTATTTGTGCAAGCCAAAACACTTAACAAGTTATAAAGAAATAAGTTCAATATATGGTAAAAAAACATGTTTTACCTTCTCTTCAATGGAATGGACCGTAGAATCAAGTCTACGCCCTGCATTAAATTTGATTTCGTTGGCAGACTCAGGAGGATCTGCATCGTTATCTGAAGGCGACCCCCCGGAAGATTCACTCTTGATGCCTGAGATATTTTCAGATTCAGACCCTTTTGGCACTTCCGACACTTCAGGATGACTAACATGCTCCGCATCTTTTTGTCGTTGTACAGCTTTCCCAATTCCTTCAAGAAGCTCATTTGTTTTGTCAAGGAGCATTTTCAGGCGCTCATTCTTGCTCTCCTCGACCATCCTCATATACGCTTCTTGATCACCATTTTTCAGAGCTACCATTCTAGTCTTTTCCATCCGTGAGATACGTTGGGCGTGCCCGAACATGCCATGCCTATATTTTAGAAAGTAAAAGGGCTCTCAAAAGAAGTAGTAGCATATTTAGAACATGAATATCTACAGGATAAAATCATATTATAACATAAGAAATTTAGCATACTGTAGAATAATGACGATGCGAAAACAAGGCAGGGAATAACATGGCAAACAACTTTTTCCAATACTTCACTCTTGTTCTTAGGTGTTTAAAAACGTCTTCATCTAACATCAACTTTCATAATCACCAGGAGGAAAGAGGAACTGTCAGATGCAACCTATTTACTAGGCAGGACCATTTCAGATAGATCAGGTTGTGTCAAAAACAAATTTAAGAGCGATATAAACTAAAAAGATGATTGGCTCATTGGCAACATGAGAGGGTGATCAAACAATATTAAAGACAGGTGCACAGAGTGTAAGCCTGTAAGAATAGTGGGTAAAAATCACGACAACAACTCTTTTCTCAGGTTATCAATTGGTGTTGCTTGTACCTACCAGAAGCAGAGCATAGCATTGAACATGCATTTTGTACAGTGCCTTTTTTCTTTCTTTCTCTTATGATAATAAAATTTACAGTGGGGACCTACCTCGCTGCTTTCACGGTTCAAAAAAAAGCATTGAACATGCATTTGGATGTTACATGATACAGAGGAGTATGAGTGCAGCATAATTGGTTTCAGCATATGGTGAATGCATGCTCCTACACGAAACTAGATGGTGGATCCAACATCTTGTTTGCTAAAACCTAAAGATATAAGTCAAACCATACCAGAACTCCATCATTCCGCTGCTTTCTTTGTTTGTGTGTAGTTCCTAATTGCACCTGATGTTCCCTAGTTGCATTCAGAATTTCTGTAAAGAACTTCCTCTTCCTCATATCTGCCTGGTTCTTTTCCTCCTCTTCAAGTCTTGAGATCCTCTAAAGTTCAAAAGTACCAAAATTGTAATCATGATTTCAACTGTACATAAATTACCCAGCTGTATTGGAAGAAACACAAACCTCTGTGAATCTCTTTTTACGCTGAACATCATCAGAGTCCATCAAAAAACTATCTCCTATCCCATACATGGTAAAAGGATATTGAATCCGCATCATCCCCCAGTCAAACAATTGTCTATCGGGATATGCGCATTTCTTGTGTAGCCAGTATTCTGAGCTGATATCAGACCGCACTTTCTTCTGTAAGTCTAATAACTGCACAGGTATATGAATTATAAGCAACAAAAATTAAGAAAAATCCCTGCTGATGCTACTTTTCAAAATATAGATATGCGATAGTCAGAGAGTTCAAAGATAGACATATCTAACGAAACACTCCCTCTCCATTCATTAATAAGGCGTATTTTAAAATGGAGAAGTCTTCCAAACTAGACATCCATTTCTCTTGTAATTGCCAATCATATTGAAAGCACTTTGAAAATAAAATCTATCGACACAACATTTGTACACTAAATATGCATGTAATTTTGAAAAATAAACTTAAATTTGACTTTTTGAGATCACAATAAGCATTGATGGACAGAGAAGCAGATAACAACGAGGTAAAGTATATCGTGCAATTGATACGCCATACATAATAAATTCTTTTTTAGGGGGACTATACGCATTACTTCAGTTTAGAACCCCAAGATTTGACACATTAAATGCTTGCTATTTGAAAACTGAGCTAATTTATTCTGAAAATAGCCTTGTTAAGCATTTGCTGCTACAACTGTTTTCCGCAGGGGTGCAGCTGGCCATCTCATTTTGGATATGTATAAACAACTATATTATTAAGGAGACCTCTATATGCATGAAAAGTGTACGAAGACTTATTTGCACATAACCGGCCTGTCGCCAATTACTCTTTGCTAATCGTGTAGTTGAGCCCAGCCCACTTACCCCTTACTCCAATAAAAGCCCTCGCCCTTTATCTGCGAGTTGATATTGCATTTTTTCGCCTTCCTCGTAATCTAATTCTCCATGAAAAAATGGTTACGTGACAGATCGTATCTCGGCATCTCACTTGTTCTTTCGCGAATACGCAGGAGAGCTCCGCATCACACGCCTTAGTTCTTAAGTTACATTCGTGCCACAGGCAGATTTCGGCACGACCCACAGGTGAACACCTAAGTACCTACTGCCGTGCTGCAGGGAGTCTCGGCATCTCACTTATGGGCACTGTAGTGAAATATTATTCTGATGACATGCTGTCTACTTCAAAACTCCATGTCTCTTTGCATTGGTTGGCATATGTAGTTTTCTTTTTCAGTTTGAACGACAAAACATTTTGCATCTAGACTAATCATGCATCAAGGGTGGCCAGAGCCAAGGGCTCAGGCGCCCCCTATTGTGCCCGATACTTCAGTGATGTGCCCTCCTAGGCTAGCGTCTCCTTGTTTGCATGTCCGGCAGGCAGCAGTTCTCTACTCGTTCATCATGTACTCGAGGGGAGCCTCGAGAAAAGGTAAAGAGCGAGAAAGGACGATAAACCAGGAGTCCATGGGAGTGGAACCTTGAGCGGTGGACCTGCAGAGTTGGATCTACGGGCACTAAATTGTGATGACCATTCTTTGAGGTGTTTCGTAAAAAACATTTTGTTCACGTAGCAGCGACCATTTATTAATTACTAGTTTGAGGGCGAGAGAGAGAAGGTATGATGTATTGTTTATTTGATTTCAGCTATTTGTCACATATCTAAATGACTTGAATATACATTAGCTAGTTAAGAAACAAGCCATATGTATAGGACTAAAAAAGAAATAGTTTGTTGTAAATCAAGTGCATTGCCTGGTTAGAATGTTTTCACCATAATCGTCGGGACATCAAACATAACAATTAATTCAAAGAACTTCCATGTATGTATAGGAACGATTAATGAAGACATCACGTTTTAGAGTTTTTGTATACAATGAATGAATAACAGTAGCAGTAGCATTTATTGGTGGTAGAACCATTGCCCGCACCAGAGTCAGGGCAAAATGGGAACCATAGCAAATAAACAGCCACCAAGAACAAAGAAATGTCAACAAAGTAGCCATTCGGTTCTAGATTCTCCATTTACCTTTAGCCCATAAAGTTCAAGCAAACACTTCATTTGCATGTCTTCACCCCTAGTAGAAGGTAACCCTGGCACATAAAACGAATTAAGGAACAAGGCTTTGCCGGTAATCGAAACAATGACTAAACAACTCTTTAGTGAAGCCAAGCAATAAAGAAGCTGCATAGGCAACAGCCATAAAAAAATGCAAGCACAGGCAAACTGTATTTGACATATGATCAACATTCGGGAACGGATTGATAGCATCCGTTGCACCAACACAAAAATGTCATTCTATGTTTGCAGTCTTTTCACCTTTTCAAGACTGGTGTATTTCACCTTGAATCAAGCATAGCAACAGAACAAAAGGAAAGTCTTTGGACAAAGGCAAGGCCAAGCCATAGAATCAAAAGAAGGCCTAGGAGGCTAGGACCAATTCCAGGCAAGGGACCTTCATAAGACAGGAGATGTAGTTGACATGGAAGGCCAGGAAGAAAAACAGGCAGCCAGCCAACAAGGTTTATGATACCAGAAAGCCAAAAAACAAGACAAGAAAGCTGAAGAAAAAAAGACCGATTTTCAATGTAACTCAGAGAATCAACCAGCTAACAGAGTATCAAAAAGGGAGTTGATATAAAACCTTCAAGTTCAGCTAGCCGATGCTGGATGGATGAATTGAATCGGCCTTCTTTTAGAGCAGCCAATTCTGAATAGGATATGGGCGTTCTCTGATTCTTAAATATTGCATCTTCAAGCTCTTCAATTAAGGTGGCCCCCTGTAAGATAATAGCTTCACCCTCAGTCAAAACATAGAGGAAAGACCATTTCAATGTTAAACATCAGGCAATTTATCCCAACCAAAACCAAAAGGTGGTCAAGAAGTAAGCACTTCAACCCATATCATACGAACACTTTTAAAAGTTCACGTGGTGTGTAGAGCCCCAAGGAAAAAAAACAGTGAACCAAGGAAAGAATTGCAGCTGCAGTCTTACAATTACAAAGCTAGGCTCACAGTTCTTAACTAACCTAAGATTGACGGTTTCCAGTTAGCTAGGTCAGATCCAGCCTATGTCACTTCCACCACATCCAACAAAAGCAAATTTTTGATTTGAAAATAAACTAAAATTCAACACAAAAACCAGAGCTCAAAAATCCACTAACCCCCAAAGTTGTCTCATCTTTCAGCAACGCTGTAAGCTCCATAATAATAAATGAATATGTCCTAACAAGCATTTTCACCAAAAGAATACCAAAAATGTACAGCTAGAGGAATTTACTGAACCTACCCCCAGCACGGGCAGATCTGACCCAGGACGAGCAACAAAAACTAACTCATACATGAAAACCCAACTACAGACTAAAACATGCGCTCTAAGAGCTGACTGCGATACCCGAATTCCGCTTGAATCCAGAATACTAGAGACAATCCTGGCTGAATCTCGTCGATTCCACTAACCCTAAATGAATCCCCCGTCTAGTCGGCCCCCAACACCGCTGAATCGAACACACGGCCCCTGAGCACTCGAGCGGAAGGGGGAATTCGCCACACAAACCGAAGAACCGACAGCCCGTACCTCGGCCGCATCGCCAGCGGCGGGAATCCCCTCGCCGGCCCCAACAGCGACCAGCGTTTCCTCGTCCCCTTCCTTCTCCGCATCCCCGTTCACCACCACCTCCTCTTCCTCCCCCACGGCGCCCCCATCGTGGTAGATGGACGACACCGCGCGCAGGACGGCGGGCGGCAGCGGGAGGTTGCGAGAGAGCAGGTTGAGCGCGCCGATGAGTGTCCTGGCCTGCTCCACCGCGTCGCCAGCCTCCTCGAAGGCGGGCGCGACCGGCACAGCCGCGGCGTCCACAGACGCCGCCATCGCGAGCTAGGGTTTCGCGCCTCCGCGAGGTCGAGGCGGCGCCGCCGCGTCCCGGCGGGCTTCAAATCGGCGCGCGGCAACGGTCCGGGGCTTTTGAGCGCGGTTTGATGGTGAGTTTTCGCGCCGCCCTGTGTCAGAGGAAGCCGAAGCTTCGATCGATCGATGGGGGGGAAGGGCGCCGCGCTGCCTGGGGTGGGGTGGGGAATTCGGGATAATATTTTCTCTTTTTTTACCTGGTAGAGGTATATATACATTGGATCGGGTTGGGCGTTGACGGGTGGGATCCGATATCGCGGTCCGGTGCAGATCGGTGTTGTGTTGAATGGGCCGGGCTTGAGTAGATAAGGCCGGCCCATGAATCTGACCAGATGCGGCCTACAAGAATTTGGATACTTTTTCCGTTTTCGCAGCATCTTCTCCTAAAAAAAAATAGAATAGAGGTTTTTTCTTCATTCCTGCGGAAATTGAATTGTGAAATTCTTGTAAAATTTCTGTGAAATTCTTGAGTCCCAAACAGGCTCTAAAGGGATTATGGGAGTATGAATGTTTTTGTTTATGCTGAATCAAGAAGACAGGTGGCACCGGCATGCATACATATCCTATCTCGATTGGTTATTGGTTAGAATCAGTCCTGTGGGGTTGTGGGATGATCCAGGGCGACACAATAGTTGTAGACATGTGGTGCATTGCATTCTCTTCTCCCATGCAAAAGTATTTCCTGTTGTTCGTGATGTAAACAAAGTGCTTGGGCTATTGACAGTCTATTTTAGAGCATGTCTGGCATAGCTCGAGCTCAGAGATCCATCTAAGAGATGGAGTCTGTAAAATAGATTAACAAATATAGTTTATTTGTTTTAATCTCAAACAAAAAGAAATCGACTAAACAAAAGATCATTAATTTGTTAGCTCCAACTCCAACAATTTCTGGAACTAGCTATAAGCAGCTCCAAGAACTTCACAAAAAATTTTGAAGCTGGAGCCATGCCAAACACCCTCTTGATTGACAAGTTTATAAATAGCAGGTATAATGTGCATCCAACTCAACCTGAAAAAAAAAAAATAGAAACCATGAGAAAAATGTTTTAGCAGCTAGGGGTGACAAAATGCTCATGCCCTTTTGAAATTCAGGATATATTTTTTTTCAAAACATGCATATTTCCAATGGTATTGGATTGTATTACGTGAAGTTCTTGTGTTTTTTCTGTGACACTCTTGCACGTTAAAGCATTGTAGAAACTATAATACCACATACTTTCTCAAACTAGGATTAAGTTGTGAGAAGCGCAAGTGGCAAAAAAGAGGCAGGCTCGAGCTTTTTACTGAATCTAGACATGACCTACTTTTAGTATGTTAATCTTAGCTAGTCAAATCGGGCTATTTTATTATCTAGACCAGCCTTAGCGTTAAAAATCTAGGCATTCGGTAGTTCAAGTAATGATCAGATTTTTCTTCAAATACAATTTTAGTTCAAATACAATTTTTCTTCATGAAGAGCTTGTATTTAGAAACTAACATAATTTTTTCGATTGACAGTCCGCCCAGAAGGCAGGGACTTTGTCATCTAAAAGGCCCACGTTCATGCAATTCTCATATGCAGCTACGTGGAACTCGGGAGATATGAAACATGGATGTAAGGTTTTGCATTTTATTACTCTTACATATTTTTATACCATATACTACGTTCGTCAAATTTCACTCTTTGAAATATAAACTAACCATTGAATGTCAAGTCTTCTGGGCATTCTTAAGTGGTACAAATTGTAGAGATGAATATATATTGGTGATATACAACAGTGGCAATAAGGCTCTCTCTCCAAGGAAGGATGCCTATGCTGAACCATATCCAAGATGGGTTGTAACAATGTAGAAATCATTGCTCTCCAATCGGTGACCTAAATAGGAGATCTATTGTGGGACTCGGGAGGCCCTGACCACAAGGAAGCAGCATCAAGGCACCAGAAACAACGCAACAATGTCTTTGTAAATAGAATCAAATTTTAGCTTCTTATGAAACTCTTACATTCTGAAGCCTTACCTAAGAAGACTAACAACGGTACGAAAATCGCATGTCTAAAATCCAACACGATAGAGAAACCCATTTTATCACAGACAAGCTTTAAGTATCACCCGTCTGATGTGACCGTTATCACAGACGGAGCTTAATCATCTCTTCGTTTGAGATGACAGAGTAACTCAGACGGGGCTTAATAAACCTCCGTCTGAGATGAATTGTATCTCAGAAAGAGAATCTTAGACGGAAAAATTCCCTGTCTGAGATTTTAGGATCATCTCAGACACGGAGACACAGACGGAGCCTTTTCTCGTCTGAGATGAATCTGAGCCCCTTACTTGGATTGCGTTCTGCAGTGTGTTCTTAGAAAGAATTTGCCCATTTTCGTCGAAAGAGAAAATAGGAAGGACCCCACCAACTTTGACATTGGAACTGCACCCATCAAAAACGGCAACGGATGAAAAACCCGGCCGGTGGGGCCCACATCCCAGTTCGCACGCGGCGGCGCCCGCGCCCGCGCCCGCCATTTACTTCGCTCCGACGTACTCCTCCCCACCCATGAGCTGTCGATGACAGAGACCCCATTGACTCCCGACAGCCACAGCCGCACTTACCCGCGTGTGCCCCGACGTCCGGGCCCCACTACATTAACCCCTGCCACGCCATCCGGCCCCCACTGCGTTCCCCACCACACTCTGCCTGCCCTCTCGGCCGTCGTTCGTCCCCTCCCCCCACCACCCGAATTCTCTCCTCCCTTTCTCCGCTTCATCCCTCACCTCCCTGGATCCCACGCTGCGGCCGCTGCTACGGGCTGCGGCGGGCGAGGCTGAGGCTCAGGGTGTAGCGCGGGGAGGAGCTAGGGTTTTGAGCTGCGGCGGCGAGGAGGTGAGGTGTGAAGGATGGGGACGGCGGGGAAGGGCGCGTGGGTGGTGCCGGCGCCGGCGTACATGAAGGTGGAGGGGTGGGAGGGCGTGGGCGAGGACAACCCGGGGTACCGGTGCGGCCACTCGCTCACCGCCGTCGCGCCCACCAAGGGGCACGGCCCGCGGCTCATCCTCTTCGGCGGCGCCACCGCCATCGAGGCCGGCGCGTCCTCCGGCCTCCCGGGCATCAGTTCGGTCCTCCCGTCTCCGCATCAGCTAAGCTTTTGGTTCTGCTTCTGGGCTTGCTGGGTCTGTGATCTGATGGTGGCGTTGCTTGTTTGTTTGGGTCTGTAACTGAAGGGCTCGCTGGGGTGACGAACTCGGTGCACTCCTACGATGTGGAGAAGCGAAAGTGGACAAGGTACGGCTGCCGATTGTGTTTAGATTCCGGCTGATGAGTTCCCAGAAGGTGGAAATTGAGCTCAATTTCAGAGTATTCCTCTTTTGTTTGGAGCTTGTTGAAGGGCAATTGCATAGGTTATGTCTGTTGTCTGTATATGTTGATTGCGATAGTACTATGGTAATGTGTTGATTATCAGGTTAGTGCGGTTAACTCTATGTTATTTTCACTGCTGCTTGCAATTGTGTGGACTTGTATGCTTTCCATACATTCTGTGCTCGTTATAACTTGCGTATCTGGAACATGGCTCTGTTATAACTACTAATGTGCTGTTACTTTGCCTAACTTCATTTGTCGTGAAATGGATTATTACGATACTCGGGCTAAATTATGCATTTCTGCAGATTACATCCTGCTGGAGAGCCTCCATCGCCGAGGGCCGCACATGCTGCAGCTTGTGTGGGTACCATGGTTGTCTTCCAGGTGAGGAAGTTGGGATATTTGAATCCTGTTTTGGCGCCAACTTTGTTCGGTTACGAGCGACGGGTGTTGGTGCAGGGTGGGATTGGACCAGCAGGGCACTCGACGGACGATCTCTATGTCCTTGACCTGACAAACGACAAGTTTAAATGGCACAGGTTGGGTTAATGCCAAATTTACTATTTTCAGTTATTTTCGATGCCCTTTCCTTTTTGGTTTCATTGTCGGTTTGTGATTGATGTTTCCGTTTCTGTCACTTGATGCAGGGTCGTTGTTCAGGGGCTTGGGCCTGGTCCTCGCTATGGTCATTGCATGGATTTGGTAGCTCAGCGTTATCTTGTCACGGTTTCGGGAAATGATGGTTAGCTCTTACAGGAAACCTTCCTCAAATGTACTTCTGCAATAATTGCTATGATATTGTGCTTATTATTTTACGGGAAGCCGTTTTATTTGAGTAGCGATGCTCCTTTAACTTTCCTTTTGGATTACGGATTTCCTTGGATTCCATTTACGAGATAAGTAGATAGCGCCAGAACGGAACTGCAGCATAGTCTATTTACGATCATATTTAATTTGAAAGGTTCCAGCGTTGTAATCTGTAAACCAAGGCAAAGATCTGCCTCAAGCAATGCTCTGCACAGTATGTAAATACACATGATTTTTTCGTTACAATGGCAGTTTCAGAAAAAAAATTGCAGTAAGAATATATAGTCGATTATGATTGTTTCACTAGCACATTCATAGTTTCTGAAAGAAGAATAAGAACAATCGCCTAATGTTTCTTTAGAAGACTATGGTTTTTTAGAAAATATAGGCGCTTTTTTAGAAGAGAAATTCAATGGCACCTTATATGACCCGCGTACCATGTTCGGTAGCGACGATTTTGTTATCACCGTGAGAGAATAAGAAAAATGGGGAGGAGTAGAGCCGGTGGGTGCAGACCTTGCCGTAGTTCGTTCTTCTCTGACGAGCAATCTACAACCGAAGCTTTAGGGTTGGAGGGTTTGGATCGGAGAGCTTACCGAAATCGCGTGGGCCTTAGAGGAGGCTGGGGTGGCGGTGGTCGGGCGGCTGCCGCGGGCGGTGTGCCGGCATGGACCTCCGGCGATACCCTACCCCGCCGCGGCAGGGAGGCGGCGCGCATGGAGGTGGCAAGGAATGGGTACCCGGGTACGAGCTTCTCGTCATCGTGCTCCCGTCGGACGTCGTCGTCGATCTCCCAGCTGGGCGCGCCTCCAGTTCGATCTGAGGAGCACGATGGCTTCTGCCGGCCGGCCGGCGTCGAAGAAAAGATAGGGAAGAGGAGCAGAGACGGGGAGCAGCAAGCGGGCTGGGCCATATGACGGCCCGTCATCTCTCTGTTTGTGCGCGAATCGCAAAGGAGCCTGCGTGCGGCTCTGAATTGTGGTGCGCAAGCACCACTGGGCTGCATATCTCGTCTGTTTTTAGAAACTAGATACATGGCATTCAATATTCTAATTTTCGGCAATAATACTATGGTTTGCTCATCTCTTGTGATTATAACCCAAACATATGTTGTTATTAATATATTTACCAAGTAGTCTGAAATACTGATGCGTTCTAAGATCCTCCATAAAGTTGCTTACTTCTCGAGGGGAGGCCACCTATTTACTGGGATTATGATGCATCTTTTGGTACAGGAAAACGGGGTCTTGTCTGATGCCTGGGCTTTGGACACAGCACAGAAGCCATATAGGTGGCAGAAACTTAATCCTGAAGGCGATAGGCCTTCCGCGAGAATGTAAGTTAACCCACAAACTTCAAAGAGATTTATGGTGAATTTCATATTCTTTGACCTGTATACTATTCTGTAGCCTTTGGCCAATTTCTTTGAGCCAGTTCAAGACATTCTCAGTTGATTGACATACTGAGATATAGTTGTTTCAGTTTTTTTTTTAAAAAAATTGTGCAAACTTTCAAAACTACCTTTTGGAAGTTGTTGAATCCTTGTTGAACTTGCTTTACAACTTTATAGGTGAGCCAGTGATAACTTATTACTTCTAATAAATTGTACTGTAGTTTTTGGGTGAAAACATCTGCCTTAAATAGATGTGTTGGAGCTGCAGAATACACCACGTAGACATAGTTTCTACATCCTTCAATTATTTTTTCTTGCGTTGATATTAGGCTTGCATTTGGGTCTGTTATGCATCACTAAAGAATTGAATTTCAAACATTCCTAAAAATATGTGATGCCTTACTTCAGCTGATTTAAATCACTACAGGTATGCTACAGCTAGTTCCCGCTCTGATGGCATGCTTCTACTATGCGGTGGAAGGGATGCTTCTGGAGCGGTACACTTCTACTCTTCGTTATTGTTTGATTGATCCAAAATATTGTACTTTTATCCTGGTTTTTTAATGGTTGCTGCCAATACTTAGGCTAACATATGGTAATAAAATCAAACCCCTTCATTCGTTTCTACTTATTTTCTACTTACCTTAGCTGCCATAATAAACAGAGATTATTATTTCATTTCATGTCAAGTTCCACTGTGCTAGTACCATGATTTATCTAATTTGACTTCATTGTGTTACTAAGCTGTGTAATAGTAGTATATTTGTAACAACTTAGGGTCTGCTTATTATAGAAAGCAAAAGTTTTCTGGGTTACATCACAAATTCATAGCTTATACTACGTTTTTTATCAGCTTACTGATAAGTGATAACAAGAACTCATCATGCATCAAACCTAATGATGCAAACTTCATGCAAACCTTACACTAAGAAAAAATCTGGAGAAACGACATGTTGCTGTATCTTCACATAAAGATGGGTTCATTGTGAAAGTTGATGTTCTGATTCTTTTTTTTAAAAAAAAAATTGCTTGTTGACCAATGGAAGTTTAGAATCATGAAATTGGAACCCCTCTGGAATCCTACTTGTTTTTAGTTTTTAGTTTTGTTCAAAGGATGTGATATGCGCTGAATGTTCTAAAATGTATTGTCTGTTTTCTTAAGTGTCTTATTTGTTTACCGGAAAAAAGTATTTTTTTGTTAAGATTCGCTTCACGATAATTGCAATACATTTGCAGCCGCTTTCGGATGCTTATGGACTACTAATGCATACAAATGGCCAGTGGGAGTGGACTTTAGCCCCAGGGATATCCCCATCTCCAAGATATCAGCATGCAGCTGTAAGTTAGTATATCATATGTGCAAGCAGAACTGCTTGTTTATACCAAAATCATGTCCAGTTAATTTGCATTAGTTGCTGCCATGTGCAGATAGATGTCAACAATGTATTTATTTGTTCTTGAAAGTGCTGCTTCCATATTGCTTTAGTTCAGCACTTAAATTTGGCATGTTTTTGCTTTGCTGCTTCTGATGGCCTTAAGCTCTAGGTTTTTGTTGGTGCTCGATTGCATGTTACTGGAGGTGTCCTTAGAGGAGGGCGAGCTATTGAAGGAGAGGGTGCAATAGCTGGTGAGCTTATCACTCTACCCCTTTCGAATACATCTATTAATCTACTGATCTGACCAAACCACTCTTTCTGAAGTCCTGGACACTGCTGCTGGAGTTTGGTTGGATAGAAATGGCATTGTGACCTCTCGCACTTTAAAATCATCCAACGAGCATGATGCTTCTTCGGATCTACTTCGTCGCTGTCGTCATGCAGCTGCTTCTGTTGGTTCTCAGATATACATTTATGGCGATTGAGGGGAGGTAACTGACAATGGATATACTTTTTTCTTTGTGCTTGTCTCCTTGTTTTGCTTCATCTGATAAAAAGTTTTTCTAATTGACTCCATATCAGTTATATTCTGATCTATAGTTTCCTTTTGTTGTCAGTAGATAGCATTAGCGTTGGTCACATTGATATGTTTAGTATTTTATTAGTTTTTTTATCTTAAGCGAGCCTTGATTTTTTTGGCAAATGGTTAAGTAGGTGGTCAAATGACCTACTCCTTATTTCTTTTTGTGTAGTTACACTTCAGTGCCATGTCTTGATCATCGTAGTCAATCTTTTGGCCTGATGATTGATTTGCCATCAAATTTGTGCCTGTGAAATCTAACACACATTGTTTTCTGACAGATATCCTCCTCGATGATTTCCTCATCGCCGAGAATGCACCTTTCCAGTCAGAAATTACTTCATCTATGTACAGTGCTGATAGGTCCCCGAGGGCGGAAAATCCAAATAGAAATCAAATTAATTCGGGTTCTCCTGTCCAGCAATCTCCAAGTAACAGGCAAGAGATAGCTTGTGGTTTGGTTTTTTCTTACTTACTGTCTTTAGTGCTTGTGGAGTTTTTGTCAAAACTAAATAAGTTCACATCATTTTCAGCACGGACAGGAAGTCAATCGACATGTTAATTGAGGCCTCAACTGCCGAAGCCGAAGCTGTTAGCGCTGTATGGCGAGCTGCAAAGGAAGCATCTGCAGCATCTTCAGAAGACAGTCTTTCAGAGGGAATAGGATCTGAGTCCCCCCTGAGTGAAACATCACCAATGCCTGAAGATTTCGATGATGAGGGCTCCCAAGAACCAGATGTGAAGCTACATTCTAGAGCAGTATGTAACTTGATGAAAACTCTTTCCATTTTCGTTCACACTGCAATACACAGAACCAAGGAATCATCTACATAAAATTAGATGGGTGAAGAAGACTCTGTTTCTTAGCATTTGAAAGCAATTATCTAATGGCTGTGAAGTTTATGATTCTACTTTGCCTAGAGTGGTTGTCTAACCTTGTTGGTACAAATGTCTTCAGATAGAAATTAGAATAGCAAATTACATAACATAACGAGACATTAATTCTATACCACATGGTAGTAATATGGGCTCGATAATTTACTAACCTCTATTCCCTTTGCTAATGCCACCCCCTACGTAAATATTATATGGGACTTCATCCCTCATTTGTTGGCTTTAACAGAGTCTTGAATGGGTTTCATGATCTAGCGTTTTGTGTAAATCTGTGTGATTTCCTTGCAACCATAGCTGCTTTTCTTTGCCTGAGCTTTATGTTCTCTCAATATTCTATCAATACATGTATTGATCCTGAACTTCTTGTCTTTACTTCTGAAGGTTGTAGTCGCTAAAGAAGCAGTAGGAGATTTAGGATGTATGGTCCGACAACTGTCACTGGATCAGTTTGAGAATGAAAGCAGACGAATGCACCCTTCAAACAACGACCAATCATATCCCACCAGAAAAGCATTGAATAGACAAAAATCACCACAAGGTTTGCATAAGAAGGTATGTCCTGTAATAATATTTTCTGAGTTTGTGAAAGGGATGTTTGTTCTTACTATCTTTTGTTGCAGGTTATTTCTTACTTACTTAAGCCAAGGAATTGGCGAGCTCCTGCAGACAGGACCTTTTTTCTTGATTCCTACGAAGTTGGCGAGCTATGCTATGCTGCTGAGCAGATTTTTATGCAAGAACCAACTGTTTTACAATTAAAGGCACCAATTAAAGTATTTGGCGATCTTCATGGGCAGTTTGGGGACCTAATGCGCCTTTTTGATGAATATGGTTTTCCGTCGACTGCTGGTGATATAACGTAAGCAGCTCCTGAACTTTGTATTTTCTTCACAGTTGAAACTAGTGTTGAACTAAGTCCCTGTTTGTTTCCCATTATATAATCTAGCTTATATAATCTATAAGCTGGGTGAGAGCAGCTTATTGGATTATGATAATCTGGCCTGTGAATTGTTATAATCTGACTATAATCTGAGACCTGTTTGTTTCAGCTTAGGGATTATGTAAGCTGGATTATATAGTCTGGTTGGGAAACAAATAGGCCCTAAATGTTGCGTAATCTTCATGTTCTGCCATATGCTTTGAACTTGCGTTGTTGTCCTTTCTGACACAGTTGATTTTCTTCTTTTTTAGGTATATTGACTATCTCTTCTTGGGAGACTATGTTGACCGAGGCCAGCACAGCTTGGAAACAATAACTTTGCTTCTTGCTCTTAAAGTGAGTGCCAATGTTGGGTACCTGAAATGTCTACGTTACATAACCATTTTGTATAAAATTTAGTTCTGATCCTTTGAGATAAAAAAAAAATGCAGATAGAGTACCCTGAGAATGTGCACTTGATCAGGGGAAATCATGAAGCTGCTGACATCAATGCTCTTTTTGGCTTCCGCATTGAATGTATTGAGAGAATGGTAGGCATGAAAATGATGCATATATTTGTTTGAACTGAAAATATTGGATGCATCACTGAATATATTATGCAGGGTGAAAGTGATGGGATATGGGCCTGGACAAGATTCAATCAACTATTTAACTATCTCCCACTTGCTGCCATGATAGAAAGAAAATTATTTGCATGCATGGTGGCATTGGAAGGTCAATAAACACTGTGGAGCAAATCGAAAAACTTGAAAGGCCTATCACAATGGATGTTGGGTCCATTATCCTCATGGACCTTCTATGGTACTTAGCTCTTTTTGATTGCTGTGCATTCGTGCATGACATGACTGATGAGATTTTTTTTTCTTGTATTAATGTAGGTCTGACCCTACAGAGAATGATAGTGTAGAGGGTTTGAGACCAAATGCACGAGGACCAGGCTTAGTGACGTTTGGGGTATGACCATGTGATGATTCTTCTTTACGACTGTATTCTTTTTAGGAATTAAATTATTGTGGTCATATCTCTGGCCCTTGTTGCTTTAACTTGTTTCCTGTTAAAATTTGCAGCCTGACCGAGTAACGGAATTCTGTAAACGAAACAAATTGCAATTGATCATAAGAGCCCATGAATGTGTTATGGATGGGTTTGAGCGTTTTGCTCATGGACAATTGATCACTTTGTTTTCAGCAACTAATTATTGTGGTATGCATCTTGCACATCCATGCTCAGTTTTAATGTTAATGTGACATTCTTTTTTCTAAGGCAGTTCGTGCACCAGTACTGCGAACAATGCTGGGGCCATACTTGTGGTTGGGAGGGGACTAGTTGTTGTACCGAAGTTAATTCATCCACTTCCACCACCTGTTAATTCGCCTGAGTCCTCCCCTGAGCGTGGGGATGCCGCATGGATGCAGGTGAGATTTAATCTGTTTTCTTTCTCTACCTTTCTTTTAATGAGGACAATAGACGATCAGAATTGAAAACGTTTGGCAATAATACCGATGGACATTAATAATGGCATATGAACCAAAAAGTATATATTCCTCCATCCCCATTCTGTCAATGTGTAATTTGTTATGAGTTCTTTTATGTTCTATGGTGGGTTTAATAATAGATTAACTTACAATGGGCTTGTATATCTGATTGTGTGTAGGAACTTAACATTCAACGGCCACCTACTCCAACAAGAGGGCGGCCGCATGCTGCCAGTGATAGGAATTCTCTTGCTTACATATGAATGACAGCACCATCTCTATCTCCCAGATCTATTTGTTTGTAATCAGAAATTTGTTACCAGTTTTAAGGTACATATGTTATACCTCAGAAGAAGAATCAACCAACAGCTCATCATGGATCCATTTGTGAAAAGTTCCCTGGCAGTCCATTGTGATGCATCGGCGTTAACTGTAGTTGTTGTGGGACCATGACTTCAGCTCCTCACTGGGAAGCGGCATAGTGGCATTTCAGATTGCAAGAAACACCATATGCTTCCTAGCCTGATTCAGATTCTCAACTCCCAACTTTTTGGGGGAAGAATGCCATACTGATCATCAAGTCTGCTGTAATTTGCCGTCATAGCTCACCTAACTTTAGTGTCTGTACATGGTTAGGTTGTTTATTCAGAGTAAGAAGTCTTGTTATGTTTGTATACCGTGCTGCAGCGTAGGACGCTGTTTAAACAGAACAGCTATAGAAGCTACCGGATTATGAGTTAAAGATTGGTCGGAGAGGCTATTAATTTGCTCTTTGTGGAGCGTGAACATTTGTGAATGAATTGTGTTGTGAATTATTGAATTTATTTAAGTGTGAGCGCAATAACTTAAGTTGTGATTAAGTTCAGCGACTGTTTGGGATTTCTGTTCTGTAGACACTAGTCCGGGTGGTTCTGGGCTTTTTGCAAAGTATTCAAACCTCATTCTATTTGATTCTTTTTCCCTTTTTTGTTCAAAAGGGAATTTCACCCATATAAAGCATGTTACATCCTCTAATCACAAAAGTAATTCAAACAACTCCAACTTTGTTATTGATGGGAGACAATCTACAAAATTATGAACGGCTGTTCGAGGGAGCTTGTGTATATCTCCGAAAGCATTTTGTGGAGTGTTTCATGTTTCTAGTTGTATGATTTGAAAGCATTTTGTGGAGTCTTTCATGTTTCTAGTTGTATGATTTGTTGTCTCAAAAAAAAAAAAAAGAGTTGTATGATTTGTTCCACCAGGGTGTCTGCGTTGGTAATGCTGGTAACTGCGTTTCTGAAGTTTATCAGTAAGGAAAAAAAACGCTAGAAGGAGGGCTCGAACCTCCGACCTTGTGGTTAACAGCCACACGCTCTGGCCAACTGAGCTATTCCAGCTTCTGTTCGTCTAAATTATTAATAAAAATATGTGAGGGTTGTCTGGTGCACGTTCAGCATGCTGCTTCCTCGGCACCATCACCTCGCGCGGGACGCCGCCGGCGGCGGTGCGCCTTGCCGTCTACATCTATGCATCCTCCGCGGCGTCGTCTCGCCATGTTCTGCGACCCTCCTGGCCTGGATTGCTGTGCCTCCGCCGACGCGCAAGCAAAGGCGTGGCGATGCATCCCACTCCCGATCCCAACCACACAAGTCCGATCCAAGGGACGCAAGCGAACCAGGGGGTGGTGTAGTCGCTATTTCGAACAGCGACCGGCCCCCTGATCGTGTCTGCCTCCGTTCCGCGCAGCGGCTCGCCGGAGCGCCGCCCCTTTTCCTTTCCAGACGTTGCTCGCTCGTACGTCTCCTCTTCGTCCCAGGTCCCTCCATTCGTGAAGGCACCCGGTCTAATTCTTGAGCGCGTAAAGCGCGGCGTCCCGGGCTCCGGCTCCATGGCTCCATCGCGTGCACGCCCGACAACACGCGTACGTCACCCCACCGGCCCCTGGCAGAAATTTCGCGTCTTCAGTTGTCACTCCAGAGATCTTGACGTCAGGATCCGAAAAACCGTGCGTGGAATATGCTTCTTCCGTTCTTGGCTCCCCGGCGGACCCGTGCACGTACGAACCGTTTCCAGATTTTGACGCCGGTCGTCGTCGACTCGTCGTCAAACAAACGTACGTAGGATGGATCGGTTTTTGCGCGTCCGTGGCGACGGGCGGCAAATGTGGATGGGTCGCAATTAAGTGGAGCGGAACGGCCAAGTCTAACGCCGGGCGTTCGGCTAGCTGCCGGGGACGAGGACGACGCGGAGCAGATCAGTGGCTGGAACGCTCGTGTGGAGTGGAGTCCGGGACGCTGGAGCAGGAAAACTGCGCTGGACCAGGCACAAGTTTCGCGTCTTCAGTTGTCTGTCACTCCAGAGATGATGTCGTCAGGATCCGGAAAACCGTGCGTGGAATGCTTCTTCGCCCCCCGTCGTCCACGAACCGTTTCCGGATTTTCGCGCCTCTGAGATGGTGAGTGAGGTCGTCGCCAAATCAGCACGCGGCTCGTCTCGTCGCGAGGCCGCCACGCCACCTCCGCTGCCCGGCCGCCTTTCGCCGCCACGTCGCACACGTCACGCCGAGGCCGGATTGATTCCGGCTCGAGAGGAGATCAAACCGGCCAGGCAAATTAAGCATTGCGTCTTGTGAGAATCGAGCTGGAGCTGATCCTCCGGCAGAGCAACCTGCATGCGGTTTGTCGCGTGCCGTTTGATTTCGCCGAACGGTTGGCGACATGTTCGCCTTCGCCTTCGCCTTCGCCTTTCCTTATGAGACCAGTGACCATGCCGCGGCGGCGTGCTCGGTGACCATCAAGTTCTGCTAGTTCTGTGCTTGCTCCTCGCGACCCGGACGACGGTAAATGCAATCAGGAAGCTGATCACACCTCTAGCCACCCAGTTTCGAGGATTCTTACTCTCAATTTGGGTTATTATTTCCTAATGAAAAAACGCCGAGCCCGGGAGGCAGCAGCGAACAGCAGGACACTGAAGCAGAGATCAGCAAGCAGCAGTGTAGAGTTGAGCACCAAAGTCATATGCCCAAGCTATAGTAACGCACTAACGCCCCAACAGATGCTCACAAGTTCTATCTATGTACTCCATGACATAAATCACCTTTAATATATCGCTTAGATTTGAGATTCATCTCCATGTCATTTTTTTCCCTGCAGACGTCCACCCACATGATAAATATTGTTGTAAAAACCACACAAGCGCACATTCTTAGCCGATTCCATTCCTTTTTCATCGATGTAGGCCAATGTAGTCAAGTTCAAGTGTTTGGATGTCATATTCACCATGTTGTCATAAAAAAAGTTGCAAATAGCAAAACTCAGTTAAATTACCGATCAAAGCGCCGTAACCGCTCGCTGGCGGTTTGACGGTTTTCACAAAAACCGCTTCATTTACTGCTCAAAATTTAAAAAACAACCGAATTGGACACAGTAAACTGAGCGATTTGGGAGGTTAACCGCTCGTTTTTTCCGGTTAGCCAGGTATCTTATTGTTGAAAAATATAAAGGAAAAATGTTAGAAATTTTGACATGCCCTTTGCTAATTATTTGCAATAATATTAGGCACGAATGCACAACATACTATTTATCCAGATTGCTTCATTATTCGTGCAATATCTGTACAAATTTTTGTAACAATCTTTCTTTAAAAAAAAACTCATATTTAACCATTTATTTATGTCGAAAACTGGTGAACTCATCTCGTCGAAAACCAAAAAAACCGGTCAGTTTTTTTTTCGGTTTTGTAAACCATGCTCGCCCCCTCTTATGTGTGTTTGGCATGGCTTATGCCTTTTGGCTTATGCACTGTTGCTACAGTGTTTCAGAGACATAAGCCAGAAAAAGCCACAAAAAAGTGGCTTATTCGGGCTTATTTTGGCTTATTCCTTAATGCGCAGTACCAAAAAGTACATAAGCCGATGACACATAAGCCCAAATAAACCATGACAAACACATAATTTCCAGGGAGCAAGGACTGAGTTAGGGCCTGTACAATCATCCAAAATTCCAAACATAATCTGTCTAGGGGCTAGTCACCCAACCAATCGCTCTCTATATCGTGTATGTGAGCGAGCTTCGCTCTATTCTTTTTTGATTCACACCACTGCTTTAGTTCGGGGTTTCCCAAAATCCGCAGCTTTTGTAGCTTGGTGAGTTTCTGTATGGATGGTGGCAAACACTTGATGCCGCTAGAAAATGTGATATTGAGGCTCTTGAGTGAGGAGAGCTCGCCCAGCCATTCTGGCAGCGCCGACATGCTTTTGCACCAGCTCAGCTCCAGCGACTCAAGGGACGCGAGGCGCCGCATGCTCTCCGGCAAGCTCGTCAGATCAGGACACCCAGAGATTACCAGCTCTTGTGGGCAGAGTTCGCCCAGCCATTCCGGCAGCGATGCTATGCTTCTGCACCAGCTCAGCTCCAGCGACTGAAGGGATGTGAGGCGCCGCATGCTCTCCGGCAAGCTCGTCAGGTTAGGACATTCAGCAATCACCAGCTCCCGGAGGAGGGAGAGGTCGCCTAGCCATTCTGGCAGTGCTGATATGCTCTTGCAGCAACTCAGCTTCAGTGACTCAAGGGACACGGCCATGTGCGGCGTGCTCTCCGGCAAGCTCGCCAGTTTAGGACATGCAGAGAGTACCAGCTCATGGAGGTCTGGGAAATGGTGGAACAGCCTGATGCTCTTGCAGTTGCTCCCACTCACCCTTAACGTGGTGCTTGGAGTAGAGGAAGTGAGATGACGGATGTCGCTGCCTAGCTCCTCCAGTGAAGAGATAACTTGGTCACTCCTCACTATTGTGCACTCACGAAATATTGGTGGGCATGGTTTCAGCCTCAAACGTGGGCAGTCCTTTACCTCTAGTTCTTCTAGCACGGGGAACATGAACTCCTCCACACCATCCTCAACGGAGTATGTTGTGTTCCACTCCTCTAATCCTTCCATAGCACGCAAGCAGAATCTCGACAATTGACAGAATGCGCCTTTGCCACCGCAGAAGTCCTTGCCAATTTTTGTAACACTGGGACAGTTCTGGAGTAATAGCACTTCTAGGTTCGGTAACTGCCCAAGTGATGGCAGGTTGATACATGAAGGCAGACCATCCAGGCCAATGTGAACAATATTCGGGAGATGATGAGAAATACCCATCAGCCAGGAAGGAAAGCTTGGGCTGCTGTAACCTTCCAGAACCAATTTCTTCAGACCTCTTGGTGGTTCTAGTTGTCCCAGCAAATACTTGTCATCAAGAAATCGATAGGCATGCAAAGTCCAAGCCAATGTCAAATTTGAAAGATTACTTTTTTCGAACAATTTAACTTTAATTGCTTCTTCCGGAAACCTTACATTTTCAAGAGAAAGGATTCTTAACTCGGGAACATTTGCACCCTCGAGGAGAGGAAGATTGCAGCCATCACTAATATCAGAAGCTCGAACCTTGAAGAGTGGTAATGTTAATGAATAAGGGAACCGATGATTGGCCTGATCTAGTACTTCATCTGAGCACCCTTCAATCAGTAAGGACTTCAGTGTAATTGCACTTATGCTTGCTGGTAGGTAATACAACATGCAGTATGAGAGGTTCAAAGTATGCAACCTTTTCAGGTTGCCAATACTATCTGGTAGATTCAAAGATGTATTCCCAGATAAGTCTAGATGCTCCATATTGGTAAGGGAACCAACAAAATCAAGACACCGTGTACTTTCTATAGACGGTCCACCAAATAGTGTTTTTATGCTACCTGATAAGCCCAAATACTTCAGATTGGTGAGGTTTCCCATGGCATCATGTAGTAGATGACCATCTTCCAAACGTGTATAAATTTCTGACATATCCAAATATTGTAACGTGGTGAGGCCACACAAAGCTCGCGGCAGCCCTTTCTTAATCCGGCAGCTATTCAAATCTAGATGCAACAGATTTTGGAGATTTGTAAATGATTCTGGCAGTTCTCTGATTTTCCAACAATATGCCATGTCTAAGTACTGCAGATGAACGAGGCTGCCTATAGCTTCTGGTATCCGTTCAAGAGAACTACAAGATGACAAGTTCAAAAACTGGAGTTGTGTGAGCCTACATAAAGATTCAGGTAGTGCTTTGACATGGGAGCATTCAGATAACTCAAGATGCTGCAAATCTGTGAGATTACCAAGTGAGTCTGGCAGTTTTGATATCAAAGAACAACCTGACATGTCAAGACGCATCATTCTTTTTAAGTCACCAAATGATTCTGGTAGTTTGGATATACCAGAACAACCTGACAAACCAAGATATGTGAGACAACCGAGTTTTCCAATTGATTCAGGTAGTGCAGAAATCAAAGAAGATCCATACAGGTCTAGGTGCTGCAGTTTCGGGAGTTCAGTGATAGATTTTGGGAGCCTCTCATTTTGCATTTTTGGAACAGTAAGACACTTCAGCTGCTTTAATTGGCCAACAGAGGCTGGCAATAGTATGCCAGAGCATGCACTGAAATCCAAAATACGCAAGCACTTTGCTAATGAAAATGAATCAGTATGGAGGTCCAATTTGCTGCTACAGGAAAAATGAAGTGCCCTAGCTTTCTTGGGCAAAATATTTGACAACTTTGTTTGCTCATTGTAATTTGTGACCAACACATACTGACAAAATTTCTTCTCACTTGTATTGCTATTCACAGCAGTATCAATTACAGTTAGCTCATCGCCGGTCACTGACCTTGCTAGGTCATGCACTAGGTCGTGCATTTTGTACCGTACCACATGCTTTCCAGAAATCTGTAATTAAAATGGTAGCATGATTAGACATATAAAACAAATGTCCTTTTTTGTGAGCCCAGTGTCCTTTTTTCTAAAAAAAAAATCCTATTTTAGGAAAAAAGTTTCATAATGGTTGTGGCAGATAATTTATTAGACGGTAGAGGAACATTTCGGGTAAAAAATTTCAGGTGTGGCAGTTATAAGTATTTTTTTTTCTTATCTTATCCTATTGGTAATTTCTATATTCTGACTGCAAATGTGTAGCCTATTTTATTTTATTGACAAAATATTAAGATAATCAATATTCCTATATGTCAATTGGCATTAGGTATATTAAGTATAAAGTAACTCACCAAGGGTATCTCGGAATGTTGTAGGAAGGACATCCCAAATAATTGATTAATGTATTCTTTTCCCCTGGATGGTTCAATGAAATCTAGAGCGATCCAATGCTGAATCAGATCATTTGCATTAATGTCATAGCCTTTTGGGAAGACGGCACAATAGGAGAAACATAACCTCAGACGTGGTGGCATGTTTTCAAAACTCAACTTCAAGGACGGAAGCACTGTGCTATGTGGTACAAATTCATCCTCAAATGGTTCATTCCAGATACCACTATTGTTCACTTCTGACCATCCATTCAGATCCTTTGATTTTAGCATGTATCCAAGTGCTTGAGCTGCTAAGGGCACACCACCACATTTCTTTGCAATCTCTTGCCCTATACACACGAATCGTTCTTTGTTATCTTTACATTCCAATTGACTATATCTTTTTATTATGTCCCAGCACCTATCTTCATGCAAAGGTTCTAGCTTGTATTTATCCTTCACACAGATTTTCTTTGCAATATCTTCGTTGCGTGTGGTTATTATGACATCTATCACGCTGCCCTTATTGCCAACACGAAGCATGCACTTCAATTTCTCCAACTTAAAGTCATTGTCCTCCCATAAATCATCTAAGACAATCAGAATCCTCTTGTTTGGAAGCAGTTCATTTAGACTCTGGTTTATCAACTGCATATCTGTGTTATCCTGGACTACTTCTTTTCGTAGCTGAGAGATTATGGACCTTCCAATTCTCTCTAAATCAAACTGCTGGGACACATAAACCCATGCTCGTTGATCATACTTCTTGAATTGGGTATCGTTGTAAACCAGCCCTGCCAAGGTAGTCTTGCCCATGCCTCCAAGACCATAGATAGGAAGAATAATAGTCTCCTCTTGATCTCCATTTCCACATAACAGTTCTATGATTGTCTGCTTTTCTTTATCCCTCCCTATGATTTTTGCTTCATCCACTGATGACGTTGTTTTACGCTCATCACTATGCTGCTGATCAATACTATAGCTAGTAGTTTGCGTTAGATTGAAACGCTGGTGTTGCTCATCGATTTTTCTCAATTCTTCCCTCATTTTCTTCATTTTATTAGCCAGGACAATCTTCTTGGATGCAATTGGGAGACATGAGAGCATCCCTAGCTTCTGAAACAATTTAGTTTCCCTCTCAGTTGGAAACGTGTACAACTATACAAGGCAGTTTGTAAAATTAAATGGACCAGTAACTACACCGTACCGACATGACGAAAAAGGAACTGGCTAGACATTTCAATTCTACAAGTAAGAATCATAGTGCATCAAACAGTAGTATTCCTACTACATAATATTATATGCATGCTAATAGACCCATTGCTACTTGATTAACTACCCCTGTAGTAATATGTTGAGATGGTTTGATTCGCATCTTTAGCCATGAACAACGCAAGTTGACTAGCTCTTTCACCCTGCTTTGATTGTTGAGAAGTTTTCACATTCGAATTTCTTGGTTGGTTCTTACTTCAAAAAAAAAAAAAGAATTCTTGCTTGGTTCCGTTTAAAAAACTGTTCCTTTCCTTAATTATATATTTAGCGGGAAAACAACCACGCAGAACAAGCTAGCTGCTAAAACAGAGTGCTCGCCCTCTGTTCATAAGTACATAACACATGACTGCTGTAAATAAAACAAATTCAACGGGGCCAAACAACTTGACACAAGCATGCGAGCCAAGGATCGGATCGTCCATGACCAATTGACCATACAAGACCACCGATATTTCTTGTACTCGTTTTAAAGAATGATGAAGAACAATTATATAGTGATTAATAAATAAAGGGGGGAAAAGAAGGAGAAGGATGGTGGAATTCGATGTTCACCTTTGCCGTCCCTTGCATAACCGCGTCTTGGCACTCATCCATGAGGTCGGAGATGTCCACGGCGGCGTTCTTAAGCCGCTTGAGCCACAGCCGCACCGACTCCTTGTTGACCGACTGCTTCTCGGCGTCCTTGAGCACGGCCGCCACGGACTCCATGGCGTTCCTCATGTCCTCCAGGTCGTCGCCGAAGTTCCAGACGGAAGCAGCGCGCGCCGCGAGGGCAGCGCTGATCTTGTCGCCTGCGATCTTGACGACGGCGGAGGTGAGCAGCCCCGCTACCACCCCCGCCATGGCTGCTGCTGCTCTAGCTCTTGCTGCTGTGTGTGCTCTCTGGATGATAGATCTCTCTCCAGTCTCCACCCCAAGGCTGCGACCATATACACGGCGGGTCGGGTGGGTCAACTCACGCGTCGTCGTCGTCGTCGTCGCTGCCGTGGTTCGGCGAGCCAGCCGTTGGACGGACGGATTAGGAAGACAAGAGTGGCGTTTTGTGGGAACCGGAGAAAATTGGGACTCGTCATCGACCGCGGGCGGCAAGAGTAGGATCGCGCAAGCTCCGACGTTGCATCATCGCGCGCTCTGCTCTTGTCGTCCGTCAAGTCCACCAACTCGGCCAGGCCTTGTGACGACCACGGTCAACAACTCTCAGTCTTTCAGCCCACCTTGATCTGGGCCGCAAGAGTAGGATCCGACGGATGCCAGGGAAACTGGTCGTCGGGGCGACGGCGCCGCCGCCTTCACTGGATCCTGCGACCTGAGACTCCCGGTCCCGGCTCTAGCTAGCTACGACGTAATGTACGTCATGGCGCAGGGCGGCACCGCTAGCGCACCAGCACCTGTTCTCATGCCCAGTGCTCATGCGCAGGCTGGTTCCCTCAGGGTCAGGCCGATCGTGCTGGCTGAGGGCACTGTTGAATCATAAGTGAATTGCTCACTTTTCCCCATCAGCTTAGTCTTTTAGGTGAGTTGGTTGGTGCATGCAACTTAACATGGTATCAGAGCCAGAGGTTTTGAGTTCAAGTCCTGGTGACCGCATATTTCGCTACGCCGCTCCTATTTTCACGTTTGCGCCTATGAGAGCTGCACGTCAGGGGGAGTGTTGAACCATAAGTGAATTGCCCACCTTTCCCCATCAGGTTAGGCTTTTGGGTGAGTTGGTTGGTGCATATAACTTAACATGGTACCGACGCCGGCATTGGGTGCACGCCTGGACCGTGGGGGACCCGGCGGCCGCGTAACGAAGACCGCGTCGACGAAGGCGGTGTCCTCTCGCAGTCGCCAGGTGGTTCCATTTCTCCAGCAACTCCTGCCGCACCAGCAACAGTAACCTATCACCACGACACGGCCAGCCGAACAACAATCCCTTCCCTACTGTTGCAACAAGTTCAGGAGCCCCTGCCTAACACGGCGACCTGACGTCATCCTCCCTCGATCGGCAAAGGTTGCAGACTGATATGGCATGAGTAGTCTCTCCCTTCGGCGCCGGAATCTCTCCTAGCTGTGAACATTGCGATGTCGAGGAGGAGGAGGTTCCCGGTGCGCAGCCCGGCAGAATTCCCACGTAATCGACGAGCGAGGGCGAGGCAGCCCGTGTCCCGGATGTTCACGGCGAAAACATCGAGTGAGGAGCACCCACAGCGAGCGCTGGGAACATGACGCAGTGGTCCGAGGCCTAGGCGCTGCATGTTGGGCCAAGCGTATGGTGGGCCTCGGACATGCCTGGGCCTAGGCCCCTTACAAGACGCAGCGGTCTGACGCACGAGAGCCAGCCCACCATACGCTTGGCCCACCGCGTTTCCTCCCCAATGGGCTCAAGTACATGTACAGCAGGCCCGCGTCGCGGTAGTGCCGCCGACCACGGCAAGCGAGGTGTCGGCGGCGTCCATGGCCACTCCATCCTACCTCAACGCGGGGAGCTCACGTTAAGACTTCTTCTGATGGCGAGGCTGCCCTCCAACCTCTCTTTAACCTAACCCAACCTATCGCTCGAGACCATTTGGAATTTAAAATCCGAATTTTGCATTCGAAAACAGCAATAGGCTCAAACTCTAGTGTTTGAAACAAGTTCCCAGCACAAGCAACTAACCCAAACTCTGGTGTTTACAAGTCTTTCAATTTTCTGTCCTTCTTGTTCCGATGTTATTATAAATTCTCTAGTTGATGTTTAAACGAACAAATCAGGCTGAGGTCGAGTAATTTAGCATCAGTATATCGCATGCGCCGGCCGCAAGGCTAATCGATGCTTGTATACAAAATTTTTGTACAACAGCGGCTTAAAGACAGTTATCTATGCCATATAAAACTCTCAACTCTCACATCTCCATGGCATCTTGCGCCATGTTCAGTAGATCCTCCTCGGTTAAGAGCGTCTTCTTGCCACCGCTCCCTGTCTTATCGTACGGCTGAGCCATCCGCCGGAGGAACTATTCCAGATATGCAAACGTTAGAACATCAGAAAATTTGCCCGCAAAAGAAAAAAAACAATCAGCAAATTAAAATCTCTAACAACTTTTGTAAACAACTTTTATCCACACGTGACGAAGAAACCAAATGCTAACATTGTCTCATGCAACCTATGGAAGTTGTCTTAGGAAAATTTCATATATGTATGGGAAACAGGACCCATGGTAGTTAAAGAATGTGTCGGTTTTGTGGATGATAGCACTGACCACATTGCTTACCAGTTGAGTTGTTCATTACACAATGGCCAATTACAACGGCCCAAGCATTTCACCATTCAAAGCATCACAAGGAAAATAGAGTTGTGAAACATACCTCACGAGCTATATGCAGAGCCATATCTGTGCTCAGGTTTAGATGTGCGTCATGCAAGTGTGACAGTATCCACCCAGGCAATTTAGATCGTTTATCATGCCGACTGTATCTGCAAGAAAGATAACCCAAGGCCTTCAACAACGTCTAAGTAACAGTACAAGGCAGGGAAGTGGGCAAAACAAATGTCACAATGTGTCATGGAACAATAGCAAATTTAATGGGATCAAAAAGTAAACCTAAAATGAAAACCAAACCTACAAGTGACATTTAGTGTTCAGTTATTTTGGATTTTATGAAAGTGTCATGTTCATAAATCCAAAAATTAATGGACCATACACCAAACATCCAGAGCACTTAGGTATTGATCAAGTAAAATTGTTAAGTAACATCTTTTTGTGACATTATACTTAGGTTCACGTTCTATTGAAGCAATTTGAAGTTTTGAACTAAAACATGCTTGCTTCTGCTTGACCACCACAAGTTCAAATACAAGAAAGCGGGAATGTATTTTCAGCAATATGCAGAACGAAAATGCAGTGGGTAGTTGAGTACTCAAGACAACTCAATATTGTAACTTCTTTTGTCATCGTATGACAACTGAACACGCAGCTTTCTAGATGGTTCATTAAACTATAACGCAGGTCAAGGCAGTAATTGAGTACCTCTTGTCAGCAAATATCATCATTCCATAATCTGCTTTAGAGCGGATCACACGGCCAACACATTGGGCAGCTTGCCGCTGATATTCACAGGATTTCAAATGTCAAAAAACTTTGTACAAATGTTTACAAAACATAAACCAAGCAAAAGGCCTTTCCACTGGCAGAAAAGTTAGTACCAGAGCATCAAACGTCAGGAAGTCACCCTCCTTTATCTGAAAAGTTTCTCGTAGGTACTCCAACCTAGCAAGCAATATCCTGCGTAAAGTACATAGATAAAATAGGTCATTATTATAAATAATAAAGTAGCTACCGCAGATTACTACCTCCGCCACAAATGTAAGCATTTCTGGCTATGCACGAGTGTATGTCCAGGTGTCCAGAAATTCTTATATTTGTGTACAAGTCATAGTGATGATATAAACTTCATATGACTTTGTACATTCGTACAAACCCACTTAGAGGCATAGAAGCAATGGTAGGGATATGAAAGAAGTAATGGTACATAAATAATGAAATTAACCTGCTAAGTGTGTACTGGAAAGGAACACCAAACATGATCACAAGTCTGCCATAGTGTCGATCAAAATCAATACCCTCAGCAACTTTGCCCCTGCATCGAGGAAACTATTAGCAAGAGGGCACCTAGCGCTTGGTCATAATAATGATTTATTTCTATTTATGTACATCTTAAGCAGCAGCAACACGATTTATTCAGCATGGTAAACAAATGAAGTTATTCCACAAGATACTCCTCATTGATGCTGAGCTTTCCAACAGAAGAACCTCTAAGATGATGTGAGGTGCTATTTGCTATGGCTGCTTTACTGTGCTAACTCTCAGAATATTATTATTCAAGGCAGTTTTGATGTCTTTTGCTATGGGATTTCACATTAAAGTATATCTTCAGCAGTTTTCATGTGCTCTTGTTGGTTGTCAGGCTACATTTCTATTTTAAGTTGATATTTGCAAAGGCTGCTGCCTGGAACCTTGTTTTTGGAGTCTTTGCTATTGGGGGTGCCAGCATATCTGTATCACCAATTGCGATCTCCCCTACTGTTTTCCTCAAAATAGAAAATCAATCTAAGACATACATTGTTTAAACATAGAATAGCTCACTTTGCGAACTGGATTATGTCTATTAAATACTAATGATCACCCGGACAAAGAACTTACAACGAAAATGCTTACGCGAGATTTTTCTTTATGAGCTTTCTATAAAAAAAAATATTTTGCACGAATACTGTACTGCGGTGCAGACTAACAAGAGTCCCTTCTATTTATATATCAGCACAAATTCTGTGGCTGTCTAATATAAAGTGTTTTTTTAACTGGATATACTTAGAACCGAAAAGCATTGGCTAATAACAATACCTTGGATACATGTCAAAACAAAAGCATATGTTGTAACAGTTTCAAGAAGTCCTAATTGGAAGGGTGCTTTCAGATGGGAAAGCTATGAGGCAGACCAACCTGGCTACAGAGAAGAAAACAGCACCTCTTCCACAATCGCACGCCTTTCTGTAGTTATCAAGAGCCAAAGTTGTCTCAACAACATCTGGTGTTTCAATGAATACTAACTTATGTTGCATGATGTCCTGCAATGAAATTAGATTGTCACAGTTGAGACTAATGCAGATACAATCAGATTCATTGCCATAGTCTATTTTTATCTGAACTCTAGGCTACTCCATGCAATAATGATGAATAAGTCAAGGAAATAACCTGTAGAATTCCCATCTCATTCCAGCTGTTGACAATGCCATCCATATATGAATAACTGACAAAAAAACAAACTATGCCATCTGGAACAGCAGAAGCCATTTCCAGCAAGAGTCGACCATAATTCCTCACCACACCAGGATCACTACGCATATCGAACTTTGTGCTCACAGGAAGCTGATCACTGAAAATGACGATTTAATTTATAACCCAAGATTCACATGACCAGTAACATAAAAAATTGGAAAGCAATTAAACCTGTTTCATAAACTTAAGTGCCATGTAATTCTCTAAGGCATTAAAAGGTATCTCATAAGTGCAATACAGAGCATTAGCATTTCAAAGTTCAAATATAAGAATAGATTGGCCGTGCGAGCATTAAAACACTATTAGAGATGCCACAGCATTAATGTTTGCAAATATGAAGTCCAAATGGATGCAGTTCGTACCTTCCTCGTGTCAAGACCATGGGACAAATACAATCCCTTGTTAGGGACATTGTGAAACTCCTGCTTATAACAGGATTAAAATTCAAAAGACGAGGGTATAGATCAATTGGACTCAGAGTTCCAGAAGTGATTACAACTGTTTCGAAACGATCGAAAACAGGTCTTATTGCAAGTGAAGCATCATGACAACTGAGCTGCAACACATAGAGGCCCATTAGGACATTAAGGGGACAGTTTGGTTACAATCGTATCATGGTCCTAAAGCATAGGCAGGGTACCTGAATCACAGGATCACGAATGTCAGGCATTCTCTCATCATATGGCTCTATTATTATAGAAAAGCCCCGTGTGTAAGTTCCAATCAATGTGGCAAAGTCACAGATGGTCTGAACGTGCATGAACTCTTCCGTATCAGTAATCTCCAAGGTAAGCAAAAGAGATTGTAGCCGGTCATAACAAAACCTCAGCATTTTCTGGTCAATTCCAGCCTGGGAATGGATTGAAGCAACAAAGGAAACAGGCATTTCGTTCTCAACATTCTCAGTTTCAAGGCGTCCATCCAGGAACCTGACAAGCCTCCGCAAGACAGCAAGAAAATGCTCAGCCCTCCTGATGTTTCCAGGAACAGCTTCCTTCAGAATGTCCTCAGGCAAGGCTGGATTGGCGAGCCAGGCATCCGATACTTCATCACAAGAAGAATATTACAGTGAATTGTCTGATGAAGAAAATAATTGACTGTGCAAATTACAGAAACAATGAAAAAGAAATACTCACTCGGCAGATTTCCCCGCTGTGCCAATCCATCCACTAATCTATTGTACTCAGCTCGAAGCCTATTGGCATCGGTGGCCTTGAACCTTCCTACCAAATAAACAAGTTAGCAAGAATGCCACACTTATCCATCATACTGTTGTATCCTTTTAATAAGGAACTTTAAAATCACAACAATCCTAACAGATGTCAAAACAGTATCTACTTGTTTAGTAACAAGTGAGTGCCACCTTCTGCAATAGCCATCAGTACCTATCAATCTCGTGTGAGATGCGCCGCAGGTTCCGCTCCGCGCCTTCCAGCGTCTGCTTGCGGATGCTGACACTCAATGCCTCGATGCAGACATTGTCGATGTTGTGTGCCTCATCAAAAACAACGACGCATTCCTTCTGCATCTCCCTTGACACAATGCTGGCCACCTTGGGGTCTAGCAGGTACTGGTAGCTGTACACCACCACATTGGCGTACTTTACCATCTGCCTGGCCAGGAAGTAGGGACAGACACGCCGCTCCCGCCCAAGCGCGCGGAGGTCAGCGAGGGTGTACACCCCGGGCGGCATGAAGGAGGCGAGGTCGCCGGCAGCAGCGGCGCGGTCGAACGTCTCGTAGAACTCGCACAGCGGAGTGGACTCCGGGTCGGATGCGGCCTTTTCGCGGACCCATGAGGCCGTGAGTCGCCGGCACGCGGTGTCGACGGAGTCCCGCGCGGTGGAGGCGGACGCCTGCGGGTGAACGCAGAGGTTCTTCCGGGAGGAGAGGCCGAGCGCGAGGAGGGAGCGGGAGGCGGCGGGCGGGAGGTGGGAGAAGAGGAGGCGGAGCTCGGCGAGGGTCTTCTCCATCTCATGCACGGTGCGGGTGCAGTAGATGAGGCGGAGCGGGCGGTTGGGGTTGGCGAGAGCGTAGGAGGTGATGAGGGAGATCAGCGCCGCCGTCTTGCCGGTGCCCGTCGGCATCTCGAGCAGCGCGTGCCCGCGCGCGTCGAGGGCGCGCTTGAGCTCCCCCATGTACGCGTGCTGCTCGGGGTAGATCGCCGCGTAAGGGAAGTGCACCGGCATGCCATCCAGGTCGAACCGCATCGCGGCGGAGAGAGGAGAGGGCAAGGGCGTGGCTCGCCGGGATTGGGAGGGGAGGGGTCGCCGGCGCTAGTGCCAGCGCCGCCGCGGGGAGCAGAGCACGGGAGTTGTTCGGTGGAATGCCGCGGGCCGGGTGCGAGGAGACTAGCAACGGAGCAAGCGTGATGGTGGGCTCGTGATAAAGTAGTAGGCCCAACCAAAGTACAAAGTTGGGCTGGGCCGGATACATGCGGTAATAACAAAACGAATAACAAAACCCTACTAATTTGGCTGTTTAGTTTCATTGTACTACTTAAAATTTGAATTTATTGTGCTTTGGATATTTTTTTCTCCGTTCCAATATTTGCCAAAAGAAACGGTGTGCATCTCAAAAGCAAAAAACGGTGTAAGTTTATGGGGAGTTTTATTCCCTATTGTAATTCATAGACACGAATCAATATGCCGATCGGTAGTAACGGTTGTTTGGTTGTGGCGGCTGCTGCCGACAGCGACCAGCATTGGCCATAGAGCATGTCAAAAGAAAAAAAAAAGAAGAGATATTGGCCATAGAGATGCAACAGTCACAATGTCTGTGGTACATCCATTTCTCAAATGTAAAAGTTGGTAACAGCTGCCCGATCCTTTCTCAGATGTAAAATGTTCTTTCATTTTCATGCAACAATTCATTCCTTTTCAGTTTACCATAAGTTGTCGGACTGTATAAATAAAATAAAATCCAACCTAGAAGGAGCTAGATAGATTTTCATTAAAAAAAGAAAATCGACCAAATAGACACCCAAATTCGATAGTAAGATGATTCGAATCTGAATGGCTAGGGATGCACTACCAACATCCTCTACCGTCTAGCCAACTAAGATAAGCTCAGTTTCGCCCCGACTATATTAATGTGCACCTTGCAAATTGCATTGTTTCTGTAGTTGTAGCGTTTCAATTACATTCAATTAAATTGGTTTGCATTCTTACTTATTATTTTCTTTTCATGTCATGTTCCCTAGCTTGCGTATAATTCTGTGTGTGAGATTCAAAAGTGAAGTAACCCCTCCATGAAGATCCACCACTGTGAACACTCCTTTCATGCGGATAAAACCGCAATTGAGAAACTGTGTAGAGCTCTTCGAGTGCAGAGTTTTTTTCTAAAACACAATTAAGTATTCCCTCCGTTTTTAATTATATGATGCCGTTGACTTTTTCGTTGAACTTTGACCAACAATATAGATTTAAATAATTACTTTTTGAATGTAAAAGGAATATCATTGGATTCATCATCAAAAGTACTTTAAGATTAACTTATGCACTTAGCTATTTATATAAATATTTTAAATAAGACGAACGGTTAAATGTAACGATAAAAGTCAACGGCGTCATATATTAAAAAACGGAGGGAGTATATATTTATTTCGTGCAGTGTGACTACATGCACATAACCAAACAACGTCTTTTTTCTACCTGATCACACCAACGAATACCCTGCATATCAACAGCTTACCCACGCCCTCTGACGAGCTGATGAGCATGGCTCACTGAATGCGAGTCGGGCTGGATCATGCAAGCAACACAATCAGGCCTTAGACTGACCGTAGCAATAGCCTCTATTTTTCACCCTCTAAAAGAATATTCTACCTCTCCTGTAAAAGATTCCATCCTCCAAATTAGATTTCGTTGCAACAGTGGACCTGTATCTTCTCCTCCAAATTGGATTTCCCTCTCCCCTGCTCGCCGCCGCCTCCCCTGCTCGTCGCGCCATCGTCACCTCCTCTGCTCCCCTGCGGTCGGCTGTCGGGCACAAGGACCGGCATAGCAAGGTGTGCACGGCGCGCGGGCTGCGCGACCGCCGCGTCCGCCTCGCCGCGCACACCGCCATCCGGTTCTACGACGTGCAGACCGCCTCGGCTACGACCGACGCAGCAAGACCGTCGACTGGCTCATCCGCAACGCCAAGGCCGCATTTGACGAGCTTCCCGACAGGCCGGAGGTGCCGCCGCCGCTGCGGCGAATCAGGCTTGCTCCGAGCAGGCCGAGCAGCAGGTGACCTCGACGTCCTACGGCTTCGGCGCCGAGGTACGAACGCGGGAAAGCGTGAATTGCACTGATGGGAACCTCGTCGGTGGAGTCGGCCACCAGGGACTGTATCGATGGCACCACCAGGGACTGGATCGGTGCCAATGCCGTTCAGGCCCCGCGAGATTTCCACCTGACTTCAATATAATTTTCAATGTAATTGTAACATATAATCTAGTTGAAGAGGTCTATTTGGTGGTACTGTAAAGAAAGTTGCAATGGAGGCGATATCTAGGAGCACTTTCTTGTTTCAGGTACAGAACCAGGATCAGTGAATATTGTAAAGATAGGACCTTTTATGTACCTGCAGTATGATTGATGCATATTATGGCATCCTTTTATGTTTCAGTCAGTCGAAAACAAAAAAAGTTGACTGTAATCAGTGGCTCAAGATAAAAAGGATACAGAATACAGGATTGTTCAAACAGCAGGCAAAAGACTGAATTCTGCTGTTCACTTTATATGAATAATCATGCAAAATTCAGTTCAGTTCAGTTAGTAACTTACTAGCACACTGTCGAAGAAGAAAGAAAATTCTGTACACTGAAACATGGAAGTCTGAAACTAGCACACTGCAGCAGACATTTGTGTGATAGCTACCATCCACAAATTACCATGGTTCAGAGCAGCGGATAGCACAAGCAGTACTTGTGTTTAAAGGCACAGAGAACTGAAACAAACAGAACATTCAGATTACTGCAACAAATACCAGTTCAGTTTAGAATTCAGATAAGTCTTCATCACTCCTTTTATCCAACAGAGAACACATGGTTGATCAAATCCAATACAGATCCAAGTGCCCAGATACAAGGAACAATATACAAGCAAGCAAGCACACAGGCAGCAGCAGCGCATTCAGCCAAGAAGCAAGCACGCAGCAGCACCTGTGCATTCAGCCAAGCACACAGGCCGCTGACGCCGTCGCTCGCCGGGGCTGGACGACGCATGGGAGACTGGGAGGCGCTCCAGTGGGTGGCGTCGCACGCCACCGCCGCGACGACGACCAAGGACCGGGACCCCTGGCTCGCGGAGCACGGGGACCTGTCGCGTGTGTTCCTGGGCGGGGCGAGCGCCGGCGCCACCATCGCGCACAACATGGCCGCCCGCGCCAGCTCCGTCGACGGCGTGCTGACGTTCGAGGGCCTGCTCGTGGTGCACCCGTTCTTCGCCGGGGAGACGCGCATCATGTGGACGCGGCGTTGGAGGCGGCGGCGTCGGCGGCCTCCATGTGGACGAACTCGGCGTTGGAGGCGGCGGCGTCGGCGGCCTCCATGTGGACGCGCTCGCGGGAGGCCGGGAGGAGGTCGCCGGAGTCGAGCTGGGAGCCCGGCGCGGCGAGGAGGGAAGGGAGCGGCGCGACGGGTGCAGAGGATTTGGCGGACGAGGAGGCGCCCGCCAGGTTTGGAGGTTCGCGTCCCCAACCTGGAAAATAGAGGATTGTTTACGGGTATTGTTGCAATGGTTACAGGATCAAATATCCTCTAAATTTAGAGGAGAGGATGGTTTACAGTAGACTGTTGCGGTCAGTCTTATCTTGTTTGTTTTCAGAGCATGGATTCTGCATCGTATAACTACTTTCATTTCAAGCTGACCGGCTCTTGTCGATGTCTTTCAAAGTGGGCCATCAGTTTTCTTTTTCTGTCGGCGTGTAACGTGAGCCAAACCTTATGGTGTATCATCAAATAAGTCGAGCATGATACTAAGATGCGCATCGTCAAAATAAAAAGCTATTTGTAATTTGCAAATTGTATCTTCACTCTCAGTACAAACATTATGGAACTATGAGCCATTTATTTATCAAACTTATAGGACAAATTCATTTCAGTAAGTTCCAAAATCTGGCCTCAGATTGCCACGTAAATCACTTTTTTTCTTGTTGAGATATTGCACATGCAGCTCCATTGAAGTGCATTTATTTGCTTATTTAAGCAAGGAACCCGTGGGGGGAAAATCATGTACACCAGTTGTATTTCATTGACGGTGTCAACGGAGACCATTCTGCCTGCCTGAAATTCGCAATATTTTCTTAAGGCTACTCATTGGTTTTAATCCCTCTAGCTACGCATAAATTAGCTTCAGATTGCGGATCTTGAGCTCTTCAGTCTTCACAGTTCACTCACTATTGATTGTGTATTTGTGCATGCAAGATAAAAAAAAATGAAACAGCGGTAAAGAATCTAGTCATGTTTATCCTGCGCAAATTGGTCAAAGCTTCCTCGACCAGCATTTGTTCTTCCTCGGCCACGGCCAGTGCCGCCACCCACTTGGCTACCTTCCTTCCCTCCCTCCCTCCGCCCGCATCCTCATCCAGGAGCGCGTCGATTCAAGATTGGTCCCCGGCCGCCGCCGCCAGCCGCACCATCCAGGTGAGAAAGACTGCTCCATTCCCCACGTTCTCTTGTGCCCGCGAGGATGTGTCTTCTTCTTGTTTCTTGATCCGTGCGCTCAACCAACGCATTGCGCGATCTCGCCTGCACCGGATAATCCGGTACGCACGGGTCAACAGGATTGGTCCCGGGTAGCATGGTCCTGGCGGTTGCATTACTCTGCGCTAAACAAGTTGCTCAGTTGATGCCAATTTTGTTTGATACGGAATTGCTGATCCCAGTTGCTAGTGTTGTTTATGTCATTGTTATTCTAGTCCTTATCTCATTTGCTTCCTCAACATCTTTTGAGAAATAGAAAAATTCCTGCTACTGATAATTTATTAAAGTATGAGAAAGTAAACAGAATGCTAGGAATTTTGAGATGGCTTGGTTGGCTGGCTGTCAATTTCTGTTGTTTTTGTACAATTGCTTCCAACGATAAACAAAAGTGGGGTTATGCCACCCGTAGATGCTGCCTTTCTTTTCTCCTGTTTTAATGAAATAAATGACCTCACCACCAGTTGACCAAAAAGAGGCTGTGCAGTGGCTGTGGAATAAGGAGCACACTGTTGCTGTTTGCCCTGTTTATTAAGGGAGTTATAGAGGAAGAAGCACTCAACTTTCCTGCAATCTTTGCAGTTGCAAGAGCTCCTTCTTCATCCAAATGGATAAGCTCGATGGTTCTGCCCGCCTTATGATCGTTTCTGATCTTGACCAGACCATGGTGCGTATTTCAGTTACAAGCTTTGGTTTAGGATATCCATATTCAGTCTTTCCAGAGCAAAAACTTTCTGTTTTGCTACGTAGCCGATCATTTCCCAAACTTATGTTTCATTTACTTGCAGGTCGATCATGAGGATCTGGAGAACCTGTCCTTGCTTAGGTTCCAGGCACTCTGGGAAGCCGAGTTCTCTCAAGACTCTTTACTGGTCTTTTCAACTGGACGATCGCCAGTCAGTTACGAGGCTTTGAGGAAAGAGAAGCCCCTGCTCACTCCGGACATCACTATCATGTCTGTGGGGACTGTGATAGCTTATGGTGAAGAGATGATTCGTGATGTTGGCTGGGAGGAATATCTAAACAACAATTGGGATAGGAATATTGTTGTCGAGGAGACAGCTAAATTCTCCCAATTAAAGCCTCAGGCATGTCCAACGAGTTGCTTGATTTGTTTTCCCTGGTTAGTTTCCCATTATATAGCTGAACTAAGAGCAGTGCATGCTAACTGTTCCTTTTCATGGATGCAGCGAGAGAAGAATCAGGGTCCCCATAAGGTTAGCTTTTTTGTTGACAAGCAGGGTGCTCAGGAAGTAATGGATTCTCTCCCTCAGAAGTTAGAGGAACGTGGGGTAAGGTGTTTCAGGCCTTTGCACCTTTTTTTCTTTCTGTTTTCCAAGCAATTTTCTTAATAGTGAACCATCAGCTTGTGGCATCCTGTTATGACTTTTCGCTTCCTGTTCTGTGATCAGCTAGATGTGAAAATAATATACAGCAGTGGCTCGGCCCTTGATGTTTTACCACAAGGTGCAGGAAAAGGGCAAGCTCTTTCATATTTGCTAAAGAAGTTCAATTCACATGGGAAACCACCAAACAATACTCTTGTTTGTGGTGACTCTGGAAATGATGCAGAATTATTCAGTGTCCCATCTGTACATGGCGTCATGGTCAGTGATTCAGTAACAACCAAGCTGTCTGTTAAAGTTCATTTGTGGCAATGGTTATTACAGTAAGCTTACTACAGAGTCTTGTAACCATGTTCAGGTTAGCAATGCCCAAGAGGAGCTGCTTCAGTGGTATGAAGAAAATGCTAGGGATAATGATAACATGCTTCATGCAACCGAGACATGTGCTGCCGGTATCATGCAAGCTATTGGACATTTCAATCTAGGACCAAATGTCTCTCCAAGAGATATTGATTTCCCTTATCCGAAGGTAGATACCATCAAGCCTACAGATGTGGTGGTGAGGTTTTATGTTCTCTATGAGAAGTGGCGAAGGGGTGATGTTCCAAAGTCTTCATCAATTACACAGTTTTTTAAAAGCATTACTGTAAGTAATTATTCGTTGTTCAGTGTTCTTTACATTCGTTCGTATCCATTATCTTCTGATTTTTATTGGAGTGGACAATGCAAAAAGAAAGTAACTATACATTTCACAGCCGTGTCTGTTGTATTTGTGAGAAGATGAATAATGCATAATTGAATTATTTATATTGAATTTCGCGGGCTGTTTGTATGGAGTACTTGTTGGTTTGGATCTCAAGCAATCCTTGAGATCAGATGGAATTAATCCTACCCTAACATAACAGCCAAATCCATTCGGATCCCTGACATTCACCCTAATAGTTCTTTTTAGAAGTTTCCATATCAAACTATATTACCAGTCTTTTATCTTAGAAAATATACATTTTTCCATTTAATATTGTTTCTTTGAAGTTCCTTTAAACTGATGTTTTTTTCTTTGTTAGTATATGAATGGAACAATTATTCATCCTTCTGGATCGGAGTGTTCTCTTCATGCATCCATTGATAAACTGAGTTCATGCTATGGCGACAAACAAGGCAGAAAGTTCCGGGTATGGGTGGACAGGCTAGTTACATCACCAATTGACACAAATAACTGGTTGGTGAGGTTTGATAACTGGGAAATGGAAGGTACGCCCTCATGACTCTGCACATGATGAATAGATTGTGGTCATTAGTCCATTCCAGTAACTTTCACTTTATTCAGTTTCAGAACCCATTTCATTGTATCATGTCGTATCTGTCCTATTTTTCTTCTTGCAGTATATTTTCCATAATCCTGGTGTGGCATGCGCTTTTCCTTTTATCTTTTATGTACCCGAGCTTCAGTTTTAATATTCTTGCTATTATCAGGTGATGTGCGGTATTGCTGTCGAACAACTCTTCTGCTGAGTTTGAAGGTAAATTTCTAAAAGTATTTAAGAATTCTTGGGCAGTTGAGCGTCCTGCAGTTGCCTGCACCTGCATCCATATGAATAAATATAGAGTATACTTTAACTATTACCGTCTACTTCAATTCACAGCCCAAGACTCCAGAGGGCCTGGAGCTGACACACATCCACAAGACCTGGCTTGAAGGACACTCTGCAGGGAGTGACCACAAATTCATCTTGTAGATATATTGCAATGTGCACGTAGGCATAACTAGTCTTGCTTCTAGGGTCCAGTTACAATGATAGTGTACTCCCATGGAGGGCTTGATGCTTGGAAATTTCATGGAAAAAAAGAAAATACAGTTTGTGGTTCTATCTCATGAAGTTCATGAGATTTATAAATTAACTGAACCTCTTGCCTCTTGTCTCAATTTCTTTTGTGGACTTTACATGATTCGAATATGTGACCTCTTGCCTCTCTTTGTGTAGTCCTTAAGCATGATTAGTTTGGAACAGAATGTGCCCTGATGTATCTGCTGTCACTTCCTTTCTTTGGTTTCTTGTTATTCTGCGTCTGAAACGATTGCATTATTCGACCTGACTGAATAACTGGTTGCAGTCTTGTATGTTATATTACCCTTTTGGGTTGTTGTTCCATATTACAAAACTCTCAGCTATTATTATTTAATTCGATTAGAAGATTCTATGAGTCAAGCATAAGATAATCTTTTTCTTGTTCTAAGATTTCTTCCATGTACTCTCTGCATTATCTGTTTGCAGCTTTTCAATATTCCAACTGAACGTACACATAAGTTAGTATGGTCAAATGCTGACCTGCAGCAGCCATCCTTTTCTTATTTTCTTCGTACTTGAAAATAAGCCTCATTCTTGTTGACGAAAGATTTTTTTTTTTTGAGACCATTGTTGACCAAAGAGTTAGTGAGTTCCTTTATGAAACAAGGGAGCAGGTGAAGAACAAGGATCAAATTTTCTGTTGTAATTCAGGAAAGGGATCAGGCAGAAACAACCCAGGTTCCCAGCAATCATTCAACTATGTGACCTGATTGATAAGCTCGATGATTGGTCCGTCTTATGATCGTTTCGGATCTTGAACAGACCATGGTAGGTACTTTATTTAATTTTTTGTGACCTATGAACTATCCACGTTTAGGAGTTAATCATACTATTTCATCTATGTAGCTGATCATCGGTGCTCAATCTTTTGGCTTATTTATTTCCATATTGATCATGATGATCTAGAGGATAACAGTAGTTATCATTTTGTTCAGATAGCAGCATGACATCTTCTTTCATTATATTATCAAAATACTCCTCTATTTTATTTCTCGAGCTTCATTGGTGATGTTCTTGCCCTTCTCAGGTGATATGTTGTATTTCTCCCACATAAAAAGGCTGATGTATATCAAGGTAAGTTCTCCCAGTTCTGTGAGAATCCTTGACCATCGTCCAAATGGCGTGCACCCAACTGTTGCTACCCGCTTGAACTCAGCCTGAGATTCTGGAGGGACCTGGCTTGAAGGAACTCTGCAGTGAGCACAGGCTCGTCTTGTAGATCATTTAACCACTTGCAATGTGCACACGGGCATGACAACAATTTCTTCTGTACTCTGGAATCTCTGGATTGAATAAGATTGTACTTCGAGATATGTTCTGATGCTTTTTGTTAGATATATAGTACGACGAAAGAATGCTCTATTGTTCTGTCTCATGAACTTCCTGAGCTCCATCAGTTAACTGAGTTATCTCACTGTTCTACTTTTTTTTTTTTGCGAATGTATCTCACTGTTCTACAATGTTAAAGATGTATCACATCTCGATCCTGATGCTTGTGAACTTGTGCAAGTATCTCGAGCTTTAGTTTCCATATCATCTGATTTCTTTTCTGAAGAAATCCAGATGCTACTGCTGCTGGCACCTTTGGTGTTTCTCTTAATTTTTTCTCATTCATATTCAAACATTGGTTTAACTGTTTTTTTTTTTTTTGGCGATGAAAACATTGGTTTAACTGTACTGAGCAGTGAGCATAAACTGAATTGACAAGCTAGTAGGCCCGCCTCTTAAACCCCATCGGCAGATTATGTGTTCAGAGATTGACCGATTTCTACAGTAGCATTATAGGACAGCAGGATTATCAATGAGCTCGAGAACGAATCTACTTGGGCCTCCTTTGGAACGCAGGATTCTCAAAATGTATGAATAGGAAAAACATAGGATTGGAGTTGGACATCTCTTCGAATCCTATGGAATGATAAAACACAGGAATTGGTCACATGACCTGTTTGGATGGTGCATAGGAAAAAACACAGGAATTTTAGAGTTATATGTTCATTAGCAAGTGAGAGGAAGGAGAGAGAAAGAGAGAACATGCATTGGAACTTTCAAAGGAATTGAAAACATGAGGTTAGAGCTCATGCTAGAATTCCTCCAAAATTTAGAGGAAACTTTCCTATCCTGCAAAATTCCTTTGAAGCAATCCTACAATCCAAAGGGCACATATAGGATTTTTTCCTTAGGATTCTATTTCTCCATTTTTCCTCCAAATTTCCTTTGTTCCAAAGGAGGGCTTAAAGGTTTCCGGCGCAACAATTCGAGAGCAGGTGCCTCTTTTGGAGCAATGACATAGCAATGGCTCCATCCTGCAATAATCGACAATCCCTACGAAAAGCTTTGACTTTAACCAAAATCCATAAATATTTATGTTATCACCGTGGAACTTGTTTCGCTGCCGTTTGACTTTGCCTTCCTCGCACTGGGAAAACGAGATGTGCCGTGCCGGATGCCGCATTCGCATTTGTTGTGGCCACCTCGTGGTTTTGAATGTCGGCTGCTACTAGCAGGCCACAGCGACTTCTTTTTTCCTTTCTTGAGCGTATGTATAGCTTGCGTGTGCGGGCCGCGTCGGCGACGTCTACCAGAAGGCGCCCGTACTAGTGTACCGCGCGCGTTTTTTTTTTTTTAGAGTTTTAGAGCGCCCAAAAACGGACGCCCCAGCCGGATATATTTCAACCAGGCAAGGGTCATTTACAGCACCGTTCCAACAATCCCCTTCTGTTACACGACCACACTGGTCGACCCATATCAGACTCACGCTTGCACCTCTCGCACACACTCAGCGGATCAGCTTCACCCCTGGTCTTCTCTACCGCACTTGATCATGTATGCAGCAGTACCGCGCGCGTGGGGGGCTGTTCTTCCAGAAGCCTCAAATTTTCGGCTACGATACTCGAGTAATCACAGAGCGCCGCCGCAGACTATCCCTTGTGTCAACGCTGTGGTGTTTCTCTATTGATATTGATGAGTTCCGTTCCTGTCACACCGGTTGACTGTTGACCTGAACAAGAACTGATTTCACCGTTTACCAGGTTCCGTCAGAACCAATACAATCTGCTTTCTTCAGTTCAGTTCAGTAAAATGATGTTTGAACTCATGAAACATGAGAATTACAGAGCAATCTGGAAGCACTTTACTTCAGATGCTTGGTTACATTACATGAGATCGATTGATCGAGCTCCAGCAATCTAAACACAGCAAGACACCAAGTCACTAACAAAAGTACTGCTTGATGAATCAGAAGCTCTGACGCTGCTGCATCCATGGCGGCAGCTAGCCAAGCCAGCCAACCATCTACGACTAGTAGCCATGGGCAATGCAAGCCTCCCAGAAGAGCCTGTTGCTCTCTGCTGCATGAATGGCGCCCTCCGCTGCCGCCACCGCCGGCGCGCAGCCACCGCCGTCGTCCCTCGCCGCGTACTCGCCCGTCCGTCGCCACCAGGGCAAGCTCATCTTGCTGTCGACTTCAGTCACGTCAACCTCCATGACGCTGTCGTCGTCGTCGTCGAACTCGTCATCTCTCCCGTCCTTCACGCTGTCAGCAATCAACCAGCCACCATTGCCGCCGCCGCCGCTGCAGGACTCGGCGTCGTCGTCGTCGTCGTCTTCGTCTGTCTCCGACGAGCGGCCTGCGGTGTGGACCCGCACGTCGCCGTCGGACTCGGAGTCGCCGGTGGCTTCTTCCGGCAAGGTGACGGCTGCGGTGGTGGACGCCGGCGGTTTCAACTCGGGAGAGTGCTCCGGGTTGGCCATGGGTTGGCGTGTGCTGTGACTGCTGTCCATGGAGAAGGAATGGCAGGGGTGAGACGCGAGAGGTCTCGCCGTGAACAGAATTTAAAGGGTGCGGAATTTGGACTTTTCTTTTCTTTTCTCTCGCCTGGTTCCCTGATGAAAAGTGTAAGCTTTTGGAATTCTGGCTGCAGTTAGGTAGAGTATTCTAATAACTTGTCTCGAATGATGTGTAAAGCCGGGCAGTTCTGTTTTGAGTGCACGTAGAACGAAATGCTTGAAGTACTTGCATTTGTCGACAAAAGAAAATGAAAAAGGATATTTCTTTCCAGCTTGGATAGATATAAAGCGCTTATCATATGCTACATATACCGCCATATCGGCGCATGATTAGACGCCAGCACTTTTAAAAACACTCAATGTAGGATGTATCCTATGGACATGAATGATGACGTGCCAGAAAACTCAAAAATCTTTAGGGCCTGTTTGGTTGTCGCCACAGCCGCACCGCGCCGCAGTTGCGGTGGCGCCGCGAGTGTGGCGGACGAATCGTTCGCCACACATTCGGCGAGCTGCGGCAGCGAGCGAAATGAACTGCGCCGCTGTGGCGAGCGTCGGCGTGCCGCACTTGCGGCGAAGTTGCGTTTGGCTGACGCCACACGCCATGTCTTTGGCGCGGCGACTTGTGGCGCGCCGTGGAAGCAAAGCAAACAGGCCCTTAGTGATCTGCAAGCTATCTAGAGGGCACATCTAGAGGGATAGACATACTTATGCGGCACCGTTTTTGCCCTTTTTACCATATCGTACTGTATATGCCTGATCCACGCGACCTCTTATTTTGCACTTTCGTCTGAACCTGGTCTCCAAAATTAAAAGGAAAAAAAAACAAATGCAGGGTTTCTTCAACGCTTTTTCTCGCCTCCTTTTGATCTCTCTTCGTTGCGTGTTTGCAGAGGGGGCCGGCCATCTAGAAGACGTGGCGTTCTAGAAGCGTTCTAGAGTTGCGGCTTGCACGAGGAGCAGTGGCGGATCCACCGGGGCAGCAGGGGGGTCTCGAGCCCCCCCTACTGCCCGCCGGACAGTGGAGCCCCTCCTAGAGCCCCCCCTTCATTTTTCTGGCAGGCAAGAGAGGTTGAGGGGGCTGGCCTCGGCTGGAGGTTCAAGACGAATCGGATTTCGAATGTTTGTCGCTCGGGAATGAAGGAGAAGGTCGTTGCGAATCCATTTTTCTTATTCACTGCCATTGGCGCGCTTAAATTTCAGTAGCCCTGAGCTTCAGTTTGCAACAATGGCGTCTGGGGTCCTCTGTGTTTCGATTCGATCTGAGAAGGAAGAAGAAGGGGTATATGGGCTCCTGGGGATGCTGGGCTGAGAGCGTTGGGCGGCCCAACTTGGGCCGATTGGGCCATTCACGCTGATTTTTCTTTTTCTAAGCCTTTCTGATTTTTTTTTTCTTTAGTCTACTCTATAGTCCATTAGGTGCAAAGTAAGTAAAGTTGCTCAGCACCTTTGCAAGATTAAAATAAAAGTTATGCATTGCAAATTTTTAGCGGTATAATTTTTTTTGCATGAACTATTTGATTTTGCACCTAGTTTATGCCATGAACTACGCAACACCTCATTTTTTTCCATCGAGATTCTGTGTGCGATGATATTAATCACACATAAGGACAAGGTTCAATCGACATCGAGCAACCACACGTTGTCTAGCGACGGCGAGGACAAATATGGTGAGAAGGTGGCTAGGCTTCTGGGCCGGTATCTCAGGTGAGCAACTGACATCGACAGACCGCATGGCAATACTAGGGTTCACGTTCTGCCGCCGTATAGTTCAGCCCCCCCTACAATTTTCGTCTGGATCCGCCACTGACGAGGAGGAGCTGTCTCCATCTCGGAACAGTGGCGCTGCACGGTGGAAACGTGGGGCCGGAGACGTGCGAGCGGGGAAACCTCTGTCTGGCCTTTCCTTCTCCTTTCCCTGTGCCGCGCGCGGCGCCCACGTTCTCTTCTCTTGAGACCACTTCAGCAGTTCGATCAGTCGGCCGCCAAGCGATCCTCTTCGACACAGATTGTATTTGCACAAACTGCATACTCCTTTTCACAAGCTAACTAACAAAATGTGCTCAATTTTGCGAGCTTTTTCACAGTGCGAGTTTTCTACGTGACGTATCGAACAATGATTGTGATTGGTGAAACAAACACTGCGACTATCTTATCACTTTAGGAAGCTGCTCACTAGTTCTTGGCATGAGAAAAGCATGCACGAGGACAATGGATAAAGCAAGTCAAACTCTGTTCCTCGTGCACCATGCATATGGTAGAGATGTGGCGCCGGCGACGACAATTTGCATGGGTCTCTCTATTGTGTCATTTTTAATCTGGGTCTAGGCTGCTTATGTTTCTTTATCAATTTCATTACCTACTAAGTAAATTAGTAGTGATATCATTTTCATATATAGTGGGTCCAGGCCTCGCATATTAATTTTTTCGAGGAATGAGTGCGTTTTCTTATCATTTTTCATTAGCTAGTGACTCAAAATTTTGATACTTGATGTTCAGTCTTGTTATTTCAAGTTTCTTTTGAGCGACCCTTCGGTACAAGGACATTTAACCAATCTCATTATCTCAAAGTGTAAATTTCTAGTTTACAAGTCAAATGGTACATAATGGTGGGTAGCACCAAGTACGATTTGAATAAAAAATGGCCAGCATCAGCTCGAACCCAAGCCAGACTACTGCCAAATGAAATGCCACTTGAGGTATTTGCGCACAAGCTAACAATATGTGCAACCGTAGCGTAGACCACGTGTTTGGGCTCGGCAAAGCGGTGAGGCTGTGGCCACTGGCCACCACCTACTCAGAGGTGCAGAACTAAAAATAAGAGAGTTGATGTTGATATCTCCTAATTTCTACTATTTGTGCAAATTTGAATTCTTTTTGTCGTGCCTTTGGAAAACACGATGCCCATGTTTTCCAATCCTTTCACGTTTTAATATTTTGATGTCCATCTCTAATCTCTACTATTCGTGCAAATTTGCTCGGCTAGCTAAAAACTGGCTATCTGCCACCCTAGACGGAACGCAGCCATCAGTCCATCACGTTGACCGCTGCCTTCAGATCGACGGCTCAGGTTCGCCGCCTCGCATCCGACGGCCAACCGAGCTCCTCCTCACCCGCGCCGCACACCCAACCCACCCCCGCCGCTGTCTGCACCAGGGTTTATCGGCCGCGCCGCCTCCTAAACCCGCAATCCGCATCGTCTCCGCCGCGGCGGCGCCTTTCCAGAACCGTCGGCGGCGGCGGCCGCGGCCGGCCGATGATGTGGGCCCTCCGGAACCTTCTCCGAGCAGCCTCGCCGTCGCTTCGTCGCAGGTGCGCCCCTGTCCCATACCCTCTGACAGCCGCTGCGCTCCTGCTCCTCTTCCCCCTTCCTCTCGATCTCTGACGCGCACGCTTGTGTTCCTGCGGTGGTTCAGCGCCGGCGGCCTCGCGGCGAGGGACGGAGGCGAGGCGGCGGCGGTTGTCGCTGCCTCCACCGGGCTGCTGCCCGCGGCCTCTTGTGGCGGGTGGCGGCGGGCGATGTCGACGATCAGGGGTAGGAGCATGCGGAGCAAGGTGGAGAAGCGGATGGCGAGGGAGACCGGCCGCACGCAGCGGGAGCTCCGCCGCGCCGTCAAGCTCAGGAAGAAGCTCATGACCGACGACGAGAAGCTCATCTACCAGCTGCGACGGGTATTGCCACACCAGAATTTCCCCCATTTTGTCATCCTCCCTACGCTTAAGAACGTAACAGAAATGTTGAATGTGCTTAGAAACCGAGGGCTTCGCTCCCTTTAACTTTTGTGCCTGTAAATCACAACCTTTGTACTATGTAGCATTGACAATCCCTCAGCCAACTTGGCTTCAATACATGATGATGCATACATAAGCATCCTATGGTTCCCAGTGTTTATTAGGTTTCTATGATCAACATCATATTGCAACTTTCGTCATGAGGATATCATGGTATATAGGAAGTCCTTCAAAGAATTCCTAATGTTCTCAATGAACAAAGGTGATTTATAATGAATACACTGGTTACGTTTTTAAAGCTTGATGAAAAGAAATCAGTGTATCTAAAACAACAAAAGAAACATATGGCTTAGTTATGTAGTGATTGGATGCATAATATTCAGTTGTTGAATTCAAACACCTATTGAGCAAATACACTTTCAAGATCTGTTACTATGACCTGACAAAGTACAACATCTGTTGTCTTTGACCTGTTTCTATTCAGTAGAGAAGCAATTGACTTGTCATGTTTTGAATTATTTTATACAGGCCAAGAAAAAGGTTGCTTTACTTCTACATAAGCTCAAGAAGTATGAGCTACCAGAACTTCCAACTCCTCGTCATGATCCTGAGCTGCTAACAGCCGAACAATTACAAGCTTACAAGAAGATCGGATTCAGAAACAGAAACTATGTGCCTGTTGGAGTTCGTGGAGTCTTTGGAGGTGTGGTTCAAAACATGCATATGCACTGGAAATTCCATGAGACGGTGCAAGTTTGTTGTGATAACTTTCCAAAGGAAAAAATTAAGGAAATGGCAGCAATGCTGACAAGATTGAGTGGTGGAATAGTGATTAACATTCATAATACTAAAACAATTATCATGTTCCGTGGAAGAAACTACCGTCAACCAAAGAACCTCATTCCTTTCAACACACTTACCAAAAGGAAGGTCAGTCCCTTGCAGCAGATGTCTGTAGTTCTTCTCAGTTAGCACAGTTAGCACATTGTGCTACATCCATTCCTGTTTCCTCATGCTTTCAATTATGCATATTACCTGCATGGCATTTGCCGGTTGTTATGATTAACCCAAACATAGTATTTTAACTGATTATTCATGTCTTCACAAGAGCTCTAATTACTGGATAATTATACTGATATTGTTGCTAACTCGGTTGATATAATTATCCTGATTGCAGGCTTTATTCAAAGCTAGATTTGAGCAGGCGCTTGAATCACAGAAATTAAACATCAAGAAAATAGAAACACAACTTCGTCGTAAGGGTATCAATCCAGAGGACCCAGTTGCTATGGCCAGCATCCAGCGTGTGGCCTCAACATTCTTCCGAGCCATAGATGAACAACAAGGTACACCCTATGTTTTCCGTGGTGATGAACAATCTGCTGCTGGGACTGCTGAAATAAAAGAACAACGTGATCATCCATCCGAAGATAGCGACCAGGAGGAGCTTGACCGCTTCATTGCTGAGATAGAAACTGCAGCAGAGAAGCAATGGGAAGAAGAAGAGGCCGCAGAGAAAGAGGAATCTTCAAGAATGCGATACTGGGAAAGAGAAGAGTCGGGTGAGCGGAGGGGTTTCAGTAGAAGCTATGAAAACTCAGATGATGAGGAAAGAGGAAGCAGAAGATATAGGAGGGATGATAACAACAATAATAGAACATCAAATGCGAGGAGATGGGATGATGATAGTGAGGTCGAGGCATCTGGTGAAGAATGGGACACTGACGACGACAGGGGCAATGTGCTAGGCTTCAACAATGATGTAGGCAGTCCTGATGAGCATCCTCGACGATTTGATAGTGCGAGGAATGAGAAGAACAGATCCAGTCTTAGGCATAATTTTGTTCCTAGGGGAGAGGTGGGTGATAGAAGTTTCAATAGAAGCTATGGCAACTCAAATGATGATAGAGGGCAGGGGAGTTATAGAACAGGGAGCCACAACAGAAAGACATCAGATGCAAGGAGGTGGGATGACAATAGAGAGATTGAGGCGTCAGGTGAAGAATGGGACTCTGGTGATGATGAGGATGATGTTCTGGGCTTCACTAACAACATCGATGTTCCTGATAAGCATCCTCAGCGTTTCAAAAGCACCAGGAATGAGAAAAGTAGAACCAGTCACAGGCAGAATTCTATTCCTCAGGGATCCAGAAGTTCAAATCAAATTCCACGGAACTCAGTTGGTGCTCCTGGTGGCAGTATGTTTGGGGACACTGATGTTGATGAGTTAGGCTCTGAAGATGATTTGTGGGGATCGGATTATAAAGGGCAAGAAACAAACTCGGGAGCCCCTAAGACGAATTTGTCAAATTACCACAGCAGTAGTGAGGATGACAGTATTGACAGTAAGAAACATGGAGACAAGACTGGTAAAGTGAAGAAAAATACTGATGAAAGCTGGGACAGCGACTGAACTCAAAAGAGTGATGTCAAATATGTGATGGACTAGTAGTCAGCACCAAAGGTTGTCAAATTCTTACTTTTTATGCCTGGTGGTGGTTATGTATTGTCCCTTGGAGAAATCCAGGATCTAAGAGAATAAGCATGGTTTTCATGAGAGCAACTGCTAGAACTTTAATGTCAACCTTCAGAAAATGCGCAAGTTCCGGTTGCTAGTTTCAGCCAGTGTTTCGGGCTCGGGCTCTGCTGACAGCATGGCATCAGGCAAGAATGCCGAAAGGTTGCTTGAGCTTAGCTGAGGATATTTTTGCTAACCGTGACAAAGCCTCCTGCACATCGTCATAGCAGGTTGATCGGTGTTTCTTGCCGGGGCTAATTTACTGTCGCGAACGTCATAGATAGATGACCTCAATTCTCGATGTCTTCGTGTCAAAAAAAAAAAAAATCTTGATGTCTTCTGCTATCATTTGGAGAACATATAATTTTGGGGGATTTTTGAATTTTTTTGTTTTGGACAATCAATTTGCACATAAATATTTTTGGAAGTCCCTTGTGTTTGCTCTCTCTCTCTCTCTCTCTCTCCGATGAAATTGTTTTTTTTCCTCGGTGACTCATTTGATGGAAAGGAAATCCATGTCTTGCCAGTACTTCACGCTTGTTACGTGGCAGTTTGAGAATTGAGGTGGAAAAGCTTGCTAGAGGCGATTCTCAAACCAATGCAAAGTTAGGGACTAAAATTCTTGTTTGATTTTCGATGCCCATCAGTGTGCGAAGACAATTGAACTACATGCGTTACACGCACGATGCTCAGTAACCTTCGGAGACAAAATGACGTTCGAACCTGGAAAAGCGGCCTTATATAATACCAAAAAAAATTGTGCTAATCCTAAGAACGCACGAGTTTCACAAAGTTGTGGAGCAAATTTTTCATTAAAAAGAAGTTCGATCTAACCCACAGCACGGGACGGATATGAACAGACATTGTTTGGGCCAGCAAAGCAAACCTATTAATGTGGCTTGGCATGAAACAAAAGAAGCTACGGTAAGAACACCTGGTATCACTTAGCTTCCCAATCACGATGCTTCTAGACGTGGAGGCTAAAAAGTTCCATAGCGACCATGACACAAATGAAGTACAATAAAGATAGCAAAACAGCAACAAAAGAGCAAAGTAAATAATGACTTATAAGCCGGAATTTACAATAATATATGCCAGACTGGCAAATGAACTATCACCAAAAAATTTATCCACCGAGCCACAACAGGAGTACATTCTACGATCATTTGAGGACCAAGAACAATAGTTAATAACCCAAAGAGAAAAATAAGTTTCCACTACCTGGTGGAAAAAAGAATTATTTCAGTGCAAGCTATGTGCTGCCTAAAATAATTATCTATTTTCATCAAAGCCCCTATCCATTGCTATCAAATTGGACGAACAAACGATTTTACTGCAGTGATCTGAAAAAAATAGGGATAATCAGTGAGTCAGCGATGTCTTGAACTCTCATCCTTTGTCCTAATGCCATAGCTTATTGCAGAAACCAGTTCTTGGCTTCTTGCAGTTTACGATCTCTCCAAAAGAATCAACAAGTTGCTCAGCCAGGCCGCTAGGCTCTTCACCTAGTGTTTCGATGAAGGTGGTCACAGCCCTACGCTCCTGGTCTGTTGACCTTAGACTAAACCAAGTCAGGAACTTCTTTCTGAAGTCACTCTCAATGTGGCCATTGCACTCCAACTGCCTTATTACTTTTATACAATGCTCATAATCTTCACTCAACTGCCTCGTACCAGAAATCTGTTTTTCACGGCAAATAGCAGAAGCATCATCATGATCACATCCAATATTGAGTTGCCTTAACTTGCCATCTGGCCGTGATTCAACAGCAGGTGGTTCTGCATTCCGAGCAACAGCACAGGTCTCCGAGTCACCACTGTCATTTGATCTTACAATTCTCTTCTTTGAATGATAATGCTGATTCTTAGTGGCATAATCCATGGTGATGGGAGCCTCAGCATTTAGGTCAGGAACAGAAGATGCATTGAAACGAAGTCTGCGACAAGCACCTGACAACAGTTCTATTTCATTATTGCCTGGCTGCTCCGCCTCTGTAGCACTTCTACATGAGCCTTCATGCATATTTTCACAGAGCCCTTCAAAACAGCCTTCTTCGCCCCACTTTTCCTCGAACGCCTTCCAAATATTTCGGATCTTGAATCCGCTTGACTTAAAAGACTCACTCCTGTCTCTTCTTTGCATCTGTGAGCCTCCTCCTGCTGTATTCTGTGTGGAACTCTTGAAAGATATCTCCATGCTCCCAGTATAACATCTAGATTCAGAATGCCCAAGGATTCCATTATCTGTGAATGATATAACTCTGAAAGAATACTCTGTGCATGGGGAAAGGTTAAAGACTAGTATTTTTCTTTCATCTTTGGGCACAATTACAGGCTTTTCTGCACTTGGTTGATCTCTGCTCTTCCAGTACCAAAGCTTATAACCCTTGATAGCGTCAGATGACGATGTTTCTTTTAAATTGACAATAAGCGAAGAAGCTGTTACATCTACAAATCTGAATCTACAGGCAGCAGGTAATGAATCTGTAAACAAAGAACTGCATAAGTCTCTTCTGCATCATCAAACCAAATTGTGATACCAATATTTTATGTATTGATTGAATGCAGGGTAAGGGCCTTATTTCTAAAAAAATATTTTATGTATTGAGGGTTATTACCTTGAAGATGCAGGTCAGGAAAACTCAACCACTCATCAGCCTTTTGAATTGCTGTATAGCATAATTTCTGCACATCAATACCAGCAGATGACCTGCTTACGATACCACGTGCCATCTTTGCTGACATTCCATCAAGCGGGCCAACCTCACTTTCCAATTTTGCTTTTGCATTTTTAATAATCTCATGCAATTCTTTAAAACGGTTTGTTCCCTCCAATAGCCTGTGTGTCAAATAAATGCGGTGGCAGAGAATATCTACTCGGCGGGCATCTTTACCAATTACTAATTGCCTTTTCAAATAACTGCCACAAGGATTAACACATGTTAACCATACAAGACCGTAAAGGATTACAAAACACAAAGATGTTCAAAGAATGCACCAAGGAGATACTGTATCTACATGCAAACTGATACCACTGTTTAACAGGATACACTTCATTTCAACACAACAAAACTGTTAAATAAAAACTTGAGTTGCTTGTGTGTGGTATGGACGATACAGTGTCGTTTTTGGTTAATCAATGACTATATGCTCTAAATTGATTTTGTTTCTTGAAACTATGGCTTCAGCCTCAGGTTTATTAATCTAGGATGACAATTTTACAAATGTTTACCAAAAAGGGGACTTAGCTTCTAGAAAATGACAAATGTGATGCCATAAACACTGGAGGACCAACTCAGTAGAATCAGTCTGTCCAAAGTAAAGATGAATCAAGTAATGATGTTGTATATTTGACTATAAATGATGGTACACAAGGTCTAGCTGAAGAAATTATCACCAACTTAAGGTGCATTGATTTCATAACTTATAGGATGAAAGTGGCAGTAAGTTTTTACGAGACAGAATCATATATCTACGCCATGTGATGCGTCATAAAATGATGAAAAAATGTTAACCCCATTCGTATGATATTCCATATAATCTAAGAAAATATCAATGATGCATCTATTTAATTTAAAGTAGTCCGCTATGGTTCTACATCCCACAAAAAGGATATCATAATACAACTGGGAGAAGAAATAAAGTATAACAAACAACATAATAATGAGACTGAGAGTTATTAGAATTTGTACTTACCCTAGTATTCCGGAAACCTTTCCACACACAGCACAGGAAAAACTGCCATCAAGATGTACAATTTGCTCGATATCAAAGCATCCAACCCTCTTGTGTTGGAGAACACACTCAATATGGCAAGAAGAGCCACAGCAATCTTTTCCATCATTTTCAGAATGACAAACCAACCAGAGACTTGGATCCTTATTGTCATCAAACTGGTGGCAAATGCAACATGAACACCTCTTGCAGAAGGAGTCTTCTGATGGTATAACAGCTTTACAGGCCAAATTTTTGCAGACCCAAGTGCTAATGCGTTTCAAACCATTGATAGGGTATTCTCCATTGCTCACTTCCTTCATGCTAGTTTTTCCATTTGCTTCGTTGGGTACAGACTGTTTCTGCAACTCAACGTTCTTGCTTGCTTTAGCAGGAGTTACCTTGGTCATCTCTTCACTTTAGTAAAGCAAGAAAGATCTCGTCTTGCCTTTACAGACTTGCATGAGTAACTTTTTCCAAGTATAAGAACTCCCAAACCCTCTTCCAACAGCTGTTAGTCAAATGATTGTCCTCTTTATTACTGGGTCATCATAAATCAATATAGTGCTTGAAGTCAGCAAGCAGCATCCTGGAACATTTAATTCAACAGTAAGTGGGGCATAATTAATGGAGGGATAAAACAAAATCAGCCAGAGCAACTCCAATAAATGATTAACTTGGGAAGAATCCATAACGCATGAGTCCTAACTGAAATGAAAAGAAATTTATGTATCTATCCGCAACAAAATTCACAAGTAGTAACAGACAATTGACCTCGACCCTTAATTAATTCAAAAGCTGCTACATCACCCAAAACGGAAATCAGGTCAGCTGCTCAGTGCTGGTCTATCTAAACCACAAAAAACAAAAAACTAGGGCATGAAAAAAAAAACTAGGGCATGCTCAAGGGCTAGCGTGGATCAAACCGAGGATAACCACTCATCCAATGTCGGTGCTAGTAGGATACCTTAGGTTCTGGCCAGCAGTAGGCGGTGCTGAAGGTAGCCCGTTTCATATCTATACTAGTCTCAAACAACCAAAAAAACCGATCTCAAGGGTACGCACAAACTTCCATGCTATGGCGCTCTCAACCTATCTCTTTCTGCCGCTCTCATCCTTATGCATACATCTACCCGATAACAACATTAGAATAACACGAAGCAACAACAACGCGCCCCCTTCCAGCAACCCGTTGGTTCCAACAACCAATCAACCGCGCTTCAACTCGCATCTAGCACACGCAATATCCACAATAGATGGAGGTTCCACCTCTCCGCCCTATGAACACCGCGAAGAACCGTACAACAGCCAGAAGAAAAAAAACAATTCGCGAGGAAATGGAATGCTATAGCCCACGCGAGGTGGAGCCAGAGGCGCGAGCTTACCACCTTCCGAGTTCACCGGTCCCGTCTCCCCAAGCCACAGGTCCCTCCGGCGGCGTCGGCTAGGGTTTGGGCCCCCGGACCAGGCGCGCGTGGGAGGGAGGGCTAAGGAAACGAAGCGGCGAGATCCCCAATGCGCGACGCGAGCGGACGAGAAGTGGCGGGAGTTGGGCGACAGCGATGTGGGTTCTAGCGGCGGGCGGCAGAGGCCTCTCTCCGGCGACGCGAGCCCGCTCCCCGACGACGACGTCGACGACGAGGAGGAGTCAAGTCAAGTGCGGGCGGCTGGCGAGGCAAGGCGAGGCGACGGGGAGGGAGGAGGAGGGTAATATGACGCGACGCGGCTCGCGTTGTCGACTCGTGCGCGGAGGGCGAAACGGTGCCCGGGTACTGGGCCAGGCCGGGCTGTGCATGGTGCCGTTACGGGCCGGGGTAGATCTAGGGCGTCCGTTGGTCGTCGGACGGCTGAGATGCGTGCCGAGTGCCGTGCGGCCTTTGCTCTCAGCCGAGCTGTGTGCCGTGCTTTTCCGCGTCAATTTGACGATCTTTTTGGAATTTTTTGGAAGAGCGTTAATGTAGTTCGTTAATGTAGTTATTAACTACTAGCCGTTGCGTTGCGCCAGGTATCGAGCGTACAGGTCAAATCCTGCTGTGCTGAGCATTTTTTAGGGGAAGTCCTCGGGTACTAATTTCCATCACAATAATGCAAAATATGTTACATATATAAAAACGGCTTCAGATTTCCTCTTTGATAGTATGCCCTCATCGTCTGTTCCGTTTCTTTTTACAATTTGAAAGGAATCATTATGGTGATGCAGTGTGCAATCCCCAATCCACTAAAAAACAAACAAATCATTTTAAGTCAATGCGAAGTCTAGTCTTGCAGCAACTGAACAGTTTTCCTGACAAATTCCTGCAGCGGTATGCTCAAAAAACTTCCTACAGAGGTTACATTAAACTTTACGTTTCCAAACAAGCTCAAAGCATCCTGCCTCGAACGGTACACAGATTGATAGTCTGATTCAGAAGAGATTGCGACAGAGATCCATGAAAAGGCGACACAATACTCTTAATTACAAACTTCGAGAATGCCGGACAACAGTAAGGAACGAGTACAAAAAATTATTCCTTCCCTAAAAGAAAGTTCGAGAACTAGAATTGGGGATCAGACAAGTGAAATGTCACGATAAACCTTGAAAACAGTCTATTTTGAGTTCCAGCAATTCAATTTTGGATTTGCTGTTCCCGTCTAGCCCTGACAACCTGACCATAAGTAGTCATGCTTCATGGTTTTAGAGTTATCTTGCATTGTGTTATCCTAACAGAGCGTTCTGGTTTTCATGAGTGTCAACATATTTTTGCATCCAGAAGCTTAATAACTAATACAAATTTCAAATTGCATTGACTCTGGCACAAGAACATCAATTCCGTGTCACTGAGTATTCCTTCTTGGTCCAGATCGGAGACTCAGATTGTCCAAAACACGGCTTACATGGAGAAGCCGTGGATCATCAGAAGGAATTTCTCGTTCCTGAAATAGATAAAAAAAAGGTCCACAAAACATAATTAGATTCACAAACAATCAGACTTCAAATAGCCCACATTGGTCTTTATTCTTGATGCTTTAGCAAATGCATTGTACATTGCTAAAAAAGGGCAGCAAAGTATGGCAATGATTTCAAAGTTAAAACTGCTCCAGAGTAATGTATCAGTAGTAACTCACGACAATGTTAAAAAGTATTCATACATGCCTCCAAGGTGAAGTGTACTCAATTACAGGATTGAAAAGCTGAAGCTCACCTTCAAACCCTTGTGGTATGCTTCAACAGCAGGAAGTCCTGGAGTGATATTACGGCTTTGCAAAATGTCCCAGACATAATTTGCCGTCGTATATCCACCATTCTGAACAAATTTATGAAGTCAAGTCATTCAGTATTTCAGTGAAGCAATTCATGCACGTTTCAACAGGCTGACACTAGTATTCAAGTAATTCTGTATTCATGTTCGGTACGAAAAGGGCAGCAACTAGTAGCGCTTACCGTTTCACCGGCAGCTGCAAGCAGAAGATCAGTTCCCATCCTTGGATTCAGGAAAAAGTTTCTTGAAACCATTTTCTCCTGAAGTGTACAAGTGAAAATTTAAAAATCTTTTCTCCTGTAGTGTACAAGTGAAAATTTAAAAACTGAAACAACGATAGGAAAGAAAAATTACCAAGGTTTCTTGAGCAACTTGCATTCCTCTTGGAGTGTGCCCAATCATAGCTCCCTCAGCAAGTGTCTGCATGACATAAATATAGTTCAGAAAACATGTGCAGGAGCACCGGATGCGAAATAAGAAAAATTGACAGATTTGATAAAAGTAAACTATTTTTATTATAACACCAAATAGCTGATGAGCCCGACTACAGATAATCAATTCTGTTCACTCAAAAATACATTTGAATGGTCAGCAGTTTTCTGCATCTGGCCTGCATTTGTTCGCTTGATTTAGTGTAGCTAGATAACTCATTCTTTTAATTTACTAGAGATATAAGCAAACTGAGCAAATTTTCAAATTTTTGGACGGCCTACAAGTCTAACTAGTTTTCCATTCCTTAACGAACAATTTTGTTGTCAATAAGACAATAAGGTATTAAGGTTCTACTCACCACAAAAAGCTCTGCAGGAGGGGTTCTTGAACTTGAGTACTCTTCAAACATCTTTATAGCAGAATCAATATCACCACATCGTAGATAACACCTTTTGCAATTGAGGAGTCAAATTAACAACCAGAGTCAGAAGTGAGAGAGCACGATAAGACAAGGACAAACAGATATACGACCAAGGATATACATGCCAAAAATAGTCATTTAAAGCTACATCAGGTTATCTCTGCCAACATAATGGTTCTCGTATTCATTTATTTACAATAACAAGATCTCACTGGGACATACTTCTCAAACAAGCATGCCTTTCTGAGTCATAAACAATGTTGGTAACAAACATGCAATGGACATAACATCAGATTATACATTTCAGCATCCATCCCCCACCCGCAGATAAACACACTCCCCAACCAAAAAAAAAAGTAATTAACAACATTATATATACCTAATAGCTTGCATCACAATGAAGGCATCATAAGTAGCTCCTTCTTTATTATCTCTTTTGAACATATCAAGAAGTGTTTCCAGTGTCTGCACGGTTTTGAAGTAAATGAAATTTCAGAAGAAGCTAGTCTCACCACCTTTGGTGACACTGAGATATAATAAGGTATAATAACAAATAAAAAACTCATGGTCACATCAATTTCAAGGCTGATATGCAGCAAGCAACTATTTCGTTATTGAGGAAGTAATGCCAGGGCAAAATGGAGGACCTCTTTGTTTCGCAATTCTGCACAAGCATGGATAGCCGCATGATAAACCGTAAACGGTTTAACAACAAATCCTCCTCGTCTGTTTACATATTCTGCTGTTGGCATGTTGTACAGCTCTTCGTCTGACACATTCATCATTATATTCTCAGCACTATCCTTTGATATTCTCTCAACATATTGCCAACCTTTGGACTGCTCGACAAAGTCAATAATCTGCGTGAAAGACAAATAAGTTATTGTCTCCAGTTTTTATATATGACGCTGGTCAAGTCAAAACTGAACTAATCAACATCATAACATGGAGTAAAAAACATAAGATTATGTAGATACATCTTCAAACATAACATGCCTTTGTCATAGTCTCCTCGGTGGTCGGTGTCTTGTTCTTGAATGCAGTTATCAGTCCAGCATAACAAAACTTATCTAATCCAAGACCAGCAGCACTCATGTCACTAACTGTGGCATACCTGTTGAAAAGAAAAAATATCATTAAATGTTTTTTTTCATGCTACCACGTGGAAGGTGTTGACAGCTGAGGGTAAACTTTTTTTATAAGATAAAAAGGGACTAAAAACATCGAGATAACAAAAGTAAAAATGGAATAAATGTCTCCACAATAACTCAATAAGAGAGCTGGCAATCCTTCCCAACAAAAGAAAAAAGTGTTCTAGCCTTTGAAAATACCATAGATGTATCAACATAAATGTACCAGAAAATCTGTGACATTGGTACTTAAAACTACATGATGTTTTACATCTTTTACCTCAGAAAAACCGTTAAAACAAGTACATGCAACCTAAAGTGATTAGTCATTGGATGAACCTTTACCTAAGAATGTCTTTTATAACTCATGTATATTTGACCTACAAGTATAATTCATGTGTCTGTTATGCCTTGGCTTATCAGCTAGTTCGTGTTGTTAATCTTCATGTCACTGAGCTAAGAGTGATCAACCACCACAATTGGCATGGCACAAGTAATGTCATACTCCAATATCAATTGTTTCTTTTTTTTTCTTCTTTTTTTGTTGAGGGAATTACAGTAGCTGTGGTAATACCATTATAAAATAAAGGAAAACTGTACAAACTGCAATATAGAAAATGAAAAGAAGTCACCAATCCAAAAAAACTCTCCTTCAGGAGCAAGCCTCAATATAACAAAAAAGAGGCAGGGCCAGTCTGAAGGCACTAAGCTAAGGTACCTAACCAAAGTTGAACTAAAGCTCTATCTTCTACTTTTAGTCTATACATTTGAAGTTTGACTGTGCTGATGAAGCAATCCTGGTAAGGATGCAGCTGCTCTAAACATTATGGCGTTACATTGCTCTCTTCTATTATGAGCAAATGAATGATGTAAAGAAGGATGCCTTACACTTGATCAGTGCGTCCTGTTGCTGCAAGTGCATTCAATAGACAAATGTAGGTTTCTGCTTTCAACTTAACACCATGTGCCTTCATTTCTTCTACTAGCTGTGTTACAAGTAGCAAGAAGAGAGCATCGGCAAACATAAACAACAAAAGAAAAAACTATAAAGAAAGGCATGGTAATGCAATGCCGGAAAAATAAGTGTTCAGGTACATGGAAACATAACCAACCGTGATTGCTGCATCTGAATTCTTGCTTCTTCCACAAGTGGAGATCAAGAAGTTGTAAATGTTAACCTGAAAACATCAAGACATCAGCCTAACAATCCAATGGCAGAAATTGAAGAACTATAGTGATGCGAGACAAAATGAATTCAACAAAGACAGTGGTCCAACATCAGGCTGCAATCCCATTTCTTTCATCTGATCACGGAAGTAGAGAGCATCTTGTAGCCGGTTTCCTTTCATTGTACCAACTATGAGCGAGTGGAATGTGTCTCGCACAGGCTGCACCCCATCAAGTATCATATCATCATAAGCATCACGCAGGAGGTAGGGCCTAGAAACAATGTGAGTGCAATTGCTTAGACTTCAAAAATATCCATGTTTTAGTAACCAGAGTCTTTTGACCTCGAACAGACATTCGACTCAGACAGATATTCAAGATAGGCATAGCCACGAAGGAAAATGACAGAAATATAAGACAACATAGTTTCCATTTCCTAGTGATAATGAAAGTTATATGGGCACATTGTTAAGAAAACAACACGCATACAAACCAACAGCGTAGGCAAAAAGGGAGAAGTGAAACAATATCGGGAAATCATATAGAGAAATACTAGAGGCAAGCCAAACAGGTACGCTCACCTACATGCAAACTCAATGAGACATGACACTGACATAATGGGGCAGCTGCACAGCTACATCAAGAAATATATCATTCTAGCCAGCTAAACACAAAGACCCTTTTTTCCCATAACTTGACAATGCAAATACTTGTACCAATTATAAACCACTGAACTCATATGGTTCGTAAGACATTTGGGGTGATGGCGCCAATTTAGCTGCCCATTTTCACTCGCACAGTACAAATATAGACATACAACAAACAAGGACGCTCTCCGCACCAAGCTCGGTATGGGCAAAATGGTACATTGATCTAGAAATGGAGATCACTATCTACATTTCTCACATGGCTTCGAACAAACAACATGCGAGGTCACAGAACAGCGCAATTAGATCATAAAACACGCGTTCTCATCCACAGATGATCTTAAACGAGGTGGAAACAACTAAATTAAACCATCCAAACAAAAATGCTACTGCTTGGCAATTCATCGAATAGTTGGCACGCAACAAACAACGGAGACAAGACACCTCACCTACGCTGGGCGATGAGGGACCCGATGACGGTGTTGTACTCGGAGGCATTGACGGCGTAGTTCCGGCGCCTGTACTCTTCCGTCGACGTCGCCGCGCCCCGCCGCGCCGTCAACGCCGCCGCCACACGGCGCAACCGCCCTGCAAGGCCAGTGCATCCAGAGGCGTCAGTCACGGGATCTTGAGCCACCGGCTACGCAGAGATCCCTGGAGGAGAGAGGGAGGAGACAGACCCTGGAGCAGGAGGGAGTTCTTGACGAGACTCATGGCGACGGCTGTGAATGGTGGTGGCGCTGGCGTGGCCTGGAGGATGGAAACGAAAGGAGAAGGGTTTAATGCTGCTCGGCGCAAACACCGTTAGATCACGGCGGAGATTGATATCTGCATCTGCAGTCCACTCGGCCTGCTGCTAGGGCTGAGGTTGGGTTAACGTTATGTTTCGTGAAGGATATTGTATCTCATATTTTTGTTTGTTTTTTTTCTTGAGAAAACATTTTTGTTTGTTAATAAATCTAAATGAAAGGATCGGTAAAATGTGAGTCCCTGCGCTTACTCTACAGCTCTCTGCATATATGATACAAAATCACTCATTCGAAAAAAAAAAGTATGATACAATTATGCAGTTATTTAGTTTTTTTCGACGAACGGTTATTCCAGTTTGACTGTACCTCAAGGATGCGCGTGTTCTCGTGGCTGGCTCCTCTCCAACGACAAGGCACAATTAGAACTAATCAAAGCTGAAGACAACATTAAAACAAAGCATGTTTGTCCTGTACAGAAACAGAGACAACAACTTGTGTTTCAAGTGCCTTTGGCAAGGGAAATGTGGAAGTTCATTGTTGAACTGTTTGAAAAATTATCGAAGATAACTTTAAAGCAGTGGCCAGACGATGGATTAGCAATAAGAGAAATGGAGCACCGCATCAAAGTTAGTAATTCCTTAAAAATGTGGAGAAAAAATATTAGCACTGGTAGATTGGTCAAGGAGTTTAGGATGGAGCACTGAATAAAATAACTTATGTTGTCTTTTCAAATCTGAAAACTCACGAAATGCTATTTATTTTCAGGGACAAGTGACAGGAATGAATGATCTGTGAGGACTAGCAGTATGCTAAAGCTTGAAGAAAACCATGCAATGAAGATCTACTACCGTAGTTGATTCAGCATGATATTAATGAGCGAAAGCAGATCCTCACTCGGCGTGAGGAGCCTGGCGTAAAAAGGATATCCTCCGAAACACAAAGCAAATCAAATCCAAGTAGTATATAGAGGAAAGCTCTAAATAAATAAAAAATGACCGGAGATAACCCAGGTTGCAGTTGACCGGAAATTAGAAAAGCTCGTTCTTCGCAAAAAAGAAAACAAAAGCTCGTTATTAGGCTACTTCTAATGGGAGTTTTATTTCCAATTAATGACATGTCATGTCAGCATTTTTGGTGATGTAGCAAGAGAATAATGAAGAGAGAGAAGAAACCAGTTTCATCTAGATGAAACTAGGTATACACTGTTTCCAATGCTATGCACAGTTTCCAAAATATGAAATGGCATGAAACTTGCATTGAGTGTAGGTATTTCATTTCATTTGAGCAATAATTAAATGCATGACAAGCTTAGGAAACAACAAAATGAAATTATGCATTAAAGAGATGTGTTTCATTTGCATTTTATAGTTTTGGAAAAAACGAAATGAAACTCCCCATTGGGAGTAGCCTTATTTGCGATCAACTTAAGAGAAAAATCTTGGTACACTACTGGCCTCTGCCTGCAGGACACGTGTGCACCAGGTGACCAGCACGCCGACCCGAACCGCTGGAGGCGACCGAACCGATCTGTCGTCCGACGCGTGTCTAGGGCCAGGGTCCGCAGGGACTTGCAACTTCTCTCCGTCTCCCCGTGTTCCCCAAATCGACAGATCGATCGGATAGAGGAAAAATGAAGGGGAAAATAGGGAGAAGCCCCAAACACCTCGCCTCCCTCGCCAGAATCCCTTCCCGCAATCCCATTCTCCACCCCTGAACCGATCGCCAGGACGAAGACGGGACATCGGCGTGATCGTGAGGTTGGCCAGCGAAGGCATGGCGCCCATGACGACGCCGGAAGAGGGGGGAGAGGGGTCGGACCACCGGTCGAGGGCAACAAGGCGGCGGCGGCGCACCCGTGTACGCCGCCCCTCGTCGCGCACCCTATCGAGGGCGGACCAGTCGGAAACACCCGCATCTTCGCAGAGGCCCGCGCCGCCCACCCCGTCGCCGGCGGGCCAGCCTGAACCATCTCCATCTTCGCAGCAGAGGAGGCCCTCGCCACCCGCCCCGTCGAGGGCTTCGCGGAGGAGGTCCTCGCACCGCAGCACGTCGAGGGAGGGCCAGTCTGAATCACCTGCGTCTTCACAGAGGGGGAGAAGAGGGGGGAGAAGAGCAGGAGCAGCAAAGGAGAAATCGCCTGACATGAACCGCGAGGCTGAGGATGCCGCAGAGAGGGGTGATCAGCCAGTGGCAGCATCGCCTTCTGTTGCCTCCAAGCGAACCAGGAAGAGAAGATCAAAAGCCAGGAATGAACAACCGAAGAGGGGAAAGAGGGCCAGGACAACCGATGAGGGCCGCTTGGGCGAGGAGACTGCCTCTAAGAGGTTGAAAAGAGGAATGTGGGTGATGTGGCAGTGGCGGCGGCATCAGCTTCAGCTGACACAGGGCATGCCTCTGATGCTTCCTCTGATGCCTCCTCTGCTGTGAGCTCGCCTCTTCGCGACCGTACTTCAAGCGAGCTGTGATAAATGTCAGCGAATGGGGTGATGAGACACTGGAACCTATAAGCAACGTCAGTCCAGCCATCCTGGAAACGTACAAGGAGCATGAAGCCAAGTACCACGCAAAAAAACGTAAGCTATTCAATCTTGCTTCTGTAAAATAACTGTTTGTCTGTGGGTCGTGAATCTTTACCAATCTAAAAAAATACTGTTTGCTATCTTTATTTTAAAGTATTAAGTATGTTTGCTTCATTATAACCCTGTTTCCATGTGAACCTTTGAACCCAATAATCAACTACAATGATTTATTGGATGTGATTGCTTAAGACACAACATTGAGATTGTAATGATATTGCTTTTTGGTTTTGAATATTTGTATTGTACCAAGTCTAAATGCTCATTGTCTTGCTTCTTCACAATCTAACAGATGATGAGCGGATCAAACTTCCTTGTAGTTTTATAGATACATATGTTATTGGAATCCACCTCTTCTTCTTGGAAAGAAAACATTTACATGAGTCCTAGTTAATGATAGGATGATTTATTGCCCCAAAGGATTCACCTAGCCTTTTGTTGTAAAGAAATTGTCGTTCTATTCTATTTGTTAATCCGTTTATATATTTTCTCTGTTGCGAAATTTTTAACCCATAGTAATGCACATGCTATTGGCTAGTCTTTATATCATTATTAACATTGTCACATTCAACAAGGTTTGAATATTTTAATTCTCTATCTTTCAGGTAGCCACTTGAAGCTTATTACACTAGAGCTGCCTTGTTTGCAGCTTGGATCTACCCTTGAGTGCATAGAGGAGATTGTTCTTAAGTCTGCAAAATATGTTTTGGGACTGTCATCTTATATTGGTACTTAATTCTTTCTATGCTTATAATTGTCTCTTTTTTTGACGGGAAAACAGTGGGAGAGGCTCCCACTGCAGGCTTATAATTGTCTCTTGTATAGCTGATTGATTAGCTATTCTTTTATACTTATAATTGTCTTTTCTTCTCTAGCCTATTATTAATTTGTTTTGGCTTATAATTGACAAATGTTTTTTTGCAGATGGTAACCTATTGGCACATGCTTCTGGATTTATTATTGATTTGGATCCTGAGAGTAAAACTGCCATTGTTATCACTTCTGCACTATTAATCCGCACCAAGTCCCCTTCAATGGATGAATGGTTAGCAAAAGATGAATTTGCTCCGCATGCCGAGGTGAGGACACTATCAAATAAGCTTCAATGTGTTCTAGTTGATGGTGGTTAGGTGCGATGAACATTATCCTAGAGATATAGTGATAGTCTTGCAGTTCTAAGAATCGAGATTAGGAAAGAGAATACAGAGGAGCCTGACAGAAGTAAAAAAGGGTTAAATGTTGTATTTTGCGTTATGCTGTTTGTTGTATGTACAAAACCTATTTATGTTGACTAGTTTATGTACAAGACCTATTTATATTTGAGATTAATTGCCAGAATACAAAATCACCCCTTGGGCAGGAGTAACTAGGTATGAGATTTTCACCTTATGTTACGAGATTGTCACCTCATGTTACACCTCTTTAAATGCTCCGATATTCATTGTTGCAGCTGATATTAGGGGTTCGCTTTATTTTGAAACTTGACCACATCATAAAGGTCTGATATAGTAAATGTTACACTTTGCAAGTGTGTCCCAATAACTATGCAACTGTAATAATCGGGTATTATTTATTGCTAATTTATTTCATGCTACTGATGTGTTCTGTTTAAAAATAATTAGGTTCATGTTCATTTATTGGACAAAGAAGATACCACTGTAGTAGCTGAGCTGATCCACTATCACAAGCATTACAACTTTGCTCTTTTCAAGATAAAGATGGATGTAGTAGCTCAAATACCACCCTTCAATGCTGAGGTAAAATTTGGTCAAGACATATTTGTCCTAGGGAGGGATGGAAATCGAAATTTGATTGTAAATGATGGTATGGTGCTACGTCGAGGTCCCAGTCATTTTGAGCGGCATCATAATATGTTTACTTGTTGTGAGTTGAATGAGGTAATAATATTTTTTATCTTAACTTCTCGTTTGTTTTTATAGTTTACTATTGATAATTGTTGCCTTTTATTCTAAAATTGGCACTCCAAATGTTTTAGCACTGCCTTGGAGGACCCGTGATTGATTTGAATGGACAATGTTTGGGGATGGTCATTCTTCCAGAAATGGGTTTCATTCCTTTCAGCTATTATTCTCAAGTGTCTTGATATATTGAAAACAAATGAGTAAGTGATTCCTTCATTGCTGTGTAGTCGCCCCCTGTCCCTACCCACAGTTACTAACACTAGCACTACGGCTAACACTATTGTTCATTACGCCTTTTATTATCTTCATGAGGCAATCCTTTGGAGAAGAGTTGTACCTCTGATTCTAGATAGGATGTTAGATATAACTTTTCGTTTTTTACCCCCAAAAAGGTTGTTTTCAAGTTTATCTCATCTCAAGTCTATAATGGTTAATAGGTATAGCTGCCTCCCTCGGTTGCACACAGGGATGAAGTTTTCGGCCATTAAATTCCTAGATCCTGTCCACAAGGAGAAGTTGTCCCGCAAATGTAACATTCATGCGGGTTTGATTGTTACAGAGGTACCATGCTTGCTTACCGTGTGGACCATGTTCACTGTTCTACATGTTCTTGTCCATATTAGTGAGCAGTATGTTCCCAATTGAACTGCAGGTGTCTGATGGATCAATTGCTGAAAAGGTTGGAATCAGGATAGGTGATGTTCTTGAGCGTTGTAACGGGGAGCTGATATCTACCACCTATGAGGTATTGGTTGTCTAGCTTCACTAAATTCCCTATAAGTGAATCATGGCAGCAGCAGCAACTAGAGTTTTTCATGTGTTGCATTGCTTTGTGCTCTCAATATTGATATTTGTTTTGTGTGGTCAGCTGGAAAATTTGCTGTTGAGTATATGCAAGAACAAACCTTTACAATGGTGGTGGCATTGGTTCCGTTGTGGAAATACCGG